>CP139504.1:336243336-336843336 GCA_021014915.2 Artemisia tridentata subsp. tridentata
TCGCTGATGAGATTCTTCATTCATTCTTTTCTTATCAACAAGAAGATGATGAGTTTATCAATGAAGATTTGGAACAGATCAATGATGCTGAAGTAGAAGAGATGGATATTTAATGGCAAATTGCCATGATTGCTCTGCGGGTTAAGAGGTTCCAAAAGCAGCATGGAAGGTCTATTCGTTTTGATAATAAGTCTCAAGTAGGGTACACTAGAAGGACTGTTGAGTGCTATAATTGTCATAAACATGGGCACTTTGCTAGAGACTGCAAGGAGAAGAAGTCAGCTGATGAAGACAGGAAGAAACGTAATGATTACCCAAAGAATGACAGGTCAGAGAGGAACCAGATGAGCATGCTGACATTGGAAGCTGGAGATGTGAACTGGACTGAGCACTTACCAGAGGAGGACGTAAAGAATCATGCACTTATGGCCATTGGTACTAATAATGAGGTATCCTTATGTTCAAAAATATGCATTGATTCATATAATCATCTCAAATCTGTGTGTGATGACCAATTGAGAGAAATAGGTGACCAGGAAGTAAAAATTCTAGCTTATACTAATGCAGTTAAAAAGTTAGAAGCACAAATTGTCACCTTACAAAAACAACATGCCTCTTTGAATGAAAAACTCACTTTTCAAGCAAATGAAATATATGAAAAAGATGAGAAACTTAAAAAATATAGAAGAATAGGCATGAAAGCTGTTAAAGAAAGAGATGAATTGCAAAAGAAAATAGATATATGGCAACACTCTGCTATGTGTCAGGATCAACTCCTAGCTTGTCAAATGAGTTCCACAACTAAAATTGGCTTAGGCTTTGAAATTAAGTCAAATGATGAAGTGTTAAGGTATGAAGAAGAAATGGATAGATCAGCTTTCACATGTATAAAAGAGGATTATGTTGATAAACCTGTTTACAATAGGTTTATTAAGTCTGATGACTTTAAAGGAGTGCCACATCCACTAAGTGGAGATTACACTCCTTTACAAAAGGTAGACCTTGATGATTCTCTATTTGTATATGGTAAAAAGGGTCCTATATATCCTGAGACAGACAACTCTAATGACAGATCAAGTGAATACTCCACTTGTCAAACCAATGACAGTGAAGGATCCACAAGAGATGTCTCTGAGAAATTTGAATCAGGGTCAGAGTGTAAATCAAAAGAGTCCTCTAAAGCAAAATCTGTCAAAAAGAGTGAACCAGAGGTGACAAAATCAAAATCAAATACAGATAGACCTAGGTGTGTTAATCACATGAAAACTTCTAGGGAGTCTGTTAAGAATCAAGAGTCACCAAAACCTGATAGGATGCGACAAGAGTTTAGGAAAAATCACACCTTTGGTCCTAAGAGGTGTTTTGTGTGTGGTAGTTTAAGTCACCTGATTAAGGATTGTGACTTTCATGAGAAAAGGATGCAAAAAGAGGCTGAACTAAGAAAGAATAAGAGTGTTAATGACCACATTAATAGACCACAGGTGAGGGTGGTTTAATCATTCTGGACCCAGACAACCAGTTAATAGACCACAGGTGAATTCTTATAATCAAAGAACTAATTTTTATAAACCAAAGTCACCTGTGAGGAGTCCTTTTGTTAATAATACAGCACAAGCTTCAAGTTCAAGTGCTGTAAGGGAAAATGGGGAATCTGCTGTTAAGTCCCCAGCATATTGGTCTTGGGATCCTTTTCAGAACACACTTACCTATGAATCCAAGACCAAAGGTGGATCAAGCTCATACAAGACCTATAAATATGTTGATCCATAGGGCAGACCCAAGTCCTCAGTGGCTTGGGTCCTGAGAGAGAAACTAATCTCTCTACTTTTGTGCAGGAACATCCACTGAAGAACATGGAAGACAAAGGAATATTTTATAGTGGGTGCTCTGGGCACATGACTGGTAACAAGAACCATCTGAAAGATTTTCAAGAATTCCAAGGAGGTTCTGTTACTTTTGGAGGTAGTAAAGGTTATATAACTGGTAAAGGTAGAATTGTTGCAGGCAATTTAGAGTTTGACAATGTATCTTTTGTAAGGGAACTAGGGCAGTTTAACCTTTTCTCCATATCACAAATTTGTGATAAGAAGCATAAGGTGCTTTTTAGTGAAACTGAATGTTTTGTCTTGACTTCGGACTTTAAGATGCCTGATGAAAGTCAGATCCTTCTTAAAGTTCCTAGACAATACAACATGTACAATTTTGATATGAAGCAACCTGATCCTTCAAAAGGTTATGCCTGTTTACTTGCAAAAGCTACATTAGATGAATCTAAATTATGGCATAGGAGGCTAGGGCATGTAAACTTTAAGAATATTAATAAGTTAGTGAAGAATAACTTAGTTAGAGGATTGCCTTCTAAAGTGTTTAAGAATGATCATGCATGTGTGGCTTGTAATAAGGGGAAACAGCATAGGGCATCTTGTAAGGCTAAGTTAGATAGGCTTGTTACTGAGCATCTGCATACCTTACATATGGATCTGTTTGGCCCCACATCCGTTCAAAGTATTAACCATGCTAGTTACTGCCTTGTCATAACTGATGATTGCACTAGATTCTGCTGGGTGTTCTTTATGTCTAGGAAAGATGAGACTACACCATTGATTCAAACTTTCATTAGGCAAATTGAAAACCAACTTAACAAAAAGGTTAAAATCATTAGGTCTGACAATGGCACTGAATTCAAGAATAGGAGCATGATTGATTTTTGTGGTAATAGAGGAATTAAGCAGCAATATAGCAATGCTAGGACTCCACAGCAGAATGGAGTTGCTGAGAGAATGAACAGGACACTAATTGAGGCAGCTAGGACTATGCTAGCAGACTCATTCTTACCCACAACCTTTTGGGCCGAAGCTGTAGCATCTGCTTGCTACATTTTCAATAGGGTTAGGGTGACCAAGCCTCAAAACAAAACACCTTATGAGCTTATTTTTAGCCAAAAACCAGTTGTTAGCTATATAAGGCCTTTTGGGTGTCATGTGACCATTCTTGATACACTCAGTGTTCTAGGCAAATTTGAAAGGAAGTCTAATGAAGGGTTTCTAGTTGGGTATTCACTGAATAGTAAGGCCTTTAGGGTTTACAATCTAGTGACCAAGAGAGTAGAGGAAATTCTTCATGTTAACTTTCTTGAAGAAAAACCCAATGTGCAGGGATTAGGACATAGATGGATGTTTGACATTGATTACTTAACAGATTCTATGAACTATATTCCTGTCTCCAAGGAGAATCAAGCTAACCCTGATGCAGGTACCCAAGATCCTTCAAATGCAGGGAACACTGATCAAGAAAATGAAAGTGCAGAGCTTGTTGTGATTCCTACCACAGAGGTCGACCATGTTTCTGTTAAAGAAGGAACAAAGAGATCTTCAAGAACAAGGAAGGAGACTGTTCACAAGCCACCACAAATGGAAAAAGGAGTTACTCCTACAAAGGTTTCAGAAGATATCTTGTCCTTCAGAGAAGAAGTAAATGTTTTGGCTGATAAACACCTTGGGAAGGATGATACCAAAACTAATTTGGTTAATCCTGGTAGTGGACTCATTAATACTACTACCAGTATTAACTTAGATAAGTCTGGTAATGTTGTTGTTAAGTCTGTTCAACCTGAATCTACTCCAAATGATGATGTTGATGATTCTGAGATGCCTGACCTTGAGATCTTTGATCATCCAGATGAGGGTATTTTTGATGGGGCTTCTTATGATGAAGAAGGGGTAGTTACTGACTTCAATAACCTACCTACTGAAGTTGATGTTAATCCAGCTCCAACACTCAGAGTTCATAACATCCATCCCAAAAGTCAGATTATTGGTGATCCAAAGTCAGCTGTTCAAACCAGAAGTAGAGTGCAAAAGCCTGAATCTCATGCACTTGTAAGTCTTATCAAGAAGCAGCAAAGGGTCAACCACAAGGACCAACAACACTGTTTGTTTGCCTGTTTCCTTTCTCAGAAGGAACCCACCAAAGTTTCTAAAGCACTTGATGATGAGAGTTGGGTGGAAGCAATGCAAGAGGAGTTGTTGCAGTTCAAGTTGCAGAAAGTTTGGGTTCTGGTAGATCTACCTAGAGGAGCTAAAGTTATAGGCACAAAGTGGGTCTTCAAAAATAAAATGGATGAAAGAGGAGTGGTTGTTAGGAACAAGGCAAGACTAGTGGCACAAGGGTATAGACAGGAGGAAGGGATAGATTATGATGAGGTCTTTGCTCCTGTAGCAAGGATTGAGGCTATTAGGTTATTTTTAGCCTATGCATCATACATGGGGTTCATAGTCTATCAAATGGATGTGAAGAGTGCCTTTCTGTATGGCACCATAGAGGAAGAAGTATATGTTCATCAGCCTCCTGGCTTTATTGATCCTGCTAATCCAGACAAGGTGTATAAAGTCATAAAAGCATTATATGGTCTCCATCAAGCTCCCAGAGCTTGGTATGCAACTCTCTCCAAGTTTCTTGAAGAGCATGGGTATATAAGAGGTGTCATAGACAAGACCTTATTCATAAAGAGAAACAAGAAGGATATCATCCTGGTTAAAGTTTATGTGGATGATATTATTTTTGGGTCTACTAAAAGGTCTTGGTGTGAGGAATTTGAAGCATTAATGAAGGGGAGGTTTCAGATGAGTTCTATGGGTGAACTCACTTTTTTCTTAGGACTGCAAGTGAAGCAATCAGAAGATGGACTCTTTATCTCTCAAGACAAATATGTTGCTGAGATGCTGGAGAAGTTCAACTTTACCAATATGAAGGCTGCAGTCACCCCAATGGAGAACAAAGTTTCATTGACAAAGGATGAGGATGCTGAAGATGTGGATGTCCACCTCTACAGATCCATGATAGGTTCTCTAATGTATCTTACTGCTTCTCGACCTGACATTATGTATGCAGTCTGTGTTTGTTCACGTTTTCAGGTACATCCAAAGACTTCACATCTTCATGGTGTGAAGAGAATCTTTAGATACCTAAAGGGCAAACCCAATTTGGGCCTTTGGTATCCCAGAGAATCATCTTTTGACCTAGAAGTTTATTCGGATAGTGACTATGCTGGAGCAAGTCTTGACAGGAAATCCACAACAGGAGGTTGTCAATTTCTTGGAAGAAGGTTGATTTCCTGGCAGTGCAAGAAGCAGACTATTGTAGCTACATCTACCACTGAAGCAGAATATGTAGCAGCTGCAAATTGCTGTGGTCAAGTCTTGTGGATCCAAAATCAAATGTTGGATTATGGGTTAAATTTCATGAACACTATAATTCACATAGATAATGAGAGCACTATCTGCATAGTTAAGAATCCTGTATACCACTCAAAAACTAAGCACATAGAAATCAGGCATCACTTTATTAGGGATTGCTATGAAAAGAAGCTAATTAGAGTGGAGAAAATACACACAGATTTTAATGTTGCAGACCTCTTAACTAAAGCATTTGATGGCCCTAGGTTTAATTACTTAGTGGTTAGCATTGGAATGATGAACCCATAGTTTAGTTTAAGGGGAGGTCAATATGTATAGTTTGTAAACCAGTACTTAGGATATTTTTTTAATTCTGGTAGTTCTACATTTTAAGTCTTGTAGTTATTTTTAGTTCTGGTAGTGGTTTTTAAATATTTTTCTTGTATACTTGTTTCTTTGTATATTGTGTTTAACTTTGTTTTGCAGAAGTCAACTTTTATTGTTGCTAGTGGATACAAGGAAATAATAAGATCAAAGGAAACAGGAAGCTTTCATTCATAACCAACTGAGTACATACTTAGGTGAAACCAACACAAAAACATAAACATCTTCATCACAACCAAACATATACACCAACAACCCAGACCACTAATCCATCTTTCTCTTCCCTTTGCCCTTGACATCTGGCATAGTTCTATGAACTTTTCTTCCTTCAATGTCCATAGCTTCAGCCACCTCTTGCAAGGAGGCCTAGCATTGAGGTTTTGGCTTGGGACGTGCTTCATGTTCTAGGCACTTGGATTTGGCTATTCCAGCTACAGCCTTCTCAAACTCTCTATCAAAACAACGGACAATAAGGGCTATCATCAGAGTCAAGAGGAAGATTCTCATAGACAAAGGATGAGAATTGGTAGTTCAATCGGATGATATTGGAGGTGTTGTCCTTCGTTTTCTGCTAGTCTGACCAGTGTAGGTTGGAGGAAAATAGTTTGCCAACCTGAACTTCCGATCAGAAGAAGAGTCATGAAATTTCTACAATGTTGGATGATGAAGATTCATGGTGTTTTGGAAAAGCTGGTTTCTCTGGAATGTGATGACTTTGTGTTAAAGAGTTAAGACTTTTTATAAAGCCAATGAAGGTTTAAGGCAATTTAATGGTCGGTTGGTATAAGAGTTAATTCCTACAGGCATGGAATTAATTAAGGACTTAATTATGGTAACATTGGGAAGTTGACCGTATCTTGTATAGTTTTGTAAATTTAATTATGGTAATTGGTTTTTTTTTAAGTTTAAAAAAAAAAAAAAAAAAAAAAAAAAAAAAATTGTTTGGTTTTTATTTCGTTAACTAGGATTTTAAATTTTTTAATTGGGTAGCTTTAAGTTTTAAATCTAGTAGTTAATGTTTGTTTTTCTTTGTACAATTATTTGTTTCCATATTTTTCTTGGTGTTTCTTGGTGCTTTGGACTAAGCTTTTGCAGGAAAAACTTGGATTGGTGATAATGCGATGTTTTGTTCGTGCTTGCTCAGTGTGTAAGTCACATTCTTTAGTTAAGTCTGGTGAGTCACTTGTTTAAGTCTGGTTGACCGAATTTAGGTCTGGTAGTATAAATTTTTTTTTACCGTTAGGTCTGGTCTGTCAAATCAAGATTTTTATTATCAAAATACGACCGTTGCGTATTTTTCGAGGGAAATAGGTATATAAGGATAAAATTTCATTAATCTCTTATTTTTATTACTTATTTACTTCCAATTTTAAATCTCTTGATTTTCGGACCAAACTACTCTGTTTTTAACTACCAGCACTTGAACCCTAATTCGATTTACAACCAGCACTTAATCAATTTCTCATCTATGGCTTCACTTAAGTTTGTTGACAAGCATAACCAGGTCGGATTCTTGAAGAAACCAGATCAGAGTGATGGCTTTGAGGAGATTGTTGATTTCTTAAGAGGTTCAAATCTTCGGTACGCTTTAACTGCTAATCCCACTATTTATGCATCTCTTATTAGGCAATTTTGGGGGTCTGTGACCTATGAAACCCTTGTTGATGATACACCACAGTTAAGGGCAACTGTTGACTCACATGACTTCACCATTACTAAAGCTTCCATTCGGAGTAGTCTCCAATTGGGTGATGCTTCAGGGGAATATATTTTGGCTAATGATGATTTGTTTGCGGGTCTGAAAACTATAAGATATCCCACTGATGGTAGTTTTACTTTTTGGAAAAGCTACTTCACACCACAGTGGAGGTTTTTGATACACCACTTGCTCCATTACCTAAGTCCTAAAAGTGAAGTATGGGATCAGTTTGGAAGCAACATTGCTTCTGCCTTGGTCTGTCTTATACTTGGAAGGCCTTTTAATTTTTCAAAATTGATTTTTGATGGCATGGTTGCAAATTTTAAAAAGGAAAAATCTAGGTTCTTAATGTATCCAAGATTTATACAAATGATCTTTAACTTTGAAACAGAGGATAAATTGCCATATCTCAGTGTGGGCTTTACACCAAAATTTTTGCAAACATGAAAAGAAATTTTAATAGGGCCCATTGGCCTTTATTGCCTGCTATGCTTGGTGGTGCTACTAACCCTGCAGGTACATCTGAGGCTGCACAAGAGCCAACTCATGAAGAGCATGCACAGGAACCAACTCAGTCATCCACACCACACCCAAGTCATTCACCATCTCCCATCAGAACACCTACACCTATACCATCTCCTACACCCTCACCACAGCCTACCCAAGTTCCAAGTCCTATACAGGAGGAGGAAACTGATCAAATGTCTGTGGAAGATCTTTTAACCCTGGTTCCAACCTTAGTCAAGAGAATAGATGCTTTGGAGAAGGCAAACAATGCTAAGAGTAGAGCTATTCTCACTTTGGTAAAGAAGGTCAAGAAATTAGAAAACATTTTGAAAGATAAGGAGGTTCAGTTCAGTGCTGAGGAAGGGGATGAAAATTCTTCCAAACAGGGGAGGAATTTTGGTGAAGAAGAAGTTTTTAGAACACCTTCACAAGATAAGTCTGCTGGTATTAAGGATGTAAGTCCAGAAACAAGGGAAGCAGCAGAGACCTTAGCTCAATCTTTCAACAAGATTAAACAACAAAGGAAGCAGCTAAAGAGAAAGTTAAGGATTGAAGAAAGTGAAGATGAAGGGGTTCATTCTGATAAGGAGAAGACTAAGTCTGGTGATAATGCTGGTGATGATAAGTCTGATAATAAGTCTGATGATAAGTCTGTTGAAGAAAAGAGAGAAAGAAAGGAGATTTCTGTTGAATCTCCTAAAACAAAGAAGTCAAAGCTACAGCAAAGACAAGATCAAGCATCTCAAGCTTTGATTGACAGGTTAAAAGCTCAAGAAAAGGAAGAATTGGAAAAAGAAAAAGAACAGGAAAGACAAGATGTGTTGTATGCTAGGAGAGTAGCAGAAGAGCAATTGATTGAAGGAGATGATGAATTAAGAGCAAAACTTGAAGAACTTAAGTCAACTCCAGGGTTGACTATAGAAGAAAAAGCTAAACAACTAGCTGAGTTCATCAATATCAGAAGAAGTAAAGAAACTTTGGGAGATTTTATGTCTGTGATGAGACAAACTCAGAAGAAAACCAAAGTTCAAAAGAAGATGACTAAGAGAGAGCAGATGCATAGTATGAAGATGTATTTGAAGAACATGATGTATTCAAGTTGGGAGCATATGAAGAGCAAATCATATGAAGATCTTCTACAAATGTATCAAAGAGCTTATCAAAGGGATCATGGTTATAAACCAGTGGATTATGAAGATTCCTTGAGACACAGTTTCAGGAAAGTGACAAAGACTGTGCAAGATGTTGAAGCTGAGAAAGTAAAAGAAAAGGTAATTGATGAGGAGAAAGAGAAAGCATCTGAGACTGAGAAAGCAGCAACTGAATCAAAAGAGGAAGTGAAAAAGCCTATATTGACATTTAACAGAAGAAAGAGTATGGCTAGAAAAAATAAGTCAAAGAAGAAAATTCAAGAAGAGGAGTCAGAAGAAGAAGAAGCTTCATCTGAGGGGGTTACTATGGGAACTATTGAAAGCTCAAAGAAGCCAGCTAAGATTGTCAGGTATAAAATCATTAAGTCTGGTCAAAGGGCAACATATCAATTAATAAGAGAAGATAATTCTAATGTGATGTATATGAATTTCCCTGCAATTGTACATGATGTGAGTAGGGAAGATCTTATTGAGTTATATAAGTTGGTTAACATTAAACATGGAGATAATGTCCCTGAGGAAGAATATGAAAGAGTCTTTTGGGGAGACTTGAAAATAATGTTTGAACCACCTTCTAAGGAAGATGAGATCTGGAAGTTGCCTGAGCAACAAAGAATGATTAGATGGGCATATTATGATAGATGCCAAGTACATTGTCTGTCTTTGGTTAATGCTAACATATATATGCTTGCAGAAGTTGAGTATCCCTTATCATCTGAAGTCTGCAAGAAAATGTTGGAAAGGAAATTATATGCAGACAAGAAAGATGAATTTTATGAAAGGATTTTGGATTTGATCAAGATTCAGTCTTTGAAGGAGACATTGTTGGATTGAGAGTGTTTGAAAGAATTTTCATAAGTTGTAAGTAGGACTATTGGAACTTCCTACTTGGTGCAGGTGCATAGCACTAACACAACAAAAGGTCATCAGTCCACCTTGTCTAATACACACAAGGACTGGCTAATCCTGAGCAAACGGCTACAGGTAAAGATATTCCAAATCCGTTTATGGTTGGCAATTTACCAAAAATTGTATGGTATTCAACTCACCATATCTTAGATAGTGAAGAGTTGACTAGCCCACAAGATTATGGCTTGTGGTAAAGGCTGTGGAAATCCATAAATGGTAATCAATTCACCATGATGAGGTGCATTCCATCAAAGAATTGACTAGTCCAAAAGGGTACAGCTTTTGGTAAAGACAAAACCAATCCGTTGATAGTTGATGATTTACTAAAAATCATATGGTTATCAATGTACCATGGTCTAACACACCAAACATTGGCTACTCCAGTAGTAATGGCTATTGGTAAAGAGACATCAAATCCATTAATTTTCAATGATTCACCTCTCACAGGAGTTAACACACCTGGAAGTGATGAGAATAGTATGAAACTTAAACTGAATTGATGTACAAGTAGTCATGGTTGCTGTGAAGATCAAGTGGATTATATAAGATGGATGCTGCAAAGATCAGATCAGATAGTGGACAAATTATCAAGGTTAAAGTTGCTGATACAAAGAGTTTTTAAAGATCAAGATAATTCCAAGAGTTAAAGATTAAATCCTCAGAAGCTTACTCAGAAGAAACTTGAAGTTCATGGAGCATGAAGATCAAGTTAGGGGAGGATTGTTGGGAATTATCAAGAGGAGATTTTATGGGAAAACAGATTTAAGTCTGGTGGCGTACACAATTAAGTCTGTTAGTGTATTTTGTATTATTAAGTCTGGTAGTACAATATTAAGTCTGGTAGAGTAAAATATTGTTAAGTCCGGTTGACTTATTAAGTTAAGTCTGGTTATGTATTTTAGAGATAAGTTAGAGATAAGTTAGGAAAAGATTTGAAGTTATCTTTAGAGAAGATACGTAGATCCTTTAGCAAGTTTTGTATCTGAGGTTTCCTTGGTGTATAAAAGGAACCCAAACGCATAGTTTAGAGATGACGACGAAGATTGTAATTCAGTAAACAATTAGTAATACAAAGTTAGTTGTATTCTTCATTGTTTGTGTCAAGATTCCGCATTAGCATAAACAAAGTGTTAGAGTCTCGCTTAGATTGATTTGATTTATTCAAGTCGTCTACTAAGTTGTTAAAGGCTACTTAGAGATCCATATTCGTGTGGACCAACACTTACTTAATATGGTTTGTTGTTACGCAATATTAGCTTACAAGTTTATGTCTCAACGCATTTATTCAAGTTAAGTAGGTATATATATTCTTAGTGACGTTCACTTTTATTTTATCTCATTGTCAACATAACGAACATAAGTGTTAACGTATTGTTATATACCTTGACGTGTGTTATGGCTTACCACTAATGTGAGGTTTTTAACTATTTTCACTACCCTAATTTATGCTAGTCTATATATTTCTATCTTTTTCCAAATAAGCGTAAAATTTATCGTATCACAATGTATGAATATATTAGTCTAGTTTGTTTAAATTGTTTTCGTCGTGGTTAACAATTCGACTATTCAAGTTTATACACATAAATAAGATCACAACTTTGTTCTCGGCTACAATTGTTTTTACATTACTATAAGTTGAATAATTTTTCGCCAAGTGTTTATTTTTGACTATCCAAGTTTTATATAAGTTAATGAATCGCCATGTCTTGTCTCTCGGCTATACAAGTTTTAATTGTTAGTTAACATACATTAACTCGTGACGACTATCAATATTTTTAAGTTATTCGACATATAATGTTTTGACGTTATTTTATTTTGTAACGGTTTTTATTATTTCATTTAGTCGTTCTCGGCATTGATTTTATAACTGTCATTCGAGTGTCTTAAATACTTAATGGGCTGTGGCCCAATTGGTTCGAAAGGAGGGGGGAAACCGTCCACTAACGGGCTGCTTTGAATAAATTTCTGCGTGGGCTGATGGGCTTCACCTAGGCCCATATCTCAAACTTTGTCCAAGACTATTTAAAGGCTTACAGTGGGCCTCTAATGTGGGCTTCAAGTGGGCTGCTACTTGGGATGTAGGTTGCCTGGAGTTATACTTATGGTGAAAGGCAGTATATTGCCAAGTTATCATCTTGGCAAGTCTCTTTGGAGACCTTAACTCGCGACTGTAATGGATAAATAATCACGGCTGCGGTCTCTCCTTGTGATCCTCCTTCGAGTACTACTCGAGCTTAGTCTGATGTCTAAGGATGGTAACCTACGTTTTTGAACGTTTGGGGTTATACAATTTAAGCCTTTTCTACTTCTCTTTTCTACTTCTTGTTTGCTATAGGGTTATCTTCATATGACCATTATCCCAATCCTAGACGACATTTATTAAGATCGTTGTTGGTGATATTGAGTTTTGTGTCCTCGCTTCATATCTTGAATTGAGGCATAGTCATAAGGTATGCCTAGGCTCGTTAACCCCTTCCTTATAGCTTAGCAATCCTAGTCGACTACTTAACCATGTTCTAACCCACCACAGATTTGAGCACCACGCAACCATGAGTATTCTAATCCTTTTAAATGGGGTTCCTGCTCTTTACTAACGAAAACCTCAATGCTAACCTTGATCAACTTAGTTCCTATGATAACACAATCAAGCCTTTATCAACTCAAAGCATTTTAATCCTAGGACTTTTATTCGAACAATGCTACGAATTGAATACTAAGTATTTTCATCACTTAATGCCACTGCTAAACAACTTACTTTGACAGAAAAACAATATCCAACAATGATAATTTCTACCTTACTGATAATCTCTATTCGACCCATTTTACAAGCATAACTAAAAATCTTCCTTCAAAGTCAATTAAAGGTGTGCCTAGGTGCTTTAATTCGACAGAAAACACAACAACATCACCTAATCTACTTATTTATTCGACCTAGATTTTCTTATAAACGATTCAAGAAAATATAGTATAACTAAGATTAAGATCAACCTGACAAGATTTCTTGGCTTATGAATACTAATGAGAAATCCTTCAATCCGAACCCACTTACTCCGATATTAACCCACCACAGCCTCCAATTCGAATCACAGCCTTAACCTGGATCTTGAGAACTTCTCAGATTGTTGGTGTGTTTGATAGTGGTGTGATTCGAAGACCACTTAGGAGGTGCGGATTTATGGAGAATACCGGAGTTAAACTCCATATTTCTTTCGGATTGTTGGGAGGATAATCACCGCTTTTTGGTGTGTTGTCCCTATACTTATGGCTTCTCAAACTATGTATTCTTGTGACTATGAAGGAGACAAAAGGATCTAAGTCAAAGGCATTAATGGTGGATGGTGATGGTTCGGTTTGTTTGGGGAAGAGAAGAGGGCGGTGACAAAATGAGAGGGAAGTAGGGTTTGCCGAGAAAAAGTTTTTGGGGATAAGGTGTGAGTGGAGTGAGTAAGTTTTTATTTTAAGTATGTATAAGTATAAGTGGAAATTTTGAACCTATATGAGTAAATTAAATACCTGAGTCCCGTTAATCTGTGTCAAATCCGGATTCGCCCTAAACTGTTTCTAGTTCGAGAGTGTCTATTTTTAAAGTCGTTTAATAATACTTAAGCTTGTCTCCGAGTCCTTAATTATTTTCTAATATTTCACGAATTTCTGGCTGTTCCTGGTTTGCGTGTGGTGTCAATCCGTGTGAAACTGGGATAACCTCCCTTTCCTACTACAATATAGTGAGTAAATTACAATATGTGATAATTTCACTGTCCCTTGGTGAGATTTTCGGGTGTCAATATGTGCAGGTATGTTTTCTTTTATAATCACATAATGACCTAATCTGCTAAATGAATTGTTATGCATTAAATATTAGGGCAAATTTACCGTTTGTCACATACTTCAAGCATCACAGTCATGAGAATAGAAAACGACTCTAAAAGAGACGTTTTAAATAAAATTGTTATCATTCATTTATTTAAATCAGAGTACATAATACAGGTCCCAACGGGAAGTTCCAAAATACATTAATAAAGATACGTTATTTGTTGAATGATAACAAAATGGACACTCTTTTTATAAGAAAGTCCACAGCCACTCCGTGCCAAACCAAGCTTCTAAATACCTGAGATAAAACATGCTAAAAAGTCAACACAAAGGTTGAGTGAATCCATAGCGTTTAAAGTTATAATCAGTTTGAACACAAGCTAAGTAGAGAGTAAATCAGAAATATTGCAGTTCGTTATATATTGCCCTAAGTCTCATGACACGCAAAACATTAACTGGGGACCATCAATAGTTATGAGCTACTGATGTATATTACTCCATAATTAAATGAAGTAATTTTGCTTCCGAGTAGGAGATTTCCGGTCTCTTTATTCATCTCAAATAAAGTACTTTAGGTCACGTTACTGTAACACAAAAGGGGTCGTTACACCCAATAGATCTATTTACCGTATTCGCGCTCACCCGAAAGTGATTAGAGGTTCATGATAGGAGGTCTTTTTAGGCAACAGGTAACTTAGGCAATATTAATCAGGAAAGCATACAGGAAAATACTTATGTTCGTTTTTGTTTTGTAGCATGTATCTCCCCACAAATTTGGAAAACGTATAAAAAGTGGGACTATGAACTCACCTTTGCAGTCTGGATGGAAAACAAAATTAAATAGACTTGATAAACGTCTCTGGCACGAAACCTGGGTTGTTATGTCAAGTTTCAGTAATCGTATTCCAATATATATATAAGTTTTAATGTTCGTTTCGTTTCGTTTTTGGTTGTCGAATAAATGTTTAAATTGAGACAACATGAAGTCTCTTCAAAAGTTGGATAAGATTTTATCTTATTTCTCATTTTTATGTTTTCCTTTGTTCGTTATTGAGATAAATGTATTTAGTTTTTATTATTTTTTATTATATATATATACTAAAGCTTGCAGTCGGTGGAAATAAAAAAATCACGTTTTGTTATTTTATTCGTTATTCACCTTTTGCGAATAGAAAATTCAACCGTTTGTTAGCCCATTTCTTAGCCCTCTTTAGTGGCCCATTAACAGGTCCAAAGTTGTCTTATAAACCGACTGACTAACACGTGTTCTCAAACGGGTACGTGTCCACAAACCAGTCCTCCATGAATGATTCATTAACAAACTAGAATAGCCAAATCAATCTTATCGAAAACCACAAACCTAAAAGAGAAGGAAAAAAAGCGGTTGATGGCGGTTGTTAGATTCAGGGGAGAAGACCGAGAATTCAGAAGAAGAAGTGTGAGTAGCTTTATACCAGCTTCCGAGAGATGCGACTGATATTCTCGATATTCTTAAAGCTGAACAAGCTTCCCTTGATTTATGGCTCACTATCGCTGTAATTACTATTATTTGACCTAGCTTATATATATATATATATATATATATATGATATGTCGCGCGAAAACGCGTTCACAAGCCAAAACCTCTCACGAAGAAAAGTTCTTCTCGCGACGGTTCGACGCGACAATCGATTGTAATATACCGGATAAGCGTGTACCCGGGTCGTTCTCCCTGCGAGGCGTGAAATCGAGGATATCGTTTTCGGTTCGGTATTAAAATGCTTGAACTGACGAGGGTTGATTGGTTTTTAATATCTACTAAAACGAAAATTAAAATAACGCGAACGATAAACTACGAACGAGTAAAAACGTCAAATCTATTAAAAACTAACCCTACGAGTACCAAAATAATTTTTCCTACGTCCTAACTGATAAAAGAAAATTTTGAAAAAAAGAAATATATTTTTTTGACTTTTAAATAATTTTTTATAATTTAAAAACGATTTAAAAGAAAATAATTGCTTAAAAATACTAAATGGAAAAAGAAAATTCTGAAAATTTTTCCTAAAATACTTTAAACTCAAGTGAAGTTATGAAAAATACAGAAAGTGAAAAAGCTTTTGGAAACAAGCTAAAAATAAGCTAAACGATTTAAATAAGCTTAATAAGTAAAAAGGGGTGAAAAGGGTTTTAAATTAAATGTTGTAGGACTTAACTAAGAAAATGCAAGAGTCCAGTGGTTGTGTTGCTGGTGTTGTGAGTCAGAGGTCTGGGGTTCGAACCCCAGATCTGTCACTTTTTGATCTTATATATTATTATTATTTTTTTTTTCTTTTGAAAACTTAACCAATAAGTGAAATAAGCAATCTTTTTAAAATTTTTTTGATGAAAACCAATAATAGGGTCAAAAGAAGCTTGTCTGGTCTGATCAGATGGCTAAAAAAAAACTAACTATGCTTAAAAATGGTAAATAAGCACAAAGGCTATTCTAATAAGCTACTAAATAAGCTAAAAACTTAGTAATAAGCTACAAACTAACTGAAAACAAAAATCATAATCAATAAGCAATGAGTTACCAGAAATAAGCAGAAACTAGCACAAAAATAAGCTAAAAACTTAAGAGGTCTGCTGATGTCTGCTATTCTTTTTGTGCAGGGCAAGGCAGTCCTGATGGGGGATTTTTGAGCTAAATTATAAGCTGGAAAATGAAGCTTAACAACCGAAAAAGCTTGAGAATCTAAAAACTCATATACCAAATAGCTACTAGGGACAAAGTTCAGGCCATCTAGAGCTTACCAACTGCTTAAAAATAAGCTGATAAATGGGGTCTTTGGGACAAGTGTAGTGCAGGTCAAAATTTTAACAGCCTACTGAGGTCTATTCTAACTTATTAAAAAGTGCTTAAAAGACCTACAAAGACTACAAAAGCAAAGAAATCTGAAATATTTCCCACCAAAGTACTTATAACACAAAAAGCAGAAAAATAAGAACTTGCTTATGTTGGATCTTCTAACAAGAGCAGATAACTTAAAGCTACACTAGGGGAATACCAAATACTAACAGGCACAAACTAAATAAGCAGATAAAGAAAAAAGAGCATAATAAGCAATAAGCATTAACAGAAGCTACACTACTTGGACTATCTTAAAAAAGAATAACTGATATTAAAATTAAAATAAAGAGTAAATTACAACTGAAAATAAAAATTACAATGTACCTTCGAAAATAAAATGCTAAAATAAACCTAAGAAAAGAAAACTGCTACTACACTATCTATTTATACTAAAAATACAAAACCCTAATTTTCTGAGTGTGTTTGTTGTGTGAGAGTATTCCCATACGTGCATTTGTGCTTCTTTGCTGACCCTTGGATGTATTCTTGCTGCTCACAACTTTGTTCCTCAGCTGTTAATGATAATCTTGAAACCGGGATTGCCAAGGTGGAGGGGGGGGACCAAAGGCAAACCCATGTGAAATCTTTGGCTGGTAGCGGAGGTGATGGTAACTGGTGGGATTAAGCAGGATAATGGCGGGCAAGATGGGAGGTTAGTGATGGTGAAATAGTAATTAGGTGGGTTTGACTGGGATTTAGGGATTTTGACTATCCCTTTGGGGGTTTGACTATGCCTTTGACCCCGTATATATTATTATTAGAGTGGGTTTGGGTCGGGTCATGTTATAGTTGGGTTATAATATTAAGTGGGCTGGGTTTAAGGATGTTGTGGATGGGCTGGTGGATTATAGGTAGTGGGGATCCGGTTGTAGGTATTTTTTAGTTAGGATAAATTTGGTTTCATCACAAGGACTAATTGTGTAATTCATGAAACCTCAAGGACCATTTCTGCCCAGTCTTCAAATTTCTTCAAGGGTCCATTTTTGCCAACAAGTAATAATCCAAGGGCCATTTTGGAATTTTTGAGCTCGAATAAAAATCCATATGAAAATCGTCTTTCCCGGCTTCAGTTTTCGACTCTTTTCCAAATCAAGCTCGGTTTTGTCCGTATTTGCCCCGTTTTCAATCCTTTTGTACCTGAAACACAAAAAACACAATCCAAGGATATTTGTAACATTATATGGTCCATTTGGGTGTTTTTGATCATTTTTGTGGGGTTTTTCGGGTATAAAATGATGAGTAAAAGGCCACTCATCAATCCCCCACACTAAGCAATTGCTAGTCCCTAGCAATCCGATCATATAAAGTAATGAAAGGATCAAAAATTACCAAGACTATCCCGTTTTGACTTATTATTAAATGCAAGTAAATTAAAACGAGAACAAACGTAAATAATATGCTTGATTATCAAAAATGGCATCATGGAACGGGAATCACACAAAATGGGTGACTTCGGGGAATTGTAATCGTCATCCTCTTTTTATACTCCCCAACTAAGTCTAAAACCCTTGTGCAAACGTTTTCGTAAAATGCTAACGCTACTTATATTAGCAACCTATGTAAGCCGAGACTTAACTTTTCACTCCCACAATTATTCATAAGTTAGGTGAGTGTGCTTGTTTTCAAAGTTTTGATCGTAAAAATCGACATTTATTAGGGTTAAAAACCGACAATGATTTAGAAATTAGAGATTCAAAGGTGAGATCACTCCATGTAGCGACTTTCTTCTCAGCTTATCCTTAGTAAACTTAGGAGGCTAGGTTTTTACACCCTCGAGAATAGTATCGGAGCTCACGGGATCTTTGAAGTCAACAATTTCTAAATCACCGTCCAACTTTTAGACAATATTGACGAATACTAGTTCAACTTTCGATTTAAATTTAAGAAGAAGCAAGTTTCTCACACTTATTCATAAACAAACATAAACATTTTTTTCATTTTCATTTTTCATCACTTTTTCACTTTTTTTTTTTTTTTTTTACTTGTGTACCCTAAACGACGGAGCTTCACGGGTTAGTTCCAAGACCTTACACCTTCCGGAATAAAGGATCCAAGGGCCGTTACAACGGAGTGTTCCAAGACTCTAGACATTCCTGAAATGAGGATCCAAGGTGGTTAGACCAAGACCTTACACATTCCTGAACTAGAGGTCCAAGGGCCGGTGCAAGAGGGTAGCCAAGACCTAAACGCCTTCCAGAAATAAGGATCCAAGGCCCGATCTCGAATCCGTAGCTTAGAGCACTTATTTATTCATACTTAAAACTTTAACTTTTGCAACTTTCAAGCAATTGATCACTTTCATTTTGCATTCTTATTACGTTTGTAAGAAAGTATGCTTGTTCCGAAATTTAAATAAAACTTTGAACTAGTATTCTAAATCAAGATTGCATAAAAATTTATTTGCTTAACAAAAACGGTTTTTGCGTTCAAAAGTTTGAAAATAGCACTTATTTTAGTCAGATTAGGAGCTCCTGGGAGGAAAAGCCATAGATTACTTATATAAGCTCTAAAGAGAACCAACTACACCACGCTTAGCATTTTCATTTGCACAATTCGTAAAAACTTAGCCTAAAAGTTAAGGGTAGCAGCTAGATCAACACTCTAGCAGAGTCGGGATTCCCCTTGTTCTAGCCTAATCAAGTCTAAACTTCCACTAATACCGAAGCATTAATGTATAGCAAATTATTTTTATTGTGCCAAGCACTTCATTTAGACGAAAAATACGATAAAAATTTTTAAAATTTTTGGTCAAAACGGGGGTGCTAGGGGACTAGAAGGTACAAAATGTGAAATTTTTTAAAATTTGGGCAAATTGGAATTCCCCCCCCCCCCCACACTTAGAATTGAATATTGCCCTCAATATTCAAAGTACCGGCCTGAGCCGAAACTATAGAACGTAAAAGGGTAAGACTACTAGCTAAGTGTGGAAACGAAATCTTGTTTTCACAAAAAGGATTTTAATAAGATATCCCTGGATAAACATAAATATAAAGATAGGATATTGGGCGGCTGGATTGAAAACAGGCGCGTCAATCATCACAATCTACGGGAATCCTGAAAACAAAGGCAAACATACAACCACAAAGCAACAAGTAAAGGAACTCCCCCACACTTAGTGTTAGAAATAAGAAAGAAGATAGAAGATAAACATGGGTTGCCACCCACGAAGCGCTTGTTTTTGCTAACCGAGTCACGAGCTTGACTCGATCCCGAATTCATTTGTCCATGGGGAAGCAAGTGGAAGAAACAATCTCCATCGGACTTTCATTCAATATGTTTGGATAAACATTGAAGTGCTTGAAAGTTCCACTCTGATGAGATACACCCGGTTTTTAATAGTAGAAACTATTAGGGGTGATACCGGGGTCAAATATGGTGTCCTCATTCCCGTAGTTGAAAAGGGAAAGAGAAATCACACCATATGTGATGAAGAGAAGCAAGATTTTTATGACTATCATAAAAAACTCTCCATCATCAAAAGCAATATTTTCTTCAACGAGAGGGAGGGTTGGGATAAGATCTTCAAGAATTAAATCCTTATGATCACTAACACCTCCCCCCACACTAGAATCATCCTCAAGATCAAAGTAGAAATGATCATATTCCGGAGGAGATAAATGAAGGAGTTCATCGGAGAACTCCTCATGATAACGATCATTCACATCAAAATGAAATGAATCATACTCTGGAAGAGAGAGATAAGAATGGGAAGTGGTACTGCCACTACCCGTCTCTTCCGAATGATCGATATCAAAGAAAAAGGCTTCGTAAGCCGAGAGTGAATAATCAGGATGAGAAGTGGGACTGCCACTACTCTCCTCTTTGTCATTAAACACAAAACTCTCATATTCGGGAAAAGCATCCTTGAGCTCGAGCTCCACAGGATCAGACTGCTTTTCCTCAATAACAACTTTCTTCGGGGGGAGAGAAAATAATGGTTCATCAAATATCATTTTTTCCAACAACGGAGCGTCTCCCCCCGGATCACAATCGGGCTCAACAATTTCCGGTGAAATTGGAGCATCAAACAAGAAAACCTCGAGCTCTTCCTTATAGATATCACTTCCCTCAAACGGAGGAGAAGGATGGGAAGAGTCGGAAATGAGTGGTGCGGAAATATCAATACGATAAACCGATTCCGGAGGTGGGGCAAGTGGTGCGCTCTTAGAGCTAGCAGTTTTCACCACTTCCGTTGTATCCTCCGATTCGTGTTCATCGTAATCAAGAACACTTTTAACTTCAGCACAACTCTTAAACCATTGACTTGAACCAGGGGCAATTTTCATTGCTTTGAGCTCAGCACGTTTTTGTGACGTACTCTTGACCGTAAATCTTGAAAGTATATCAGATTTTTGATCAATCGTAGCAACGTTGCATTTAGACCCCTGATTAATATTAAATGTGACCGCTTCATTATCAACACGAATGGTTAATTCTTCAGCGTACACATCAATGAGAGCACGGCTCGTTCTTAAGAAAGCTCTACCCAAAATGAGTGGAACTCGAGGATCAGCATCAAAGTTTACCACAACAAAATCAGTGGGAAAGTGGAATTTTCCTACTTTCACAACAACGTCCTCGGCTATTCCAAGCGGATGAGTAATAGTACGGTCCGCTAGCTCGAGTGTCATGCAAGTAGGTGTAAGGTTTGGAAGAGACAATTTTTTCCCATATCGAGAGTGGCATAAGGTTAATGCTTGCGCCAAGATCGGCCAAGGCGGAGCATTGAACCATCCCCGAGAAATCACATGGGATTAAAAACTTGCCGGGGTCTCCGAGCTTTTCGGGAAGCTTTTTGAGGATAACTGCCGAGCATTGCTCGTTTAGGGGGGTTTTTGCCATCTCCGACAACTTTTCCTTGTTGCTTAGCAAACTTTTAAGTTTAGATGCAAATTTTGGCATAAGAACGAGAGCATCTGCAAAGCTTATGTCGAAATGCAACTCATTGAAGATTTGAAAGAACTTTTCCATTTGTTGATTGTTTTTTTCTTTATGCTTCTGATCATTAAGCCTTGAAGGATATGGTATTGAAGGCTTAGAATTTGTCTTCGGAACATCGGGTTCCGGAATTGGAGTTTGGATTACTGGAGGTGGGACGTGTGCGGTACTTTGTGGGCTTGAGGTGTGCACCTTGTCCTTTGTTACCTCCTCCTCTCGTTCCACTTCCTTCACCGGAGAAGGAGTAGGAATCGAGGGTCCGTCATAAGCTTTACCACTTCGGGTGGTAACAGCTTTCAACTCTCCCTTTGGGTTAAGAATTGTATTAGCTAGGAGAGTTCCTGAAGTAGAAGCTTGATTAGCTTGATTAGCTAGATTAGCTTGCTGAAATTGATGGATGAGGGTATCAAACATGTTTTCAATCTTTGTTTGCGATTGATCAATTTTGCTTTTGAGCTCATTACCCTGCTTAGTCAAAGCATTTTGAAATTCGATTTTCAAATTTGTGATTTGATTTTGCATGGCCCTCATTTTTACCTCATTTGTCTTAATGTAATTTGCAAGATCATTTGAAGGAGCAATCGGGGCAGGGTAATTTGGAGCTTGATACCCTTGAGTGAAATTGACCCCTTGGGTCGGGTATTGATTAGTAGGGGCTTGATATGGAACATTTTGCCCCCTACTTTGGTTTTGATTAAACCTATTTTGATTGTTTGGTTGAGAAAAACCGGGTGGTCCTGCTTGATAGTTAACACGATAGCTCGGGTCAACTTGAGGACGGTATTGAGTACCTCCTTGATTTAAAGACCCGGCTACGGCATATCTTTTAAATGGCCGGCCATCGGTGGCGGTACAATTATAATAAGCATGAGGACCACCACAAGTGACACAACTTTCCTCCACCGCTTTGACTTGAGTGGGTGGAGAAGCTTGTGGGGAAGAAGAAAGAATTTTTGGGATGGAGAGAACCAAAGCTTGTACGGTATCCGTAAGCTTGTCAATTTTAGCATCCGTGCTAGAAGTATTCATCGTTTGTGAACAAGAAGGCGAAGCACTCACTTGGGAAACAACCGGTTTGCTTCGTGAAGTGCGAACCTTTGACTTGTTCTCGATGATGGACAAAGCATCTCCCGTAGTCCGATTCAATATAAAACCACCGGAGGCGGCGTTTAGAGAATCTTGGTCGGTTTGGTTCAATCCATTGTAAAAAGTATCAATTTGGTGTAACTCAGAAAAACCGTGGTGAGGACATTTGCGAAGTAATTCTTTAAAACGGTCCCACGCTTCACTAAAAGATTCATCAAATTTTTGAGTAAATTTGGTAATTTCATTTTTTAAACTTGTGGTTTTTGAAGGTGGAAAGAATTCGTTCACAAATTTCGACACCAAATCTTCCCAAGTTAAGATAGAACGAGGGGGTTGTTTTTCAAGCAAAATCCGGGCTGCCCCCTCGAGAGAGAAAGGAAAGAGAAGCAATTTGATTGCTTCTGGAGGAACATCCCTACATTTGATGGTCGATGAAATTTTGTTGAACCATCAAATGTGGGAATGAGGGTCATCCCTCTCGAAACCATAAAATTGATTCGACGTTACTAAGGATAGTAATGCCGGGTTAAGTTCGAAATTATCGGCAACGATCGGGGGAACAACAATAGCATCTCCGTAACCCTCGGTGGGTGTTTGGAGAAGCTCAAGCATGGTGCGATTCTCCGCTATTATGACAATGGGAGGATCGGGATTAGTACGAATCTCGGGTTCGACTAATTGGGCAGCACGTCTACGATAACGTGTGTGCATGCACCAAGAACATTAGGGTTAAAAAGGAAAGAAGAATATTTTTGGGTTTTTTGGTTTTTTCAAATTTTTTTTGGATTTTTTTTGGATAAAAAATATTCACAAGATATATACGAAACTTCACGAGGAAGGTTCTTCAAGTCACTAATCGTCAAACCGTGACGATATTGTCGCAACACACCTCCCCGGCAACGGCGCGAAAAATTGATAGTTCGCGCGAAAACGCGTCACAAGCCAAAACCTCTCACGAAGAAAAGTTCTTCTCGCGACGGTTCGACGCGACAATCGATTGTAATATACCGGATAAGCGTGTACCCGGGTCGTTCTCCCTGCGAGGATTGAAATTGAGGATATCGTTTTCGGTTCGGTATTAAAATGCATGAACTGACGAGGGTTGATTGGTTTTTAATATCTACTAAAACGAAAATTAAAATAACGCGAACGATAAACTACGAACGAGTAAAAACGTAAAATTTTTGAAAAACTAATCCTACGGGTACCAAAATAATTTTTCCTACGTCCTAACTGATAAAAGAAAATTTTGAAAAAAAAAATATATTTTTTTGACTTTTAAATAATTTTTTATAATTTAAAAACGATTTAAAAGAAAATAATTGCTTAAAAATACTAAATGGAAAAAGAAAATTCTGAAAATTTTTCCTAAAATACTTTAAACTCAAGTGAAGTTATGAAAAATACAAAAAGTGAAAATGCTTTTGGAAACAAGCTAAAAATAAGCTAAACGATTTAAATAAGCTTAATAAGTAAAAAGGGGTGAAAAGGATTTTAAATTAAATGTTGTAGGATTTAACTAAGAAAATGCAAGAGTCCAGTGGTTGTGTTGTTGGTGTTGTGAGTCAGAGGTCTGGGGTTCGAACCCCAGATCTGTCACTTTTTGATCTTATTATTATTTTATTTTATTTTTTTTTTATTTTTCTTATTGAAAACTTAACCAATAAGTGAAATAAGCAATCTTTTTAAAAACTTTTTGATGAAAACCAATAATAGGCTCAAAAGAAGCTTGTCTGGTCTGATCAGATGGCTAAAAAAAAAACTAACTAAGCTTAAAAATGGCAAATAAGCACAAAGGCTATTCTAATAAGCTACTAAATAAGCTAAAAACTTAGTAATAAGCTACAAACTAACTGAAAACAAAAATCATAATCAATAAGCAATGAGTTACCAGAAATAAGCAGAAACTAGCACAAAAATAAGCTAAAAACTTAAGAGGTCTGCTGATGTCTGCTATTCTTTTTGTGCAGGGCAAGGCAGTCCTGATGGGGGCTTTTTGAGCTAAATTATAAGCTGGAAAATGAAGCTTAACAACCGAAAAAGCTTGAGAATCTAGAAACTCATATACCAAATAGCTACTAGGGACAAAGTTCAGGCCATCTAGAGCTTACCAACTGCTTAAAAATAAGCTGATAAATGGGGTCTTTGGGACAAATGTAGTGCAGGTCAAAATTTTAACAGCCTACTGAGGTCTATTCTAACTTATCAAAAAGTGCTTAAAAGACCTACAAAGACTACAAAAGCAAAGAAATCTGAAATATTTCCCACCAAAGTACTTATAACACAAAAAGCAGAAAAATAAGAACTTGCTTATGTTGGATCTTCTAACTAGATCAGATAACTTAAAGCTACACTAGGGGAATACCAAATACTAACAGGCACAAACTAAATAAGCAGATAAAGAAAAAAGAGCATAATAAGCAATAAGCATTAACAGAAGCTACACTACTTGGACTATCTTAAAAAAGAATAACTGATATTAAAATTAAAATAAAGAGTAAATTACAACTGAAAATAAAAATTACAATGTACCTTCGAAAATAAAATGCTAAAATAAACCTAATAAAAGAAAACTGCTACTACACTATCTATTTATACTAAAAATACAAAACCCTAATTTTCTGAGTGTGTTTGTTGTGTGAGAGTATTCCCATACGTGCATTTGTACTTCTTTGCTGACCCTTGGATGTATTCTTGCTGCTCACAACTTTGTTCCTCAGCTGTTGATGATAATCTTGAAACCGGGATTGCCAAGGTGGAGGGGGGACCAAAGGCAAACCCATGTGAAATCTTTGGCTGGTAGTGGAGGTGATGGTGACTGGTGGGATTAAGCAGGATAATGGCGGGCAAGATGGGAGGTTAGTGATGGTGAAATAGTAATTAGGTGGGTTTGACTGGGATTTAGGGATTTTGACTATCCCTTTGGGGGTTCGACTATGCCTTTGACCCCGTATATATTATTATTAGAGTGGGTTTGGGTCGGGTCATGTTATAGGTTGGGTTATAATATTAAGTGGGCTGGGTTTAAGGATGTTGTGGATGGGCTGGTGGATTATAGGTAGTGGGGATCCGGTTGTAGGTTTTTTTTAGTTAGGATAAATTTGGTTTCATCACAAGGACTAATTGTGTAATTCATGAAACCTCAAGGACCATTTCTGCCCAGTCTTCAAATTTCTTCAAGGGTCCATTTTTGCCAACAAGTAATAATCCAAGGGCCATTTTGGAATTTTTGAGCTCAAATAAAAATCCATATGAAAATCGTCTTTCTCGGCTTCAGTTTTCGACTCTTTTCCAAATCAAGCTCGGTTTTGTCCGTATTTGCCCCGTTTTCAATCCTTTTGTACCTGAAACACAAAAAACACAATCCAAGGATATTTGTAACATTATATGGTCCATTTGGGTGTTTTTGATCGTTTTTGTGAGGTTTTTCGGGTATAAAATGATTAGTAAATGGCCACTCATCAATATCGCTGTAATTACTAATATTCGACCTAGCTTATTATGTTGATCTATTAAACAATTGTTTATTTTTTTCACCTATTAAAAATAAATAAGCGCTTATTTGAATCTGTTTATTTTATATTACTAGTTGACCGGACTAGGGGGCTGTTTGTTTCTGCTTATTTTAAAGGGTGTTTGTGTTAGGTTATTCACTGGGATTATTATTAAGCAAAAATAAGCAGCTAGCTTCATAACAGCTTATCAGAATGTGGTTAATTTTATATGAAAATAAGGAGATAAGCAGAAACAGTAAGTAATCCCAAACATAGGATTAGGGTAATATTGTGTTCTGTAGATTTAAAGAATATGTCAAGTTCGTGATGAGATAAGTTTTGATTTAGAAGAGATATAACTTGCTTAATTTGAACAATTAGTCGGGGCACTAAGAGGGCGATTGGTTGAGATAATCTGTCCGGTTTATTGGCTTATTGAACTTTTGAAAAGCCAATAACTGTGAGCTTATGATGACCCATTACGTCAACGTGATAACAAATAATTGACCTTATTAGCTTTCTAAAAGCTCATTAGCTGCACAAATAAGCTGAAACAAGCACACCCTAATTGAGGTCCGCCCAGAAATTATTTCTTCTAAGAAACTAATTTATGTAGGGAATTAGGATACGGACCGTAGACTGATGTACATGAGCATGTGTTGTATTGTCCCGTTTATTGGCTTATTGAACATTTGAAAAGCCAATAACCGCATTTTTAGGGCTTATAATAATGTGAGCTTACGATGACCCATTAGCTCAACGTGATAACAAATAATTGAGCTTATTAGCTTTCTAAAACCTCATTAGCTGCACAAATAAGCTGAAACAAGCACCCCCTAATTGAGGTTAACCCAGACATTATTTCTTCTAAGAAACTAATTTATGTAGGGAATTAGGATACGGGCCGTAGACTGATGTACATGAGCATGTGTTGTATCCTTTGTGTTGAAGTTATCGTTTGTATGAGTTTGTATGATAGCAGTTGCTTATCAGTTTCTTTGTAATTTTTTTTAGAGGGAGCACTTTAAACAGGGGAAAACTAAACAGTTTCGCCAAATTCTGGAAGAAGGGTCCACTCCTGGTAAATTGACTAATTCCAGTTTACTTTATTAATATTATTTTTTGGGTTAAGTTCTTCTGAGACTGTTGCTTAATTTCATTTCAACCTGTTTGCTTTGAAGAAATTGACGAATATTACGCCGATGTAAGACACGAAAGAATCGCGATCTTAAATGCGTTGGGGGCTTATTACAGCTACGTTGGGAAAATTGAGACAAAACAAAGGGAGAAGGAAGAACATTTCATTTTGGTGACACAGTACTGCAACAAAGCCTCCAGAATCGATATGCACGAGCCTTCTACGTGGGTTGGCAAAGGTAAAAACATAACAGGCTTTTTTTGGCGTTGAGTACTAAATCGAACAATTATTCATTATGCACCTTTACTTCATGAACTCGGCCCATGAGACGTGTCTTTAAGTTTTGGACTATTAGCAATTTAGTATGTGCCAGCTTACTAAGTTTCTATATGTGCACCTGATCCCATACAAACTATATACTTACTGTTTAAGCTTGGTTACAGGTCAACTTTTACTAGCTAAGGGTGATGTGGATCAGGCTTTGCTGCACTCAAGATTGTATTAGATGGAGACCGAGATAATATTCCTGCTCTTCTTGGCCAGGTATGGTGTTGTTGGTTAATCATTAATACATGCTACTACAGTGGTTCTGCAATAGCAGTTGGGCCTGATATGAGCTATCAACCTTTTTAATATTGAGAATCTTTATTGGGTTGTTTGCAGATCAAAATGCTTCATATGCTGCTTATCAACATTAAGTTAGTTTTTAACTAACTGCATAGTCTGGTTTAATGGAGGCTTGTGTTGAGTTCAACCGACGCAAATACTCAAATTTCTTGAAGATGTACAAGGTTCTTATACTTTTTCCTTCCATAGTTTGTGGTTTTGATTCTTTGGATTGTATACTTCTTCTGGAGTTGGGCACAATTTAGTACCTGTATGTAGTAAAACCAACGGTCGGTAAGAATAAAATATTCAAAGTTTCATATAAAAAATTATTAAAAGTATAGCTCATTCTTTCTGGCCTGCTAACACCCCGTCCAATGCCATTTTGGCCCACCATCTTTACACCGCCTAGAAGGTTGTTGTTCTATCTCCTCAGCTTCAACACACACCCAGAAGAAGTATCTACACACACATACACCGACTCAAATAAAATCTAGAAACCCTAATTACATAGTCAATCATAGCCTCACTATGGTACAAGTACATCGCCAACCGAATAAAATAAGTGCACCGGCATTCCACACACGTGTTCAGTGAATTCCATAAAGTTTCTCTTAAGCTTTTGTATTTTTATTTTACACTCTCTCGAAATTCAGGTTTTTTATTTTGATTTTGCAGGCAATAATCGTGATTTTGGGTTTTCCCTGTATATAAATACGGTACGGAAAGCAAAAATTGGGCTGTGTGCCGAGAATCCACCACCCGCAGGCGACCGCCCTTTTCTTTCTCATTTTTATCAAATACCATATTAGTCAAACACTAGAAACGAACAACGTAAACCGGGTACGCACCTCCGTTCAACTTATCATACGAGGTAATATTCAATATCCTACACCATATCTGAAGATTCCGCTTATCCAGTTTGGGTAGTCTTGGACACTCCAACACGAATTAAACTAACCCTTTGGTACTAATTTAGCCGTCGGTTATGTTATGCAGGTGGTTTCAGTAGCAACGGCTGAAGGTGAGCGCGAAAATGTAAGTTTAATTTTCTTGCGACTATCCACAGCTTTAATATGTGTGGCCACCATCTCACTGCTTATGTTTTACTAATTTAGAGAAACAGATAGCATTATCATTATGGTTTTTCAGCTCAAGTCTCGATGCAATACAATAACAAATATTTGTTATTTTATTGTGCAGCCGGAGCTTACAAAGAAGAAAGCCAAGCAGAATTATTTTTCTTTTCTTTCTTTTTTTTAATATATATATATATATATATATATATATATATATATATATATATATATATATATATATTTGGTTGTTGTATTACAGTATGTCGGACTTCAGATTTTTTATTTTCAGTGTGCAGATGTCTCCAATTGACTGTGTTATCGATTGTTCGAAAAGAAGAACGTGTGACTATGATGATTTAACTATGCCACCTGTTGGAAAAAGGTTAAAGCAGTGGCAAAAGGTGTCGGGATGATGTTCTGGTAAGCCTTAACCCATTTATTGCCATTTATTTTTACTTAAAACTTTTGTTGAATGTTGGTATTTACGTGTGCTTGGTGTGGACTCTAGGGACTAACCATGATGCGTGCCAGCCTGATGTCATGGTTGAAAATATTTTGAGCGAACAACCTCCACAATGTACCACCAACATCACTCAGCCATCCCAAGGTAGTCGTGATATTCTTTTTTCAAACACTTTCACACGCCCATAATTATCTGACAACTTATACATCATTTTTTTATAGCGACGTATATAATGGCTGGATGTGGGCCAGATATACCTTCGTACTTCAAAAGGCATACTTTGGCAATTTACTTCATGTTGGCGGCTTTTCTAGTGTAAAATCCAACTGGGTAAATCAGGTCTTTTAAGGTTGATTCATCAACCCCCTCAATGGTTTCTGCTTTGAAAAGATCATTTTCAAGCAGACGCTGTATGGTTCCATGGGTGACATTATCTTTGGTTTGGCTCAATAATAGTGAAGATACCAAAACAGCAAACCTTCGTTCTTTAGGAGGAAGAGAACTACCAACTTTCTCACATCCCATAGAGTCAACTGGAGCATCCTCTAAAGATCTCATTTCACGAATTCCTTCTAAAACTTTAACCCAATTGGGAAGTGGTTTGACCTCGGTTTGAATCTCTATTGGAGCATTCGATGTGAGTTTAGATTTTCTTGAATATATGTTACCACTTGGCTTTTTATATGCAAATTCTTCAATGTCAAGTAGAACTGGATTTAGAAGATTCGGACTTTGCATTGTGATCTGAAGATGTCATTTCTGCTTTGACAGATATTGCTGCAGTATGCATTCTATTGGTGAAGTTGGTTTTTGTCAAAGCAAAAGGAAAATGCGTGTAGTTTCTGTAAAGAACGATGTTGGATCGGGTGAACTCAATATTAGACGCCTGTTGGCATTCTAGCCCTATATATTAATTACTCTAAAAAATAACTTATATTTTCTTTAATAGTTTTTGTGAACGCTACGTATTACACCGCCGCAACGCGGTGGGGTCGTCCCACTCGTTATATATTATTTAGAATATATTAATAATAATAATTATATAATGTTACGCTTTTTACCCTATAGTTTCATATATTGACAGTTTATACTCCTGAACTTTCATAAAATGACAATTTTTACCCCTGAACTTTCGTAAAATGACAATTTTACCCCTCAACTTTGGTAAAATGACAGTTTTTACCCTTGTAGTTTCGAAAATGACACTTTATACCCTCATCTTTAGATCGTTGGCAAAAATGGTCCTTGGTTTAATAACTTTGAAATATTTACATTTTTGGCCCAATAAAACTCCATCTTTCAAACTTGACACTTTTTACCCCTAAACTGCTAGTCGATTTCATTTTAGGTCCTTGCTTTACAAACAGTTGGATTTTTGACAGAAAATACCCTCCAAGCATTTTTGTTGTTTCACTCGTGGTCCTATTTTCATTTTTACGCAAATTTAGGCTTGGAAAAAGGGACGATTTGCTAAGACTCTTTTATGAATGTTATATTAAGTTAGTAAACAACTTATTCATGGCTTATGGGCTTATCATTCGAGCTTATATAGCTCGAATTAATTTTTAAGGGTGCGTTAAAAATAGTTAGCGATGGACAGGTTTTGGACACAAATAACTTTGAGGCAAAGCAACCATTTTACAACGTTCTTTTTCCTATTAGTAGCTAGCTGGGGGGTTGTTAAGTTGGCCAAAATTCAAAATTTTTGAGGGTCGTTTGGTGGTCGAAATAATTGTTCAAACTTGGGGCGTTGGGACTGCTACTCGACAGAAAAACTGAAAAAGATTTGGTTTTCGATTTTCTTATTCAAGCCACATATCTTAATGTTTGTTAACATGATTCTAAGCATAATTAATATATTTCACATGTATCTTATGGCCTTTTTATTTAGAATTGTGATATAACTATAAATAGGGTGTGTTTGGTTTTATTCGACAAAAGAGAAAAGAAAAGAAAGACATGATTTTCGAACTAGCTATCTTTTACCACTTATTTAATATCGTTTTTATGAGCATTTAGAATTTATAAAAGGAACGAAAAAGGTTTAGGTCACTTACTTGAATATTTGTTCGAATATGGAGATATATGAGGCGAATTGCTTGGAAATGAGACACTAATGATTTTTCCTCCTCCTAATCCTTTTTGAGACCTCTCTTTAACTCCTAAATGGATGTTCGATCAGTAGCTTTTGAGAGTATGGCTGTTTTTGGTTTGGTTCAAATTGTGGTGAAAAGAAAAGGAAGAAATGAAATCGATATATATAGAGAGGAGAGAGCTAGGGTTTTCAAGGTTGCTAGGTAATCTTGTGTGGTAATATGGGGACATTTTGAGGTGGCTAGATCAAGTTGGGTGCCAATTGTGAGGAGGGGGAGGGGTTAACGTGAGGTTTAGTGAGGTGGTGATGTGTTTTATTTTGGAACCAAGGGTTCTACCTACTTATGTTAACTTGAATGAGACATGACTATGTGGATAAGTTCGGGAGAGTAAATTACAAGGATCGTCCCTGTGGTTTGTCCAAAATTTCACGTATAGTCCCTCAAAGTTTAAAGTTGCATGTATCGTCCCTCTAACTGCAAAAGAATAACATCTATGGTCCCTGTGATGGATGCCTGTCTATTTCTCCGTTAAACAGCCCTCACGTGATAAACACGTGAGGGTAATAATGTCTTTTTCATTATGGTTTGACTAATAATTAAATAAGGGTTTTCTTTTCCCTTCTTCCACACCTCAGCTCCCCTCCTAACCCTACGATTTGGTCATGGCTTATGGCTATGAAGATGGTATCAGATCTACTCCAGCATCACTATATCAAGTCATTCAAAATCCAGACTCAAAATTTGTAACTGAAGAAAAAGAACGCACTCAAAATTTGTAACTGAAGAAAAAGAACGCACTCAAAATTTCTTCTATTCATGTAACTTGTTTCAGCAACAATTGACAAATTCACAATAGCGAAATGAACAAACTTGAATTCGAACAACTGGCATATTTTAGTATGTTGAACAAAGATTATTAACCCAGCCATTTACACTTACAATATACCCAGTTAAATGATTCTCCTCAAGACACTTGGATGCAAATCAAAAATAAGAAGCTGAAGCTATTGTTACCATCTAGTTCAGGCATCAAAATCTTGCTCAGGCCAGAAAAAGAAAGAGTTACCATCTTTATGATCACCATTGTTGAACTTCACCCGACTATAATCTTATTCCTTCATCAGTGACTGATTCATGAACTTTGTTATCAAAAAACACATTTGGGGACAGATATACACCCCAAAAATCCAACCCACCACCACCATCCACCCCCAAGACCCAACCCACCACCACCATCCACCCCCAAAACCCAACCCACCACCACCACAGCCCAAAGCCCCCGCCTAACAACAAACCACCGGCCTCTGCTAACAACAAAACCCTCATAAGCAGCCAGAATAAGCTAATCCAAACACCCTAACAAGACAAGATCAATCAAAAAAATATTAAACCTATATGAACATTAAAACGCAAACATTAGCATACTCAATTGTTAATCACAAAACACTATAATGACTAGTAGTTGGAGCAGTATACATGCCCATAAAATCCAACAAACCATCAACTAATCTTACAAAAAATTCAGAACAGTTGCTAATTCTAAGCAAAGCTATCATAAGCCTGCTAAACCAAATTGCTTACCAAGCCTCCACTTCTCCATTTTAACCTGAACCATTACAGGACAAGATACAAAAGCCAATTGTTGGAATTTACATCCTCATCTCCCATCTCCATCTACATCCTCATCTCCCATCTCCGTCTACACTCGCCACCACCACACCCGTCGCCATCTCCACTCACCGTAAAACCACCACCATCACCACAGTTTATGATCAAGAAATTCATGGGTGGTTTATTTTTAGAGTATAGGTTGAATTAATGTTGAAAAGGGTCTAAAGGTTTACCTTGAAAGTACTCAGATCTTGTGATTGAGCTTAGTTTTAGTAGCCTATTGGGGCTTCTTTTTTTTAATTCAGCCATAATAGTTGATGATCTTTCTTATCTTGTTTTAGGAGTCAAAGGTTGAAAAACAGAGATATCCTTAAACGTGCTAAAGGTGGTTGAGTTGGTGTTGGGTATGGTGATGATGAAGATGAAGATGATGAGGTTATGTGTGAGTGAAGTGTTATTGATGAATCTGCTAATGATGATGTTGATGATGTTTGCATTTTTTGATGGATTTTGGGAAATAAAATTTGGATCGAAATCTGTGTTGCTAGTGTGTGTTTTAGTGTATGTGTGTGTTGGTGGATCGATACTAGAGAGACAGTCATGCTAATTTTTATTATTTAATATACTTGGGGAAAAAGACTTAATTACCCTTACGTGTTTATCACGTGTATGAACTTTAACGGAGAAATAGACGGACATCCATCACAGGGACCATAGATGTTATTCTTTTGCAGTCAGAGGGACGATACATGCAACTTTAAACTTTGAGGGACTATACGTGAAATTTTTGACAAACCACAGGGACCATCCGTGTAATTTACTCATTTTGGAACATAGAAGAGTGATTATGGTGTATGTCTTATTGAGGATTAAGTGTGGAATGGATATGGTTAAGGATTTGTTATTTTCGAACTAGGAAATAATATGTAGGTCGCATGGCTTTAGTGGATAGTACCTAGGGTTAGGTTTATGTATTTGTTGAGTAGGAAAATAATTAGAGTTTATATATTTTATATTTGTGTCGAATTGTATGGAAAGGGATAAAGGAATCGTGTGGTGCTTTAGAGGGTTGTACCATGGGCTTAGTAGAGTTGTACCAAGGGTTTAGAAATATAGAGAATGTATTTTAAAAGTATAAATGAGATTTTTGGCTTTTGTGCATTAAACACTTGTACACTAGGTTTAGAGACTTGTACTTATATTTAGTAAGTTTAAGAAAATATATTTTTAAAATTGGTGCATAAAATACTTGGACAATGTGCTTGAAAGACTTGTACATTTATAATTTGTAAAAATTATATATTAATTAGGGTTTGTGATTTTATTACATAAAATCATGATTTAATGAAATTAGGGTTTGTGTCGGGAGTTTAAAGTGGATTTAGGGTTTCTGTGCTTTAGTAACTTGTACATTGGTTTAAATGAGTTGTACTTTAGTGTTTTAGGGCTTAGTTATTCATAATTGTTGTTATAATAATTTAGGATTTTGTAGAAACTCTAATAGCTAAGAAATGTTTAGTTGTACGTTTATTATTAGTACGTTAACGAATTATCGTAAAGTGGAAATTGAGATATCGTAAAGTTTTATATGGAAACGTTTATATAAAATAAACATTAAGTAAGTTGATGTTGGTCCGCGTGAGAGCACGTTTATCGGGGATGTGAGTTACGTCACATTAGATAGTAGTTACGATCAGATAATAATAAATAAATAAATAAATAAATATACGTGGAAAAAGGATAGATATTCTGTAAGATAATTTATTATAAGGTGAAATTTTTACGAGTGGTTACACAAAATGACCACAGATCCATCACCATGACTACCCGTCGCCCATCACCACCTCAACAGAAACCACCCAACCAAAAACACAAATCAAAGAGACTTTTTTCTTTAATCTTAAACCGAAACATAGTGTCTTCAAGGTCTTTTTAAGAAGGTCTCGGGTAGGTTTTCTTTTGATTTTCATATCTTTGTTGTTGTTTGTGGTTGTTGATGGCTGATGATGGGTTATTTCTTATTTTTTGTTTTTCGAATCTAGAAAGGTTACCAAGATGAATGATGGGTTTGTTGTATAGATCTTAAATGATCTTTTCATGAAATGATTAAAATAACTTGAGTTCTGTTGTGGCCTTTTTTTTTTAAATTTCGAAACTTGGTTGGCTGAAAGGAGATGAAGTTATTATTTGTTGTTAAGTGATGGAGTTCGGAAATGAGATTAGGTTGTTGTTTGATTGTTGTAGCTTGTTGTTTGTTGATGGGATGGATAGATTGATGGTTAATTTTTCTTGATATTGGTTGTTGAATGTTTACGTTGTTTGAATTTTCTTTTTTTAGACTTTAGACAAGCAGCGGATCTGGTAGTGGTGGTGGTGGCTTAAACAACTCAACTCTCCACAAATACCCTTTTCCTCATATTTCATCTTCATCGCCTCACCTAACATTCAAAACCATCCAAGAAAAACAATGGAAAACCTGAAAGCAAGTGAAATAAGCAGCTCAAAATTGTTTGAAGGATTTAACAAAAGATACAAGCATTATTCACCAAGTTTGGGTTGTTCAATGAACTTTCATATTTATTTCCCACCTTCTTCTTCACCTGATCAAAAGTTTCCTGTAATTAATCTTTTTTACTATAGGGTGTTGATTTATTGTTAGTTTTAAGAAAAATGTGTTAAAGATTTCTTGATTTGTTGTTATATAATAACTTTAATAAATTGTTACAAGTGTTGTACCATTTTTAACAAATATGAGGTGATCGGACAAAAATTGGAGGTTGAAGACACAAGATTTGGATTGTGTTTTAATAATAATAATAATAATAATAATAATAATAATAATAATAATAATAATAATAATAATAATAATAATAATAATAATAATAAAGAGAAATAATAAACAGGAGGGTATTTTAGACATTTCTTATTAACAAACGAGGGTACTTTAGTCATTTTATGGTTCTTAACTGGTCAAACTAACCGTCAACCAAAAATTGGACCAAACCCGTTACGGGTCAGCGAAAACAGGATAGGATCCGTTACTTTTCAAACTATTGGACCAAAATCGTTACACCCGGTAAACCACAAGGACCAAAAATGTAGTTAACTCTAATTTCTTTTAATAAACCCTCGTGCACTTCGAAAACTATTTTAGACTAGTATAAGGCTAGTCACAGTCTTGACCTGGGTCACCCGCTGCCACGTCAGCTTTCTCTCTCCGGTGACCAGACATGACCAATGTGCCACAGTCGATGACCGAGGTTTTTTTTTTTTTTTTTTAATACACAAACGGTAACAAATGTACAAACGAAACTGGTCGATTTCTTGACCGATGTTGGCTTTTGATCTTCGGTGACCGATATTCGACCCACCCTCCACATTGCACTCGACCGATGTTTAAATCGGTCACTTGTGTCGACCGACCGATATTTTACGTTCAAGTGTGACTAGCCTAATAGTCACAATAACTTAACATCAAATTATAAACCTTAAATACATCATTTTCCTATACTACCCTCAACGTTGTTACATGTTTTGAGATGTTTTTGTTAAAATATGATTAGGAGACACTAGTATAAAAGAAGTCTATAATGATTTACTTCAATTATACACATAATTTTATTCGTTATGTATTTGCTATATGATAATAGAAGAAAGATCCGAATCTTTAAATTTAAATAAACTATCATCTAGAATATGAATCTAATCATACCATACGTTATAATAAGAATTTTAATATACATCATTGGTTAGCTTTTTTCCAGGAACTGTTATAAACTCACATGTGTTAAACCCCGGGCGGACCTAAGGGGTTCTTATGAATTTACAGGAACTCTGTTTGTCGTTTATTGTAAATTTTGATTAAAACTCCTGATTACTTTGAAATAAACTTGTAGTTCAAATTTTTGTGTTACATAAATACATGTTTTATTTGATTAGTCAACTAATATTTCAAAAGAAATATTTTATTCATTTTTTTATTTCTTTAAACTTGTAAAAAAAGATTGTGCACCTAATTACTTAAGATACTAGGTCCGCCCCTCATTAAACGGTCAGAGAAAAGTCAACACATACTACAAATTTTCTAAACATCAAATTGACAAATCTTGGTCATTCATTTTTTATCAAAAAAAAAAAAAAAAAAAAAAAAAAAAAAAAAAAAAAAAAAAAAAAAAACAAACCTTTTATCATTCTTTTTAAAATTAAATGTCTCACAAACCATTAATGAACATGAGTTTAAAGAACCTGAGTTCAATGTTGTATATCTTTATCTGAAGAGATTTCTTCGATTAAAAATTGCAAAAACACTCTTCTGACACTGTAAAATAAATCAATATTCAACTCACGCTAAAGGTAAAGAAGAATGGTCAACACGAAAAATCTGCAGAAATTCCAAAGAATGAAAGAGATATGTTGATTGAAGCTATTCATGTGATTAGAGAAAGAATTGTCTACCGAGAGAAAATGCAAGGAATCGAAGTGATCTTCGGAGATTGACGTTCTACGAAAAGGCAAGAGACCTAACTATTGACCAATTCGCTAAAGATGAAGAATGCATTGAGTCTGCTACAACATTGATCATGGGAAAATTACAAAAAATAGAATAAATGTTTAGGTCAAAACATAGATTACTGAGGGGGAGATTGTTAGAACCTAAAGTAATAAGGTTTATTTAACTTGAGGGACCTAAAATGACAAGTTATGAAACTAGTTCATAACTTGTTCACCTCACTATAAATAGTGATTTATGTAAACGGAGTTGGGGGGACAAGCGTAATGGGCCCGAACGACTACATTGTATTGTATTCAATTATAAAAGACTAAAACTACAGGATTATAAATAAGCCTTGCTTAGCTTAAAGGCTAAGCTAGGTTAACTAATGGGCTGGGCTCTTATTGCTAACTCTAACATCCCCCCTCAAGCTGGAGCATAGATATTGATCATGCCCAGCTTGTTACAAATATAAAATCCAAAAACGATAAGCAAAAGTCTTCTGTGAAGCAATAATCCAAATTTTCAACAAATGCAAAACTAATCGATCTCACTTGGGATCAGACTAAAAATACGAAGCAACCGATAGGTCTCAACTAACACACAAATCCAAAAACCGAAGCAACCACCAGGTCTCAACTAACCAAAATTTCCAAAAGCCGAAAGGTCTCAACTAACCAAACAATCCAAAATACGAAAGGTCTCAACTAACCAAACAATCCAAAATACAAGCAACCTGAACTGAGGTCTCAACTAACCAAAATACGAAGAAACCGGAACAGACATGTTCAGGTCTCAACTAACCAAATATTGAAAAACGAAGCAACCTACTAGTCTCAACATCAAAACTCAATTCAAGCCCAAAATCCAAAAACGAATCAACCTGAAACAAAATGTCAGAACAGGTCTCATCTTACCAAAACTAAAAATTCGAGTAACTAAAGTCAAATGGTCTTACCGGGGACCGAACATCTCATGATCCAATAAGTTAATCTCACGGGGATCAAACTAAGACACCTCAAAACTTATAACCCAACAACTAAGCAAATGAAAGCCCATATAACCAAATCATAACCCAAACTCAGCAATGATACCAACCAGAACTAAACAAAAATTCAGATCCCCAAATCACCATAATCATAAATCAAATTCAATTATCCTCCAAAGTCCAAACTGGAATCAATAATTAGAATTCATTCAGACTTGTTAATACAAATAATGTCAAAGACGTCATTTGCATTATTCGGTCTCTATATGTTTTGATAATTACAAAATATAAAAACACGATACGTAAAACTATATTTGATGAGTTTTTAACCAAGGAAAATCGTTTCGACAATGTACCGACTACAACATCACTTCAGGTATGAACAAACACAATACCGACATTAGTAAAGTGATCAAAGATTTTATTTTCTCAAAAATGTCACATTTTTATGTGACAAAAGGGACTGTAAACATGGCGACGGTCCCTTATATATACGGGACCGTCCAACTTTAAGGGACTGTCCCGCTCCTCCTGGTGCCTATAAATAATGCACCGTTTTCTCAGAAAAACTAACCCTTTTTGAACAAAAACATTTTGTTCTTTCTTCCGCATTTCTTTGATCATTATAACGTATCGATATGTGCTTATAAGTGATCCCCTTACCCTCTATATCAAAGTGCAAGAGAAGAACACTCGTATTCGTCAACGAAGTGTTAGAGTCATCACACACACATGTAACTAGTGTTATGATTCTCTTCTTCCCCCCAAACTCTCTAAATTGTATATATTGTAAATTTGTGTATCCGACTTGTGTGTGAGTCGAGACTAGGTGTGTTAGGATAAATACGGACAAAGTGTAAGTCCGTGAAATGGTGTATCTAGATTATGACTTTGTGTAAGTCGGTGCGTTGGTGTATGTGAAGACTTGGACTTGGTGTGAGTCCGAGAAGTGAAGACAAGGACCGAGTGAAGGTTCGTGAAGACTTGCATCGGGTGAAGATTCAAGTGGACGGGGTGATCGTCCGTGTGATGATTTTTACGGGGTGATCATCCGTGTGAAGACTTGGATTGTGTGTAAATCCAAGTGGACAAGAGTGCTTGTTCGTGTAGCCACGTGGGCTTTGTGTAGATTGGTTCTAGCTAGGATTAGGACCCGACATTCCGCTTAGTGTCGTTAAACTTGGTGTAAGATTTAGTGTACGGTTTGCTCCACCAGAAGGGAGTGTGTTGACATAGTGATTGTGAACTCTCGAGTGTGGTACTCGAGGAGTGGAGTAGGGCGAAGAGTGAGCTTCGTGCCGAACCACTATAAATATCGGAGTCTCCGTTTGGTTGCCTTTTTCCTTTATCTCTGGTCTTTACTTTACTTACTTTGCTCGTTATTATTGTGTTCATAGATATCACATAACTATTGAATCTAACGGTTTTACAAAAATAACATAAAAGGACTAAAAGTTTTTAAAACGTAATTCTAAACGGTGAAACTATTCAACCCCCCCCCCCTGTAACCACTGGTAAATTTCCACTCGTATTAATATTCTAACGAGAGAATACTTATCCATTTTCCACGTCAATTTTTTTTTAAGATTAACACAACGACAAACTAATGTGACGTAACTCACATTCTTAGTAAAACATGCTCACACAACACCAACGTGCCTTGTATTTATTACAAATAAACATTCTTTATTATGTCAAGTATAAAACTTCATGATATTTCATTTGCCACTTTACGTTAATTCGTTAACATACGATTATTAAACGTTCAAGCTAAATGTTTCCTATCTATTAGAGTTTGTAGGATCGAGTACTTCGAGCTTGATTGAGCTTGGTATAAACAAGAACCTCTGCAATACAAGTGTTTATGCGGAAACTAAACAGCAAGTATTATAAAGAAGAAAACTCTTAAAAGAACAATGATCCTCTATGGATCAAACTATTGAACTAAGAATCGTTTATTGAATATTGAAAGATGTTCAAGGTGTACATAAACTCATAGACGGGTTTATCTTTTATACTAACAAGATCACCTAACCCTAACCCGTTCTACAAGAAAACGTGTAAAGAGATTAACAACAATCTCTTCTAAAAATAAATCATAACAAACATTCTAAATATACGGATAACAAATAATACTATCCGCAGCAACAATACTATCGGCAGGAACAAGATTAACACTGTCGGCAGCAATGAGCTTTCAGCAGGAACCAAGCTATCGGCAGGAACCAACTTTACACTATCGGCAGCAACAATGAACTCTTATTTCCCAGAGATCCTAACAATCCTCCCCTAATCTTGAGGTTGACTAGGTTAACCTGCAAGATTCCAATGTGATAGAGCTTTCATAAACTCAGGCTTGAGGACTGCGACTTAGCAGCAACAATAAGAAGTAACCAGCAGCAACTGCAATAACTTCAAGATTCCAACTTCTATAGCAGCCAGCAGCAACTTCAATAGAGCAGCAGGAACATGAAATCTTCTTCAAAATAGATTTACTGGTTACCATAACATCACTTGAACATGGCTGCTACTAATGACAAAATGTACATCAAATCTCTTTAAGTTTCATACTATTCTCATCACATCCAGGTGTGTTAACTCCTGTGAGAGGTGAATCATTGAAAATTAATGGATTTGATGTCTCTTTACCAATAGCCATCACTACTGGAGTAGCCAATGTTTAGGTGTGTTAGACCATGGTACATTGATAACCATCTGATTTATTAGCAAATCAGTAACTATAAACGGATTTGACTTGTCTTTACCTGTAGCCGTTTGCTCAGGACTAGTCAATTCTTAGGTTACAGCAAACCTTGGTGAATTGAATACCAAATATGGATACCAAATGTCTTTACCACAAACCATACTTTTGTGGACTAGCCAATCCTTTGGATCCCATAAGGGTTACATCCATGGTGAATTGAGAACCATTTTCAACTCTCAGAAATGAATCATGGGTGAGTTGAAGTACCCTATAGCTTTGAGCAAGCTATTATAGCTATCAACGGATTTGATGATCACACCAGAGCCGTACCCTCATGGTGAGTCAACTCTTTCTTGTCTGCAAGACATGGTGAGTTGAGCACCATTTATTGTGCAGGTGTAAACACCAACACTGTACCTGCAAGGTGTTGCTCAAAACCACTTTATTAGCACACAAATATACAAGGTTTTTTTTTTTTTTTTTTTTTTTTTTTTTTTTTTTTTTTTTTTTTTTTGAACTAAGAAAAACAAACAAAAACACACCAAAAGAAAATAAGAAAAGAAATAAGAAAATAAGAAAGAAAGATAGAAACTTTACAACAACAACAAGAATAATCCTCCCCTTGAGCTTTATCCTCCCCTTAATCTGCATTCCTCCCCTTAAGCTGATGATCCCTTAGCTGCAACCTGATCCTTGATGAATTTAACCAATTGTTCAGCTGTGGTTAGATCATTTCCTATAATATGCTTAGGAACTTTGACCTTCTGTGATAGCATTCTCTTTAACACTCCTTCAGTTAAAGGATAAGCAATATCCACAAACATAGTGAGGAACTTGCCAGAGGTGAGTTCCACAACATGAACATTGGAATAAGGATATAACTTCCAAGAGAAGACTCTCCATGATGATTGATTACCCCACACTAGTTTAGTCTTGTCACCATCCAATTTATTCATCAAGACTTGTAAATCTCCCCATAACAATAGACCAATCTCAGTAGGAGTATTAGATTGATAATGATTATCTACAATCTCATAAAGACGCTCCAAATCTTGTCTTTCAACCCTATCCAAGATCTCCCTTAGAAATGTAAAGAACTTGATTGTCCCATCAAGAGAAAACCAAACATTTACATCACCATCTGAAGTAGATCTAATCTCCCAATGAGCAATATGACCCCAAGACTGAATGGAGTCATCTTCTGAATCACTTTCAGAACCAACCTCAATCAAATCATGATCATCCACTTCAAGAATATCCACAGAAGTGGAGTGGAAAGAATGACTCTTCTGCCTTGATCTTAGACCATATCGAATAATAGGAACAGACACAGAAGGCTCAGCAGAGATAGAAGCATTAGCAGTAGGAAGATCAGCAGAAACAAGATCTTCCTTTGGTACCTCAGATGCATCATCAGTAGAACTTGGAGCAATGAATGAATCATCCTTAGAGCCTTCTCCAGACTTCATTCTCTTTGCAACATCAGACTCCAAAGATGAAGATGCTCTTTTTCTGCTTTGTGGAATATCAGTTTCTACTAAAGAGTTGAGCTTTGCATAAGTATCAAGGAACAATTTTTGAATGGCACCTTCAGGCCAACCTTTGAAATCACTGATCTTATAGTTAGCTTCATTCCTTAGATACACCTTCATAAAATTGATATTATCTCTGTTTGTGGGCATCTTATATCCTAACCTTTGTCTTTCCTTGATCCTGTCCATCAATTCATTCCAAGTGGTTGCTCTTTGTTTCTTTAAGATGAATGCCTTGAGCAGATCAGACCTTGTATCTGAATCCAATTCAGACATTTGAAGAACCATAAATCCATGAGCTCTAATAATCATGTCAGTGTTCAACAAATATTCAACTTGTGCACTAAACACTTCTGAAGAAGGATCATCTGAACTTGGGTTATTTATAATCTCAGCAACATTCTTCTCATCAACAGACAATTGTCTTGCAAGCTCTTCATCTTGAGCAAGCTGTGCTAATCTAGCTTCTTCAGCAGCAATTTCCTGTTCATGCACCTTTGCAGCTATCTCTTCATCATGTTCAGTTGCTTCAGAAGGAATGATGTTACTTTCAGCAGCAACAGATGAACTTCCAACAGTAGTAACAGGATCCTTAGATGCAGAAGAAATATTTTCAACATTAGCAGTAGCAGCAGACACATCAGCAGCAATGGCGACATCAGTAGCAATGGAGACATCGGTAGCAATGGACCTTGGTTCAGTGGAGACCTGTGCTTGAGGAGTGATGTTGTGCTCAGAAGTTGTAGGAGCTTCAGTATTTGCACCATCAAGAGAAACAGATGCTAGAACATTAAGTCCATCAAATATCATATCATCCTGATCTTCCTCAGACTCAGAAAGAATAACCTTTCTTTTCTTTTGCATTTGACTACCCTCCAATATGCTGATCTTATCATTGAGTTCTTGGATAGTTCTACTAAATGCTTCATTAGAATCCCTGAGCTCCTTTTCCAAGCTCTCCACTTTCTCACCAAAAATCCTTTTTGTCTCATTAAGTTCTGACTCCAATGCCTCAATTTTCTTCACAGATCTTTCAAGTAGCTGAGACATAGAGGTGAGATCAACAGCATCATCAGTTCCACCAGCAGGAACACTTGAAGTATTAGGAGCTTCACCGACTCTGGGTGGAGAAACATTAAATTCCTCCCCTGCATTGATGTCAGAACTAACTGGCTGCCTAGAAGGACTAGGTGATGAAAACCTTGAAGACGAAGGTAAATCCTCTAAAGGAGATGGCTGGACAATAGGTGTATCAGCTGAGATGGGCTGCTCATTGAATTCAACATTGTCATTAGTCTCAGGTGTAGGTGTCACTGGTCTGGGTGAAGGTGGTAATGGATCATCAGCAGCAATAGATGCAGATGCAGCAGCATCAACTGAAGTCTCTTGCTCAGGTGCATTAGGTGATGGTGGGATATTATCAGCAGGATCAGCATTGTCGGCAGGATCAGGGATATCAGCAGGATCAGGGTGGTGTAACATATGAGGCAACAAAGGCAAATGTTGGCCAGTAAAGTTCATCTTCATCAGGGCAAACATTTTGGCAGTCAACCTATTTATAATCTTAGGGGATGTATTAATGGTCTGTACACCTAAGATGATTTGAAGAAATCTAGGGTACATCAAAAAGCTGTTTTTACCATTACTTAGATTCTCAACCATTCCCTCAAAAATATATTTTGCCCAATTAAAAATTCTACCCTGGGATAAACAAACTAGACCAGATGCAACAGGGCTTGGACACTGATCCCATCCTCCTGACTTAACACTAAGACACTGAAGTAAAGTATGAATCAGAAATCTCCATTGAGGAGACAACCTACTTTTCAAGAAGGTGCAACTTCCAGCAACAGGATACCCTATAGCTGCCATACCATCAAGAATGTCTTGCCTTGGAAGATCATATTCTCCTTGTTCCTCAGGAAATTGAAGCTGAACTCGAATCAACTCCTCAGTAATAACCACTTCTTGATTATCGATGGTAGCAACAATATCATCTTCCCTTCCCACAACATGTCTTACTTTAGCTGTCCTCCAAAACTGTTTGACCAAAGAATCGTACACCGTCCCTGGGCAATAAGTGAGGGCATAACGAATAGATGACCCACGAAGGAATTCCAGCACTTCATCATAACCAGCACTTTTTGAAGATGATTCCAAATAAGCAACCTTGTTATGATCATCTTTGTAACGAAGAGTTGTCATTGTATTGAAGGAATGATTTAGGGTTTGAAATGAGAAGATTAGGGTTTGATAGGTTTCTAAGAAATAGAGATGAGAGATGTGCAATTATATGTTGAGTTTCCAAAAATATCATTTTAAATTGCTGCTATTTATTGCACGTATCATTGATCAATAAACTTAAGAAAGTTTGACCTTTCGGCAGTAACACTTGGTCAATCGGCAGCAATAAAATCTTTGACCATTCAGCAGGAATGAAGTGGTTTGACCAAAGTCAACCTTCCGAACTTTGTCATTAAGAATAACTTACCCGAATTAACTCTCAATACCAACCATCAATAAATTTTGCACTAATCTCCATATCGTTATATAACCCTCAGATCACATAACTTTATCATCACAAAACCCTTTATTACCACAAATCAAACTCAATCTTCCAAAAGAAAACAAGTCACATTATGAGTTCATCCAAACATCCAATAATCGAAATCTCATCGGATTCTTCCTCCTCGAGTGACTCAGGATGGAACAACTACTTTCCCAAAACAGCATCATCTTCTAAAGTCAAAGGTAAGGCCAAGGTTGAGGAGGATTCATCTGATCCTCTTCCATCTACCCCTTCTTCTTTTGAGTACTTTAGCTCTGATGATGAAGATACATCAGAGTTGAAGTCTTTGGTGTATTACCAGGGCGAATGGGAGACTTTCCCTCCCAATTTTCCTTTAACAGATGAGGACAGAAGACAGATGAAGGAGACTGAAGCTCTGCTTGCTGAAGAGATGGAGAGAGCAACTGCAGCTTTTTATAAAGTACCGGTATCAAAAGGCAAGGCTAAACATCAAGAAGGTTCAAGCCGAGAAAAACCAAACCCTAGAAGTCGACACAATCAACAACGTGAAGGCAAAGATCCAAGACAAAGGGAGAATCTCACCAGAACCACTCCCAAGTCAACCCAGCCAGCTACACAATCAAACAAGCCAAAACCACAACCAACCCAACCAACTCCACAAGCAGGTATACCTACTTCACAACCAATCCATCCATCTTCAAGGACACGATCCAGAACTCATCAGAGGTCAACTACCTCAAGCTCTTGGCAACCACGGCCATCCCCTGAACAAAGACAACCACGGCCAGTCATCTTGGCACTTGCAGTCCCCCATGTTTATGAAGAGATCATTCGCCAGAGAGGAAAGAGGTACATGCCTGAAAACATGGGTAAGGGTAAAGAGAAGATGGAATAGGTGGTAAGGTTTAGGTAGATTTATGATGGATGATTGGAATCTTTTGTAGCTTTTGTATGATGTGGAATGATGTTGATAAGTATCTTTTGTAACTCGAACTCTTTTGTAACCAGCAACTGAATGTATTGATCTTTCTTATGATGAATGAAAATTGCTGTATTTAGCTTTAATTCCAAGCACTAAGAAGCTGCAAAATAAAGTTAACTAACAAAAGACACCGAAAATCCTGGAAGATAAGATTAGAGAAACACAAATAAAACTTAAAAGAATGAAAAACAAGACAAAATTACAAGCATTAGCCTCCCCTTAGGCTAAAGCTATCCATTAAACCAGCAAACACAATTACAACAACATTAAAAACCAAACAAATCAACTACCAAGGATACCATGGAGAATAAGCCATTCCCCCTCCAAAGACATGATTTGAATAGACAGGCCAAAAATCCCTGTGATAATATGAAGATGTACCAGCAGGAATGGTTCCCTGAAAATCAGCAGGAACAGAGGAACCAGCAGGAATAGGTCTATCAGCAGGAAAAGGACTCCTATAAAAATTCATTCCTGCTGCTTGTGGAACATATGGTGGGATTTGTTTAACATTTTTCCACAATGATCTGTTCTGATGTTTCCCACCAATCAACCTTTTCTCATGATAATCACAATCTTTTATAAGATGATATTGACTACCACACACAAAACATGTCTTCTTCCTAACATCCTTGTTTTTACTACAGCTTTTCTTAATATGGACACCATTATCACTAGTGGAACTAGAGACACAGTTGTTTTTAAAAAAATTCAATGAGCTGTTATCTGAAAAGACAGATTTGGGAGTAGATATACCATTTGTTGAACTTGAGGACCTGTGAAATTTGGGTGTGGTTGACTTTTCACTTGAGTCACATGAAACAAAGTCTTTAGACTCTGCTTCAGAGGATTTGTCACTTGTGTGACAAGAAACACAATCATTAGATTCAGGTAAGTCTTTGGACTTTTTACCATAAACCATTTGTGACTCATCTAAGTCAATATCAGAGAGAGAGTGCACAGGAGAAGGCATAAAAACTCCTCTTATAGGTGGAGAAACAGCATTCATTCCACCTTCTTTCACATATTTAACAGGTTTTTGATAGTCTACAGGTTCAGGGTTAAAAACACTGTACTCATTAGGGTCATATAATTGATTTGGCCCTATCAAGTTACCATACCCTAAACCCCTTTTTGTTTTCGTAGACATAGAACTATCAACTAACTTGTTTAGGTTTTTAGATGAATCTTTCCATTTATTAAACCTACCCAAGGCATTGTCTAGTTTAGTCTGCACATCCTGTTTTTCTAACACCATCTTAGCCTTTTGAGACTCAGAATGTTTAAGCTCATTAGTGGTGTTTTTCAAGTCCCTTTCTAAAACCTTTATCTTTTCCTCATATGCTAACTGATTCTTTTGAAACCAAACCTTTTGCTTTTCTAATGTTTTAACTGCTTTGTCATAAGCCTGTACCTTAATAAAATATTCATTATACTTGGATTTCATGTCATCATATTCAATATTAAGAGTTGAGTACAATTCTTGACATGCTGAGTTACATCTTTGTACCTGAGATGGGAATCCTAACAGAGCATATTCTTCCAAATTTTCTTTTTCTTCATAGGACTTATTGTGGAACAAGTTCCTGATCCTCCTTGCGCATAATTCAAAATTATCTCCTGATAGTGACATTGTGAAGAGATTCAAGAGAGACACACTTCAACACTGTTTCCTTCTTTATCAGAGATCCTTACCAGGCTCTGATACCACTTGTAGGATCGAGTACTTCGAGCTTGATTGAGCTTGGTATAAACAAGAACCTCTGCAATACAAGTGTTTATGCGGAAACTAAACAGCAAGTATTATAAAGAAGAAAACTCTTAAAAGAACAATGATCCTCTATGGATCAAACTATTGAACTAAGAATCGTTTATTGAATATTGAAAGATGTTCAAGGTGTACATAAACTCATAGACGGGTTTATCTTTTATACTAACAAGATCACCTAACCCTAACCCGTTCTACAAGAAAACGTGTAAAGAGATTAACAACAATCTCTTCTAAAAATAAATCATAACAAACATTCTAAATATACGGATAACAAATAATACTATCCGCAGCAACAATACTATCGGCAGGAACAAGATTAACACTGTCGGCAGCAATGAGCTTTCAGCAGGAACCAAGCTATCGGCAGGAACCAACTTTACACTATCGGCAGCAACAATGAACTCTTATTTCCCAGAGATCCTATCTACAAGAGTTTCTACGAAACCCTAAATTATTATAACTATGATTATGAGTAACTAAACCCTAAAACCCTAAAGTACAATACTCCAAAGCTAATGTACAAGCTCCTAAAGCACAGAAACCCTAATTTCACTTTAACTCTCGATACAAGCCCTAAATTCACAAATTTAGGATTTTATCACAAACCCTAATTAATGTATAAAATATAAATGTACAAATCTTTCTAGCTCATGTACAAGTCATTTATGCATGAAAAACATAATATTAATATAAATCTCATTATAAACTTCAGTGTACTCACTTTAAAGCACACAGTACAAGAGCATTTTGCACAAACCCTAACCTCAATATTTTTTACAACATTCAAACTAAGTGTACAAGTCCCTGAACCTAAGGTACAAGTTTCCAATACATAAAAACCTAAAACTACATTTATGTACTTTTAAACATAATTAAACTAACTTAACTTAACCAAATATTAAAAACACATTTCCTATATTCCTTAAACCCTAGTACAACCCTAATAAGCCTATGGTACAACCCCTTCAAGCACAATATGATCTCTTTTCTTTTATACCCAACTCGACATTTATATTAAACAAACAAACCCTAATTTAATTTCTAACCAATAAATACTCAAACTAAGCCCTAAAACTAAGTTACTACATCATCTAAACCTAATGTACCACACTAGATAGCCCATGGTACCAACAACCAAAGCACCATTCGATCCATGTGATTTTTCCTAGTTCAATCCTAACTAAAATTAAACTACACTAGTTTAACTTAATTGCATGATAAATCTTAAGCCACAAGACAATTACTAGGTTATACATAACACCACCTCAACATGTCTCTTGATATTTTTACCTAAGTCAACCATTGTAGGTAAAATCCTTGGCTAGGGTTTAAACACACCATGCCACCCTTTCCCCCTCCTTGCATTTGGTTTCCAAGTGGTATGCAACACCTCACTATGTTCCCTCTCCTACAACACAATGACCTAGATACCTTGAAAACCCTAATCTTTCTCCTCTATATAAATTGACACACTCCCTCTTTTTATTCATTCCCATTCGAAACACATATACACTCATTTAGCTACTAATTTAAGAGCCTTAATAGAAGCCAAGGAAGAGTTTAGCTTGAATCCTAGAAGAAAGAAAAAAGTCTTGGGTTCACCTAGAAAATAATCTAGTCGATTATCCTCATGGTCAGATTTTTGAACTTGTAAGCATTTCAATCCTTTTTCCTATCCTTTATAAGTTTGTAATACTCTTAAACATGTTTGATTATGGTTCAAAACAAGTTCTAATTAAAAACCTAGGCTCAATATATGTTTTTCAATCTTTCTGATATAACAGTAAACAAACATACTCTTTAATACATTGTAATATTACGTGAGCATAAAAAGTTATTTAATGTTACTCTAAAACAAGCTAATTAACCATTTAGTATGTTATAGAAACAAGCTAGAAGACTTTGTAAGAAAAAAATTAAAAACTTGTTTTCTGTTTCTGGTCTTGTCGCTCAAAACAGCCCAAACGCCCAACTTGTGCCTCATTTTTCTACCACGAGATAAAGACACTAGCCCCAGCCAAAGAGCCCTTTTAATCACCACCCATGACACATCAAAACGCCCCCATAACCCTATCAAAACAGCTAAGCACCACATAGTTATTTGGCCACTTTTTCCTTGTCATGAGCCACAAAGACCAAAAACCCTTAAATTAATAATTTGGATATTTTTGAACCACAATATATGAAACACTTTAAGGATCAACTAAATAAACTTATGATCATGTTAAGATGTTATAAAAATCATTCCGTAAGTTTTAAAATAAAAAACCAATCGTTTTCTTTTTCTGTTTCATATTGAGAAAACTGCCCAAGTGACCATCTTGGGTTAATTATTTCGACCACCAAACAATACCCATAAAATCTAAAACTTGGCCATCCTAAAGACCTCACAGCATAGATATTAAAGGAACAAAAGCGTAGTAAAATATTGCCTCGCCCCATCTTAATTTGAGCCTTGTTTGGGGTTGGTCGCGCATCAAAAACAAACACCCTTAATAAAGACGCCCCAACACCCCTTTTCAATAAATTGTTTAGAGCAAACCACAAAAGTTTACGACTTTGAGTTTGAACCATTAGAAAGAGCTCCTAGCAAACTTTTGAAAGGATTAAGAACGTTGTAAAAATATTACACGGTCTCGCTCCTATTAATTTTCTTTTGGGGCGAGTTACAACAAAACCAAACGCACTCTTTTTATTTCTTTTTAAAGCCATAAGCTAGAAATTAAGCCAATAAGCCTTATACAACTTATTTTCAAACTTATTAAAACTTATTTTAATAAGTCGTAGTAAGCCTCGCCTTTTTCTAAATTAAAAACGCGCTTAAAATGAATCTAGAACTAAGAACGAAACATATTAAAAGCTTTTGGGGTAAAACTTGCCAAATTTGAAAATTGGAGTTTTCTTGGGCCAAAATTGTAAATATCACAAGGTTATTAACATAAGGGCTATTTTTGCCAACGATCAATAGTTGTGGGTAAATAGTGTCATTTTTGAAACTACAAGGGTAAAAGTTGTCATTTTATGAAAGTTCAAGGGTATAAAGTGCAACATTTTTATATATACTTCGATAATATATTTCACTACTTAATGATTCGGGATTTGCTAATAAAACTTATATAAGAAATATATTTAACAACTTAGGATTATTTATAAAACTTATATGAAATATCGATAAACGATCAAACGAAACATAAATATGAAATAAGATAAAATCTTATCATTCGCCAACTTTTGAAGAGACTTCATGTTGTCCCATTTAATATCCACTGTTAACAAAACATTGCGATACAAATATTAAAAAAAACACGTATATTTGAATACGAATACTGAAATTTGACATATTCACCTAGGTTGCGTGTCGGAGCATTTTATTCGCTATACTTGATTTGTTTACCATCCAGACTACTAAGGTGAGTCATAGCCCCTCTTTTCTTATTTTGAATTCTTTGGGGGAGATACATGCTCGTTTAACTTACAAATCTTGCTCGTTATTCATAAACGTTTTACTCGATTTATGAAACACTTTATTACATGTTGAACACAAGTATTTTCTGTATGATATCCTGATTGTTATTGCCTAAGTTACACTATTGCCATTAAAAGTCCCTCATATCATGAAACATTAATCACTTGCGAGTGAACGCGAATATAGTGAATAGATCTATAGGAGTTGACGCCTCATTTTTGTTAGCCGGATAGGTAACCAAATGCACTTTATTTGAGAACAAAGAAAGAGTTGGCAAACTCCTACTCGAGGGCCTTGTTACTTTCATTTAATTATGTCAGTAACTTACATCACTAGTTCATTACTATGACGTCCTACTGTTAACGTTTGCGTGTCATGAGCTTAGAGTAATAATTATTATTTACCCCATAATTGTATTCGTTGCAATTATCTTCTTAAACTTGAAACTTGTGTTAAATTGATTTGCTTACAAACAATATGGATTCACTCAACTTTTGACTATTGAAATCAACTGTTTTACTTATAAACTCTATGAACTCACCAACCTTTGTGTTGACACTTTTAGCATGTTTATCTCAGGTCCATAATGAACGAGGATGGCATGGAGGAGCACGGATACATCAAAAGGGCTATAAATTTTATTATCATTCGAAACTTATTTTGTGAACCTTGAAACCACTGGGACCTCATTTTGTAAACTCTGATATTTATAAAATTCGAATGATAAATCTTTCAAAACGATTCAATTAGAGATCGTTTTCTATTATAATAACTGTTGTGCCGTCGAGTAACATGATAGGATCTAAACACATGCCTTGTGTTGAAGATACTTTGAGTATATATTAACTAGCACGCGAAATTTACTAGCTAATACTTAGAAGATATTGTTTATGTGATGTATGAATGTAACAGTGAAAGTATGAACACAATTGTTTAATAAACCAAGTAGCTCCAATATTACTACGAGTGATCTTTGATTATCACTAGGGTTTTACAACCTTGAAGCTTTCACAATAATACGTATGTTCTAATGTATAAGTGTACTTAAAACCCTAACCAAGGATCTTCTTTTATAACACAAGAAGTCCTTTAAAAGTAAACTCATATTCGTATCAAACTATAACAATAAGATATACACAATATCTATTCTATATTTATCTTCACACGTTTCTGTCTTCATCTCATAATCAGTACTAACCATCTGTACTAGCAGTACCAACTGACTTAGTACTGTTAGTGTTAATCTTCAGCAGTTGTAACTTTGACCTAACAGTACTAACTGTTGGTTTAATTCCCAACAATCCTCCCCTAAACTTATGATTTCTGTGCAAATCATTAAGTTTCTTGAATTAAACTCCAACTTTGATGATGGGGGGAATTCTTTCAAACACTTATCTTCAAACTTGAATCACTTCAGAATTTTCTTTACTTTTAAACTTTGAAGAAACCATACCAGCAATTAATCTTCATCATTCTTTGATTTTGAATTGATATCCTCCCTTGAGTCACATAATCATCTTAACAGCAACTGAACAAACTTGAATTCCTCCCCTGTTTGGAAGAATTTTCACCATCACTTGAATTTGAACTTATGGTTCTTGATCTCAGCTTCCAATATGACAATTTGTACAAGTTTTCATCAATTCAGTTAGTTTCAAATCGACTCTCATCACTTCCAGATGTGTTACCTTCTGAGAAAGGTGAATCATAGAGCATAAAAACATTTCAAATCTAGTTTGAACTATCAGTACAAACTGTTTAGCAAAAAATTTCAAAAACAGTATAAGCTCAATGTGGACTTGAAAACATTTGTGCCCACTTATAGTTTTTAGCAAACTATCAGCTATCAACGGATTTGATGTGTCTTTACCAAGAGCCGTTTGCTTTGGACTAGCCAACTCTTCACTGTGAGGTATGGTGAGTTGATAACCATATAGTTTTTGGTAAACTATCAACCATAAACGGATTTGATAAGTCTTTACCAGAAACCGTTTGCTCTGGACTAGTTGGTTCTTGATGTGGGTTAGACATGGTGAACCAATTACCATTTGTTGTGTGCTAGGTTAACACACTTTAAACTCCAAAGCACCACTCAGTCCAAAACAGAAACTTCATAATTCACATACTCTAAGCAATTTGCTTATTCAACCTGCAATTGTTAGTCCAAAACCAAAGAAAACACAATACAAAGTATTTCCTTTTTGACAGTTATCAAAATTGACTAACATATTTATATAAGCAGTACCAAAATTTAACAAACATTCATCGTCTCCAGTATCCGTTTAGTCCTTCTATTATACACCCTGAATGCTCTCGAGTTTTCTGAATAACCAATGAAGATACCAATATCACCCTTAGCTTTCAGCTTCCCCAGATCTTCTCTGTCATTCGTAGGATAGCACAAAGTGCCAAATACATGAAGGTAAGAGATGTCGGGTTTTCTGTTGTTCACTAACTCATATGGGGTTTTATTGAATCTTGGATGGATTAGGGATCGGTTTTGAGTAAAACATGCAGTGGCAACAGCATCAGCCCATAAGAATAACGGTGCACTGGAATAAATCGGCATTGTACGAGCAGCTTCTACAAGAGTTCTATTTCTTCTTTCTACTACCCCGTTCTGCTGTGGAGTTCTAACAGCTGATGTCTGGTGAGTGATTCCAGTTTCTTCAAAATATATTCTTAACTCCTGATTAGTGAATTCCGTGCCATTGTCTGTTCTTACAATCCTTACTGGAGCTTGAAGTAGGACTTGAATACGCTTCAGAAAGGTGATGATGATGCCTGGTTCTTCGTCTTTAGACCTCAGAAACTTTACCCATGTATATCTTGAATAGTCATCTACGATAACAAGAATATACTTCTTCCCATTGATACTTTCAACTCTCATTGGGCCACATAAGTCCATGTGCAACAAATGTAACTTATCGACCGAACTGGGTACGGTTTTAGGTTTATAAGTTGCTCGTTTGCTTTTGCCTTGCTCACAGGATGGACATAGGTGATCTTTGGTGTATTTGAACTTTGGGAGACCGGTGACGATGTTGTATTTGGCTAGCTTTGTTAAGGAGTCGAAGTTGAGATGGGATAAACGTCTGTGCCACAACCAGGACTTTGTTTCACAAGCTCTTGTCATGAGAAAAATTGGTGATGAAGAAGCCATTTGGTTTATGTCGATAGCATAGAGATTGGTGCCACGATTCCCGGTTAAGAGATAATCTCCAATCAAATTCCTAACGAAGCAAGTGTTTCTCCTAAATGCAACCTCTAAATCTGCATCGCAAAACAGTCCGACTGAAAACCGATTGTGTCCCAACCCTTCGACATAATAAACCCAAGAGATTAAGAAATTTCCAAACTGAAGATCTCCATAACCCAGAATAGCTGCTACATGATCATTTCCAAACCGAACAGTTCCCACGAACTTCCATACAAAGTTGATCAGCAGCTTCAGATTCCCGGTCATGTGCTTGGAGCAACCCGAGTCGACGATCCAAAGACATATTTCGATAACCTGCCAATAACAGAAGATAGTGCATTTGGAAACCGTTTATCATTTGGTTCCATGGGGTTAGGGGTAACAGATGAATCACATTCATAGATGGTTTTTATTGGTTCTTTTGGAGCCTTTAATTTACCATTTACTAAAGTGAATTCTCTACCCGTTGGTATCGACATGCACAACTTAAGATAGTTCCTAGGCAATATTCTACTAGTAGTTTTCCTAGATTTTGCAATTAGTCTTTGAATATATCTAGTCTTTGCACTAGTTCCTGAAGGAACATCTTTCTGTTCAGGCATAGCATTCACATTCACATTATTAGAAACAATATCATCACAAACATTTTCAGATAACGATTTCTTGTACATTAAACAAACAGAGTCATTACATGCACTCGAAACAGTACACTTAACATTACATCCAGATGACATATGTTTCTTATTTGAAAGCGATAAATTCCTAGGGTGTTCTTCTACATCTTCCGTTTTATTCTTGCTTTCACTCTCAGAGGCAGGCGAGACTCTATTGTTCCTTGTATTGCTCCTAGGTTTTAGTCTTCTGCTCCTAGAGGTACTTTCTACTCCTGTAGAAGGTAAGGCACACACATTAGGATTTATCCCGTTGTCCTTTGAATTTGTATTAGCATTCCTAGTCTCTTTTGGATTATCTTTCACACTTTTTTCAATCACCCTATATGTTTTAGATGTAGAGGTAGACGTAGTAGTGGGACTAATCCTATAAAGGCCAGGTTCTATCACATTTGGTGTTTCGACAACCGCTTTCCTTTTATCAACACATGTTGATTTTTCACTTTGCTTAGGCAAGGGTGTTGAGACGCATTGAGAAATTGATATTTTTGGTTTGGCAACCTTAGTTTCCTCACCCTTCCTATTTTGACTTTCAAGTTGAGACTTTAAATGATCATTTTGCTCTTTCATGTTTTTGTAAGCACGCTCATATGACAATTTGTCATACTTACATTCTTCCTTTTTTTGATCAAGTTGTTTAAAATATGTTACGTTTTCCTTTTCAAGCTTAGCAAGCGCATTTTCATATTTTAAAACAATTTTAGAAGCCTCAGCTCGAAGTCTTTCATCGTCTTCCATAGAATATGTTTGATAAATAATGGACATAATATCGGTCGACAGAGCTACTTCGAAGAGAGTGTCATTGTGTTTTTCCAAAACTTTGATGTGTTTAATTTTTTCATTAGCTTCCTTTACCAGGGATTTGTGGTCCTTGACAAAGTCGGTTGTTTCTTTTAAAATTGCATTTTCAACATGGATTACTCTTGCATGAATTGCAGTTAATGTAGGAGTAATTTCTGTTTCAAACATCTTTTTCTGTTCTGTATGAAAACTTGAATACCAGTCGTTGGATTTAAGATTTGTTTTGGATGCCACAATCATTTAAAGCGTTTCAACTCTCCTTTTAAGATCATCCAAATATCGTCTAGCGTCACTTGTGTTAAAAGTGTTATTAGAGGACATTTGTTCGATGTTAGAAAGATGTTTTGGAACAACAACTGGTTTTTTGAAAAACATTGGTGACTCTTTTTGAACAAGATGTACTCCAGAAATTGTGTTAAGCTTATTATAATCAATTGGTTTAATTTCTGGGTTCATTTGTCTCATTTTGATTCTACTCCCTTCGGCAAGCTCAATCGTTTCAAAAGAATCCCAAACTTCGGGAGGATCATGTTTATCATTTAGCACACTACCATTATATAACACATTCTGTTCTTGCTGAGTTTTCTTGAGATTATAAGGGTTTTCACAACCGATAGCCATTTTCTTCATTGTATGTAAAAGCGGGTTTGGATCGTTAATTAGCATATTAATTGTTTGTGTAGAATGACCCGTTTTTACAAGCAAATTTTCCAACTTTTTAATGGTTTCTTTTTTGTCAATGATTTCATCAAGAAGATCATTTTCTCGTTTTGAAAACCTCGCATTCAACTCTTTCTTTTCTTTTTCAAGATCCGAACAAGTTGATTTTTGTTTAGAAAGTTGGTTGGTTAATTCAGAAATTTCCGTGTTTAAGGTTTTTATTTTCATGTTCAAATTAACATCGAGTGTGTCATATTTGATTTGCAAATGTTTTTCTCTTAAAACAGAATCTCTATAACCAATTTCTAATTCTGACTGTCGTTTGTTATTAAATTCAAAAGCTTGTTCATTCACCTTATATCTCTCAAGCTCAGCGGTCAATTTTTCATTCGCGGCCTTAACATCGCGATTGATCTGTTTGACCTTTTCAATTTCAATACTACAATTTTGCAATAATGATTCAAATAAAGCACGTGTTTCCACTTCATTCTTAGTATGTTGTGACTTGAAGCCTCCATTAGGATCTATATCTGGAGTTGCCAAATTAATATTGCTACAACTTGGCGTGTCCATATATGTATCGTAAGTGGTTGCAGGAGTCGTAGGATGTTGTTCATTCTGAGGTGACATATCAAATATTTCATTATTGTGACATGTAGCATATGGTGGTACCTCAGAGATTCCATTGACATCATAAGCAGGAGGTGCTTCAGAATCCATGTCATACTTAGCCTCCTGAAGATTTGCCATGAAAATGCAGTTGGCATCAATGTCTTCAAGGTCTTCCATATCATCCATAAGAGCCATGAAGTCATGTTCTTCTACATTCAACTGTAATCCTGCCTTTTCCTTCTGAGCCAACAGCACTTCTTTCTGTAGATACTCAAGATCTTTATTTTTCGGTCTGCTGGGACAGTTCCTTGTCATATGACCGACTCCCTGACAGTTGAAACACTTTAACAAATTTCCTTGATTCACATTTCCAACATTCCCAAACTGATTACCAACATTCTGATTCCCAACATTCTGACCCTTTGATTTCCAAAAACTTTACCCATCTAATTCCCTGCATACTTCCCTTGATTACCCATCTGATATCTAGGAGCATATCCCTGTTGATTCCCATAACCTCCAATCATTTGTCCTTGCTGACCCATATTGAAACTCGGCTGTGCAATCTGCCTGTTGCGATTGTTCGATGAGATTCTTTGATTGTTGTTAGTAGGTGTGGAATAGCGTCCTTGGAATGCTTTTTACATTAAGGCAAATGCATGTGTCATAGCAGCAATAGCTTCATCCTGGTCATTGACTTCTGGTTCTTGGAATGGTGGATACTGTTGTTATGGAATGACTTGTTGTTGTGGGTAGAACTGTTGTTGTGGTATGACAGCAGTTTGAGGAGTGAATTGTTGTTACATGTAGTTCTGAGTGGAAGATGATGATGATGGTTGTGTATTCACTATTACAGGTGTTGGTGTCTAAGCAATGAGTGCAAGAGGATCATGTTGTTTGGCTAACTTTTCTTTCCTTACTTCATCTGCCTCTTTCTAATTTTGCTTTAGGAAATCATAGAGCTGATCATAGTTCACCTCGTGAAGGTTCTTTGTTTGGTTAACAATTGTGACATACCGTCCCCATTCTTCTGGTAAGTTGTTGATGAACTTGATGTTTTGAACAATTGGTTTTGGTGTCAACTTGTTTCTGATGACCTCATTCATTAAGGTGCAAAACCTGGTGTAGTAAGATTCAATTGGTTCAGCTGGACTGGATGTGAACTTCTCCCATTCATTTAGAAGCTTGTTTTCGATATCTTGTTGTCCAATTTCTGTGCCATGACAAAGCCTGCGAACTCGTTACCACATATCATAAGCAGTTTCACAACTGTCAACAGCAGCAAAGATCTCTCGTGGTAAACCAAGTTGAATCAAGTGCATTGCTAAGTCATCAGCTTCAATTTGTTTCCAATCTGTTGATATAAATAATGCCTAAACACGTTATTAATATTTTTCGATATCTCTACGTTTTGATAATCACAAAATGTGAAATCATTAATCGGAAAATTATGACGTAAACAAGTATTTAGTTGTAAATATCTATTTCTACAACTCAAATCACTTAAGGTATGAATGAACTAATGCTTAATGCATTGTATGATCAAAGGAACATTTTCTTAAACACTAGATTTTTTATAAAATGTCAAAAACATTTTATATCTTTTAGAAAAACATTTTTGCTAATAAATAAAAAGGTTTAATTCATTATAAATTTATGAATTCAAATTTTCAACCAAAATCAGTAAAAATGTTCCAGAAAAACCTTCCCCACAAAAAGACAAAACTGGGCAACGGCTAGGGAGGGGCGGCCCCCTTAATTATACTAGGCGGCCCCCTTAAAATTAAGGGGACCGCCCCCCTATTTAAGGGGACCGGCCCCGCTCCAGTAGGTTCCAGCTGTCCAGTTTTTCTGCCTATAAATACCAGCCTTCCCCTGGATTTTTACTCACCTTTTGCACCCCAAACCTTCAGTTTTAAATCTTGTAAATCCTTTCAAAAACCCTTTGATCATATTCTCTTAAGCATTGGTTTCTAAGTGATCCAAGCTTCCACCATCAAAGTGCAAAAGAAGAATACTCCTTCAACTAGAGAAGAAGTATTATAGCTTAACTCATATCAATCATTGAAGTTGTGTAAAGTGTTGTATAGTTGTGATAAGTAGATCTAAGTGTAAGTAACTAGTTGTGTTGTAAAGAAGTAGTGTAGAAGTAGTTGTGAAATAGTCGTGAAGAAGAAGACGTGAAGAAGTCGTGAAGAAGTTGTGAAGAAGTCGTGAAGCCGTCGTGAAGCAGTCGTGATTAAGTTGTGTAGAAGTTGTGTATAAGTTGTGAGATTGGTTCTAGCTACGATTAGAACTCGACATCTAGCTTTGTGTCGTTAAGCCGGTGTAAGCTAAAGTTGTGCAAGGTTTTCTCCGCCATAAGGGAGTTTGTTGACATAGTGAAGAAAACTCTCGAGTAGGTGACTCGAGGAGTGGAGTAGGGCAAGGAAGGTGTCCTTGTAGCCGAACCACTATAAATCTCCGTGTTGTAGTTTGATCTTTCCATCTCTTTCTTTCATTTCATTATATTTACTTTACTTGCATTTCTTATCTATATTTGTTTATATTTGTTCATATTGATCAAGAGTTGAATTCACATAAGATAGAATCGAAGTTTTAAAAAGTAAACAAAAGTTTTCATAAATTAAAAAGACGTAAAACTATTCAACCCCCCTTCTAGTTTTCCACAATTGGTATCAAGAGTCACGTCAAACAAGATTTTTAAAATAAACTGTATTTTAAAACTTGAAACGATCTATGGAATCTGAAAAATATTTAGAAGGGCAATCTATGCAAAGACCACCACTATTTGAAAGTGATAGATTTTTATATTGGAAAAATCGATTCAAAACTTATGTGAAGTCAAAAGATCTAGATCTTTGGCATGTTATTACTAATGGTGATTTTTTACCTATTCAACATAATCTTGAAACTAAAAAGGATGAAGTTGTACCTTTTGAAAAACAAAGTGATGATTTAAAAAGAAAACTTTCTAAAAATAATGAGGCTAAAATGGTTATTTATAATGCGTTACCACGTAAAGAATACGAAAGAATCTTTATGTGCGAAACCGCAAAAGAAATTTGGAACTCTTTACTAATAACTCACCAAGGTAATAGTCAAGTCAAAGATAATAAAATAGATCTTCTTGTTCAACAATATGAACAATTTACGATTCCGGAAGAGGAATCAATTGATAATGCGTTTGCTAGGTTTAACACAATCATCACAAGTTTAAAGGCACTTGATGAGAGTTTTTCTAGTAAGAATTTTGTCAGGAAATTTCTTAGGGCTCTTCATCCAAAATGGCGAGCTAAAGTTACGGCGATTGAAGAATCGAAGAACTTGTTAACTCTTCAACTTGACGAGTTGATTGGCAACTTGAAAGTCTATGAAGCAATAATCAAGAAAGACTCTGAGATGGTCAAAGGAAAGAAAGAGCAAAGCAAGTCAATCGCGTTGAAAGCTAGGAAAGCATCAAGTGACGAGGATAGCTCAACCTCCGAAAATGATGATGAAGAATATGCCATGGCCGTAAAAGACTTCAAGAAGTTTTTCAAAAGACGAGGAAGATTCGTTAGACAACCACATGACGAAAGGAAAACACTCCAAAGAAACAAAGACGACAAAGGTAGCAAGAGAGAGAGGAAGTGCTTCAAATGCGGTGATCCAAATCATCTTATCGGAAGATGTCCTATGATGTCAAAGGAGCAAAACCAAAAGGCGTTCGTTGGAGGAGCATGGAGTGATAGTGACGAAGACGAGAAAGAAACTACAAAGGAGGAGAAATGTCTTATGGATAAGACATCAAGTGAGGTACATTCCGAAACCGAATACTTTAGTGATGAATATTTATCATTAGATGAAAAAGACTTAGATAGTGTATATAATAGACTATGCAAACTAGGTCAAAAAGTAATGAGTAAAAATAAATCACTAAAACATGTAAATAACCAATTAGAAAAGGAAATACTAGAATTAAAAATTAAACTACATAACTTAGAAAAAGGGAAAGAAATTTTTGAATGTAAAACATGTCAAGAAACTAAAAATGAAAACGAAATACTTAGGAAGGAAATTTGTAAACTTAACAAATTCAAAAATAGTAGTAATTCACTTAGGGAAATAATAAGTATTCAAAGAGTATCAAGTGATAAAACCGGATTAGGATTTAATTCAACTGAGGATTCAAATAGTAAAACTAAAAATGTAAAATTTGAATGTGAAACTAGTGAGCAAAAACCTTTAGAGTCAAAACCTAAGTATATACTTATGAAAGATAGAAAAATACCCATAGCTAGTGATGAGGAAGTAAAAACCTTTTATAAACCATCTTTAAAAAATGAAGTAGAATACTCTAAACCAAAGTTAAGGTCAAAAACACCACCTCCTCCTAGAAGACCACCTAGTCCTCACCCTCGGCCTAAAACTCCTCAACCTAAAAGAAACCAAAATAGACCAAACCGTCATAATAATAGTTACCCAATGTGGAATTACCCGAATCCACCAAGCTTCAATCCTTGGGGAATACTTCCACCATACATGCATCCTAGTCAACTACAACCCATTTTTGGTTCAAACAACTTTAGATCAATGAGACAATGGGGACCAAGTGGCTAAATTGCTATCTCATTGGATTATTGGTATCTCTTCCTTGATTGACTTCTACAAGTCAAACATAAAGGCTTTGAAGCGCTTGAAGACCACATGTTGAAGACTAAAAGGTACGCCTCTCTTTCATGCTCATCATTATATGTGTAGACTAATGAACTAGCCAATTGCATGCCCCCGTAAGTTTTTAATGCCTAGTTTAGTTAGTTCTTGTATGTTAGTTAGTAGATAATCCCTTATACATAATATATATATATATATATATATATATATATATATATATATATATATATATATATATATATATATATATATATATATATATATTACTATATATACTATATACATATATAAATATATACGCACATAACCTAGATACGTCATTTGTTGACTATCTAGAACTAAAAGAAATTGTTCGTCCTCGAACCTTTTCTTCCCCCTTTGCCTCTTTTGAACTTTAACGTTCAACACGAAAATCTTCCGTGTCCACTATCACATAACTCATGGTAATGAAGAGAAGTGAGTTAAGTGGATTAACGTAGAAGTAGCACTTCGACCGTCACGTCAAGAAAACTATGGATGAAACAAACTCCCATCGCCGTCAGCACCTATCTCCGTCATTACCTCATCATTTCTCGACTCCATTCAACATCCCACGTTTACACACAATATATATATATATATATGCACATTTACTCTCACTCCATAAAACCTTTGTCGACTTGACATCTTGATCATTTTATCCAAAATTCTCAAGAAATATTTTCTTAACGAAATTTTAATAAAATGTCAAGTATTCCTTCCTCGTGCCAATAAAACCCAACGTATTTTTGATATATAATAAATCTATCTATATACATAAAAATATTTTGTTATCAGAAAATAAACCCGACAAAAATTCAATTTTGGCAGGCGGCCCCCTTAATGTTTAAGGGGACCGGATAGTAAACGGGGGCGATCCCCTTAATAATTAAGGGGACCGGCCTACTGTTGCCACCAAATTTGTTTTTCTTCCAAAATTCTTTGCCAAACACCCCATTTTACAAACACTCCTTCCCTACCCTCTGCTGTGAACGAACTGCAAACCCAAAACCACTCACCAAATCACCATTTCCGACTAATTCCGCAAGGGGCAAACACTTGTATCTTGATTTGCAACACATTTTGTAAGTTTTCCAATACACATTTCATCTAATTTCATCCAATTTTGAGTCTAATCATAATTAGGTCTTTTACTAAATTTTTCAAAATCCAAATTTTTGTTGAAATTGAGTCTAGGAATGTTATAATCAAATGCTCCCCATAGGATTAGAATGCTTAATCAACCTAGAAACTAAGTAATTAGACACCCTCATGTCAAAACTTTGAAAAACCAAACACTCATATTCAAAACTTGTTATACATTGTTGAATTATGCCATAAACACTTGTTAAAACTAATCACATTGCTACATCATAACCTCTTAATACTAAAAATATATTTTTCAAATCATAAAAATGTTTTTGTTAAATATAAGAGAGTGTTTGGATTAGGAGCTAGAGTCATCGAAATTTAATCAAAATTAAGTTCACAACTACTTGTCAAGTTTATAAACACACAATTAGTTGTTTTGAGTCATCAAGATACATAATTCATATGTATATTGAAATATTAGTAGTTATTTTTATAATTAAGGGAGCGTTTGGCATAACATTTTCAAAGAAATTTTTGAGTCAAAATCTAAGTTTTCACCTTTTTTTCAATAAGTCACTTAACACTAATACTCGTAAGAAATAGCTAGATATACAATATAATGTTTATCTAGCCACATTTCAAAGTAGCTTATGATATATAAAGGAACGTTTGGATGTTTTTGATTTCTTATCATAATATCCCTATAACTATTCTTTAACATCATAAAATACATTTTAAGCGAGTTAAAAATTAAAACTAAGGAACATTGTAAACTACTTCTTAGGATTAAAGTTTTAGAGTCGAAGTATGTTTACGTCCCACATAAGTAGCATATATAATATATGCATGTCATTTTCTTATTTTTTTTGTGTTGCTTTCTTGTATAGGTAAAAATGCCTAAAGCTACAGTCGGTGATCTTTCCAAAACCAAGGCCTACATTCCAAAAGTCTCCGAAACTCCCGGCATATCTCCTTCTATTGCATGTTTCTATCGACCCATCAAAAATAGAAACATTCATGAAGGTAGAGTTGTCGATCCATCTTTCTATCAATCCGATCAAATCGAGCGAATGTTCTCAAATGTTCGTCTCGATTGTCTCTACAAAATTAATGAGCCAATCATTCCTCGCTTCGTTCTAGACTTCTATAGCCAAGTGACGGTGCAAACCGATCCATATGGCTATATTCTTATCTCCTTTATGATCCAAAACGAATTTATCACTCTCGATCTAGCTCAGTTTGGTCGAATTCTCCAAATTCCTTACAACGGTCAAGCCGTTTTCTCAAATGAATGGGATCTCTCATCTATTGAGAAAAATCGGCCTCAGAATGGTCCGTACTATTCTGATATTCCTACTCCTGACGAGATTCGTGGACTTCTCGAGCTAGAACGTGGTACGACTAGCCGAAGGATCAAGTCAAAAAATGTCAAAATTCATGCAAACCAAATCATTCTTAAAGAGCTAAGCCCCGACATGAAGCGTTGGGAAGAACTCATTCGTGAGAATGCGTTCGGTACCGGTGGTCACCGTGATCATCTCACGGTGAGCATTGCTCACATGTTGTATTGTATTGTTGCAGAAGAACAATACAATTTGGCTTACCTCTTTGTCTATCGCATCATGTCAGCCAAAAACACTCCCAACGTCAACCTTCCCTGTGGCATGTTCCTCACCCATCTCTATCGTTATGTCATGGAACATTTCCCTCATCTTGAGAGTGATGCTTACCTATTTGTTCATCCCGTCCTACGCCCTCTATCTCGTTGCCAACTTCGTCGATCTCGTAGTGACAAGGGCAAATTTAGACGTCCTAATATCTATGCACCTCGTAGTTCCACATGTCATCGAGGAGATGATGATGAGGAGGAGGAAGGCACCTCACGTGTCAGTACTCCATCTCCCACGAGGTTCGTGGACAATCTCCCGGAACTTAATTATTCCGATTATCAAGTTCCTCGTCCTTCCGAACAAACCAAACAAATCCTATTTGAACGACAAACCGCATTACTCAACACAACTCAACAGATGCATCAAGAAGTTAGAGGTGGTTTCAAGTTGATAGGGAAAGCTTTCAAGAATATTTTCGGAAAGAAGAAGAGATGAGATGTGGATGTTGGCTTATTTGAACAATATTATGTTTAGACATTTTATTTTGTATTTGAGAATTATTTATTTCTTGCATAGTATGTTAGTATCTATTTTCTTGATTAGTTCTTAAATGCTATGCTTAAATTAATATGCTTGCTAATGATTAAATAACATGCTTATTCTATAATATGATTATTTTTAGCCTAAATGTATACATGCTTATTTAAACATGTTTATGCCACTATTTAATCATTCTTCATGTACATGATCCAAATAAAGCTTGCTGCAAATACACCCTAACAATGACCCTTTTCTGGAAATTTTTCAAAATTTGGTCGCCTGGGAAAACAGCAGATGGGCGGCTCCTTTAATTCCCTAGGCGGTCCCCTTAATTTTAAGGGGGCCGGCCAGCAATTAAGGGGACCGGCCATCTGGGCAGCAAAATTCACTGTTTTCTTTTGCATCATGTGACCCCTTTTATCTAGCCCCAGCTACCATTTCTCCTTATGGACGAACTGGTATTGGAATCTTCCTACAAAACCTCAAAAATTAACCTAAACCAACCACATTTTCATATTATAAATTCCCTCCATATAATCACCTCTCATTCCATCATCCTTCACCATCCAGAAACACCATGTTATCACCAAAATCCTCCATCTCTAAGACTCCAAGGAAGCAAAGACTTGTCATCATACCACCAAAACAACTCTTTATTGACTTAACCCAAGATGACACCAAAACTCCATCACCACCACCTCAAAGTTCATCCCCAAGTGCACCAAATGCACCATCAAAAATACCCTCTACCCATGGAGCATCATCTTCCTCCATACCATCCACTTCATCCATCAATGACTACATCAACACTCACCTAACATCATCACCAAGAGCATCATCACCACCATCCACTCAAGAACCTCCATCCACCCAACTTGCCATTTCCTTATCACCCATCACACCTCTTGATGCTCATTTCTCACCATCACCAATCCCACAACCATTCTTTCCTATACCTTGGGCATTGCTTGAAGCCTATGGTGACAATTGTCTTTGTTTCATCCATAACCGGACCATAATCTTTGGTCTTAGAGATGAGATACACTACATGTTTTTCATCACTTGAACACATGATTACCAACCCACCACTACCACCACCTCCACCACCTTCACCTACTACACCACCACCACCTCCATTTTCACCCAATTAAGCATATGCAATGCTTAAAAATAATTTTCAAAACCTTTTTGTATGCAAGCTCCATGGAAGATCATGTACTCCTAGGACGATTATGTAGTATCATTAGTTGTTTTTGTTTGAATGTTTGCATGCCTTATGTTGTAATCTACTTGGTTGTGTATTTATACACAACACTTTTATTAAATGAATGTTCTTATTCTATATGCTTGCTTATTGTTGTTACATATACTTGTGCTTCTAACATTTTTCTTGCAAGCGTTCCATAGCTCGTTTCCTTGGTGCCCCTAAACGAGGGGGAGTACACATCAAGGGGGAGTTCTCATACGACACTTTTACACTTAAAACTTGTCGGTTAAACCTTTTTGATTCTACAAAAAAGGGGAGAAATAGATGTAAACTCACTAAATACTTGTCTAAAAACTAATTTTTAGATTTAATAAGTTTAGATTTTGTAATCATCTAAAAGGGGGAGATTGTTGATATAAATAATGCCTAAACACGTTATTAATATTTTTCGATATCTCTACGTTTTGATAATCACAAAATGTGAAATCATTAATCGGAAAATTATGACGTAAACAAGTATTTAGTTGTAAATATCTATTTCTACAACTCAAATCACTTAAGGTATGAATGAACTATTGCTTAATGCATTGTATGATCAAAGGAACATTTTCTTAAACACTAGATTTTTTATAAAATGTCAAAAACATTTTATATCTTTTAGAAAAACATTTTTGGTAATAAATAAAAAGGTTTAATTCATTATAAATTTATGAATTCAAATTTTCAACCAAAATCAGTAAAAATGTTCCAGAAAAACCTTCCCCACAAAAAGACAAAACTGGGCAACGGCTAGGGAGGGGCGGCCCCCTTAATTATACTAGGCGGCCCCTTTAAAATTAAGGGGACCGCCCCCCTATTTAAGGGGACCGGCCCCGCTCCAGTAGGTTCCAGCTATCCAGTTTTTCTGCCTATAAATACCAGCCTTCCCCTGGATTTTTACTCACCTTTTGCACCCCAAAACCTTCAGTTTTAAATCTTGTAAATCCTTTCAAAAACCCTTTGATCATATTCTCTTAAGCATTGGTTTCTAAGTGATCCAAGCTTCCACCATCAAAGTGCAAAAGAAGAATACTCCTTCAACTACAGAAGAAGTATTATAGCTTAACTCATATCAATCATTGAAGTTGTGTAAAGTGTTGTATAGTTGTGATAAGTAGATCTAAGTGTAAGTAACTAGTTGTGTTGTAAAGAAGTAGTGTAGAAGTAGTTGTGAAATAGTCGTGAAGAAGAAGACGTGAAGAAGTCGTGAAGAAGTCGTGAAGAAGTTGTGAAGAAGTCGTGAAGCCGTCGTGAAGCAGTCGTGATTAAGTTGTGTATAAGTTGTGAGATTGGTTCTAGCTACGATTAGAACTCGACATCTAGCTTTGTGTCGTTAAGCCGGTGTAAGCTAAAGTTGTGAAAGGTTTTCTCCGCCATAAGGGAGTTTGTTGACATAGTGAAGAAAACTCTCGAGTAGGTGACTCGAGGAGTGGAGTAGGGCAAGGAAGGTGTCCTTGTAGCCGAACCACTATAAATCTCCGTGTTGTGGTTTGATCTTTCCATCTCTTTCTTTCATTTCATTATATTTACTTTACTTGCATTGCTTATCTATATTTGTTTATATTTGTTCATATTGATCAAGAGTTGAATTCACATAAGATAGAATCGAAGTTTTAAAAAGTAAACAAAAGTTTTCATAAATTAAAAAGACGTAAAACTATTCAACCCTCCTTCTAGTTTTCCAGACAATCCTCTGTTGTGTATTCCTCTTCTTTTTTATCACGAAAGGACGGTGGAATGGGAGGTGTCGCATTTGGATCACCAGCTACTTGAATCTGACGAGGCTTGAATGGTCCTTTCTGGATGGAGTTGAGCAGAAGTCTACCTTGACCATTAGGTTTGGTTTTGATATATCGAATCATACGACTCGTCCATGGAAGATAACCACCTTTTTCAAGCATTGAAGGACGGTTTTCTGCACCGACTGCATGGATGTCTTGTTAAGTTGCCATTGATGATGTTGTATGATAAAGTTGATTCAGGATCGTTGCAACGAAATAGGAGTTGTGGTTGTTGAAGGTTAAACTTAGTTGTTGTTGAGAAGTTTAGGTCCTTTGCTGAAGCTTGTTTGAAGTTACTTGCAATTTAGATAAACTATGACAATTTAGATAAACGTAGCAAATTAAATAAAGTTACGAAATTTAATAAGACTAATTTGGACAATATCAAAAATAAATTTGACAAAGTTATGTAAATTACAATTTAGATAAAACTACAATTTCTATTGAAATTTCAATCTAGACAAAAAATGTACAAATTTTGGCAAAATTTCAATTTATATAGAAATATGCAATTTATATTAATTTGCAATTTATATAAAAGATCTAACTAATTTAAACAAATTAGTAGATATATCCTTTGTCGAAGTATTCATCACACTTATACAAGTGATAGAATACCGAGTTCACGTTCGATGTTGTAGAAATTAAGTACGGATCAAATTTATAAAAATTATTTAAGTCGCTAATATTTTCTACAATTGCAAGAGAAATCTAAATGACAATTGTGATAAGGTCCTTCAAGAGAGAATTTTGATAGCCTTGGCTTGTGTTAGACAATTGCGATAGGGATCTCGGATAAGAATTGCGATAAAGATCTCGGACAACAATTGCGATAAGGATCTCGGACAACAATTGCGATAAGTATCTCGGACAACAATTGCGATAAGGATCTCGGACAACAATTGCGATAAAAGCGTACCAGGGACAATTGCGATAAGACCACTTGGACAATTTCGATAAAACTGCTCTTGACAATTGCGATAAAATGACTGTCCCACAATTGCGATAACTTTTGCAATTTCTATAACTTTTCAGGATTTCGATAAGTAGCCACAATTCCTATAGAAATTTCACAATTTCGATAGAAACACAATTCCTATAGAAATTTACAATTTCTATAAAAATCACAATTTCTATAAACCCTCTTCTATAGGAATTCTTATACAAGAAATCCTATTTTTCCAAGTCGATGTAGCCCACTTTTTATCAAACTTATTATACAAGAAATTGATAAAATCACAAAACAAGGAAGATTCGAACCGTGAGTCGCAACTTTTTAGCACTTTTCTCGATCAACAAACTTCAAATACCACGTAAACCTTATAAAGTATGAACCTTTTGTCGCCTTTATGATGTATAACCAGTTTTTTGACACCAAGATTACAACTTTTTCACCAAAACTTAACAAAACTCACGTTACAACTACGAAGCTACCACCTTTTTTATTAAACTTTGCGTAAAAATCAAAAAACTTCAAACTTTAACCTTAAAACTCACTAAATAATACGTAACAAGTAAAAAGCTACAACCTTTTTTACTAACTCTTGCGTTAAACTCGAACAGTACACAAAAAAGACATGTTTTTTGTAAGAAAAAGACGCAACTTTTGTGTATCTATATAAAAGTCGAACACAACTAACTCCTACTTTGTTGTATGGCGTATTGATACCACTTAAAAAACATGAAATCTATCTTTATCACACAACTAACTACTAAATACGTGACACTCAAGACAGTAAAGAAGATATATAGATGAAGAGATGTGGATCATATACTATTAACTTGACTGGAAATATATTAGCTTGAGAAGAAAGCAAATACAAAACACAACCATAAAGCACACACACTCTCACCTATACACTACTTGAGGCACACTAATTTTGGTTTGAGAGTGTGCTATTTATACTAAAAGGGTGACGCCCTAATGCTTTGTGGTTGGGCTTGGTGGGCTTTGTGTTGGACTTGGACTTTTACATATTACATGGACTTTTCTTATTACACACTAGCTTGGTCCAACACAAAGCCTACTTATACTATTCTACTACATATGGTTCGACACACATTATAAAGTAAAGATGATACAAATGACCATTACTTCAATATTAAATTTAAATGCTAACACAAACATATAAAGAGAATCCATTTGTGGAGCAGTAGTATGACATGAACTAGCAGTATGATTACTTTGCTCAGCAGTAGAATCTTCTGGCTCAGCAGTACTAACTCCATTAGGCTTAGCAGTACTAACTCCATTTATACTGCTTTCAAGAACTTATGTTTCTTTACCATCTTGTCCATTGTGTTCATCATCATTCTTCTCTTTATCAGCATTACATGATGATGGAACATCATCATTCTTTGAAGAAGAATCATACAATGGACCATCCTCCAATATAGGCATCAAGACATGATCTTCATCAGAATCTTCTGAACCTGCATTATCATTAGTATTTGTACCTATAACAGGCACATAATTCATAGAATCTGAAAGCATATCAAGATCAAACAACTAATCTGGACCACCGCCTGCAACATTTGGTATATTTTCTTGAAACTCAATGTGCAGATTTTCCTCTACATATCTAGTGCTCTTATTATACACCCTAAAAGCTTTACTATGCAAAGAATAACCAACAAAGAAACCCTCATCAGATTTCCCATCAAACTTTCCTAATTGGTCTTTGGTATTAAGAATAGTGACATGGCAACCAAAAGGTCTCATAAAGCTTAAGGCATTGGTTCTACCTCTGAAAAGTTCATAAGCAGTCTTATTTTGAGGTTGCACTACTAAAACCCTATTCTGAACATAACAAGCAGTACTAACTGCTTCAGCCCAAAATAAAATAGGTAACTTAGAGTCAGCTAACATTGTCCTAGCAGCCTTTATTAAAGTCCTATTCTTTCTTTCAGCTACTCTATTTTGCTGTGGGGTTCTAGCTACACTAAATTCTCTTTTAATACCCTTTTCATTGCAAAACTCATCCATAACTCTGTTTTTAAATTCTGTTCCATTATCATATCTGATTATCTTAACTTTCTTATCAACTAGGTTTTCTACCTCAATAATAAAGGACTTAAGGATCTCACTAGTTTCATCCTTAGTTCTCAAAAAGAAAACCCATGTAAACCTGGAATAATCATCAGTAATGACAAGACAATATCTTTTATGATTCAAGCTATTAACAGAAGTAGGACCAAACAAGTCCATATGAAGCATTTATAAAGCTTGATTATTAGAGTTATGAACCTTGGGATTACAAGAGGCTCTGTGTTGCTTACCTTTAAGGCAAGAAACACATGTTTGGTCATTTTGGAAAATCTTATTAGGTAAACCTCTTACCAAACCATATTTAGCAATCTTATTAATGGTTTTGAAATTAACATGACCAAGCCTTCTATGCCACAACATTGACTCATCCAATGTGGCTTTTGCAACAAGGCAAGTAAGACCTTCTTTGGGAACAAGCTTATTCATCTCAACACTGTATGTGTTACCCTTTCTGGGGATTTTAAGCAATACTTGACTTTCATCAGGTAGCTTAAAGTCAGGAGAAAGAATAAGACAATCAGTATCAGTAAATAAGACCTTGTTCTGTTTATCACAAATTTGTGACACACTAAAAAGGTTGTACTTAAGCTCTGGTACAAAATACACATTTTCAAAGTCAAGATTACCAGTTTTAATAATATCTTTACCAGTAATCTTACCACTAACACCACCTCCAAAGATAACAGGTCCTCCATCCAGAGGTGTAAATTCTGAAAGGTATGACATGTTACCAGTCATGTGCCTTGAACATCCACTATCTGAGTATCCTCTATCTTCTCCATCATTTATAGGATGTTCCTGCACACAAAATAAAGGATTTAGTTCCTTTTGGGGACCCAAGCCATCACTAACTTGGATCTGCCTCGTGCATCAATATAATTATATCTATTGAAAGTCATTGATGCACCATTGGGTTTGGTAGGTTTCCATACCCAACGTTATGAGGCCTTCACAGCATTGCCCCATTGACCCTTAACATTCATGTGCCTAGCAGTAGAAATTGTTGGCCTAGCAGTAGGAACTGCTGTCCTAGCAGTAGAAACTGTTGGTTTAACTTTAGGCATCCATTTTTAATTATACAAAGATGTTTTCTTGTAAAAGGGCCTGTTAACTGTTTTTGCATGATTTGAAAATGGTTTTGCACTTGAAACATTTTGTTTGTTATTAAACCACTTGTTTTGTCTAGCAGTAGAAACTGATTTGATGCCAGACTTCAACATGACTGCTCTGGGTGTCATTTTATGATTTATATAAGGGTTAGTCAATCTAGTAGGACTGTTTTGATTTACCCTAGCATTGGTATTCCCATGCACCCTTTAATTCCCAAAAACCTTATTTTTCCATGGGTTTGAGTCACAATAAGCAGCCAAATGATCAAAATTACCACACACAAAGCATACTTTATTCTGCATAACAAACTCATCACCAATTTGTTGAGATTTTAAGTTATTCCAGTTCCTTTGATTGCCCCTAGGAACTGAAGATCTATGTGTAGACCTATACATCTCAGCATATCTAACATTATTCTTAACTGGTTTTATGTTTTCATTTTTGAAAACTTTAGGAATATGTTTTACTTCTACCTTAACAACATCAGATTTAACCTTAACCTGATCATCCTCATCTTCAGATGTCCAATCCTCTATGGTTGGTGCATCTGAGTCCCTACCAGAAGACTCTCTATCCTCAAAAAGTGATGTATCACTTGCACTCACAAAAGAATTCTCAGCTTTAACAAATTTAGTAGCACACTCATTTGTTTTATGATCATATCCAGGAAACTCAATATCCTTAAACTCTTCTAAACCAATATGAGCTAAGTTAATTACTGGAGGTACAAACATTCCTCTATTGGGGGTGCAACTGACTTATATCCTAGACCAGATTTTGCTTTATGAACTACTTGACTCTCTATTAGTTTCTAAACTCCTTTTGATGTATACTCAAGAGTGTCAACACTTAACTGGATGTTTTCCTTTTCTTTCTTAAGCTTCTCTAGTTCATATATAAGCCCACTCATCTTATCATCTCTAAGTTTCAAATCTCTTTTTAAAATAGCTATATCATCAGTAAAGTTTTCTTCATTCTTTCTATAAAAAACAAGTTGTTCTTCTAAAACAGCTATTCCTCTTTTATGATTTGAAATACTAAAGTTTACTTCATTAAATTCTGTCCTAAGATTATTATACTGTTTCTTAAGAGACTCATAATCATTCAAAGCTTGACAGGAATTAGAACACTTTTTAACCTCATGTACATCTGAGTAAGAGAAGGCCATCAATCCCAAGTTGGCTGGTTCCTCCTCTTCTTCCATGAAGCTCCAGTCAAAGCTAGCTCCATCAACAGCTACCATTGCCTTGGAAGAAGTCTCTTCCACATTCACTGTTCTCCTATTACCCTGCTGACTTCTATACCCTTTACCCTTGTTGTCCTGTTGTCTGGGGCTTCTATATTCTCTGGCAAAGTATCCCATCTTGTGACAATTATAACACTCCACCTTGGATTTGTCATAGCCAGCAACATCTCCTCCATTGAGAGTAAGCTTCTTTCCAGTCCTTTGAAAGTACTTCTTTGCCCTAATACTTAACAAAGCCATTTGCCACTTCAAGTCCATTGCATCCAAGTCATCTTCATCAATTTGAAGAAGATCTTCATTGTAGATTTGAGACCCACTGGATTGCTCAGATACAAAGGCATAGATAGTCTTATCACTCAAGCTAGCAGTACTAGGTTTTACACTAGCAGTACTAACTTTAGGGCTAGCAGTATAAACATCTGGATCATCCTTAGTACTGCTATTGCTGGGGGATGACATAAATGCCATATTTCCAGACATAGAACTGGTGCTTCCTCCCCTTTTCACCTTTTGTTCAACAATCATAAGATTGTTGTACAACTCATTGAGTGTCATCTTCTCCAGTTCAGGCTTGTTGCTCCAAACAACAACATGAGTGTTCCATTCAGCAGACAAATTATTGAGAAACTTTAAGTTTAGGTCTTCTTGTGGAATCACAATCTTCAAACCAGCAAGCTGACTCACAATTCTCTGTAGCCTGTTAAAGATTTGATCAAGAGTTTCAGTGCTTGTGGCACTAAAATTCTCATAGCTCTGCTTCAGTAGTGTTCTTTGTGCCTTCTTAGTGGCTTCATTACCACCAAATCTCTCAACAATAGCTGCAAAAAGTGTCTTTGCAGTCTCATAATGACTGAAGTTCAACACCTGATCATTGGGAATTGCCATGAGTAACAAACTCTTGGCTTTGACATCATTCTTCTTCTTGATCCTCTCATCATTTGTGACTGGTTCAGTGTTGAGCTTTGTGGTTTTGGAACCATCTGCAAGTGTTTCTTCAGAAGTTGTTGGTTTGAAAGAATCACCATTGATAATGATATCCCATAGTGCAAAATTTTGCACCATGAAGTATTGCTCAATTCTGAGCCTCCAGAGATCATATTCGTTTTGTTTGAGCATTGGGAGTTTGGCAAGGATAGAGGTTTGTAGTGTTTCCATGTCCATCTTCTTTGTTGAAAGAGAATGAGTACTTCTGGATCTTCTAATTCAAAGTATCAGAACCTGTCTCTGATACCACTTGATAGGATCTAAACACACGCCTTGTGTTGAAGATACTTTGAGTATATATTAACTAGCACGCGGAATTTACTAGCTAATACTTAGAAGATATTTTTTATGTGATGTATGAATTTAACAGTGAAAGTATGAACATAATTGTTTAATAAACCAAATTTCTCCAATATTACTACGAGTGATCTTTGATTATCACTAAGGTTTTACAAACTTGAAGCTTTCACAATAATATGTATGTTCTAATGTATAAGTGTAATTAAAATCCTAACCAAGGATCTTCTTTTATAACACAAGAAGTGTTGGAGAATGCTCGTGTCATAATAACTAATTATATGGCTAGATATATGTGAGCCTATGGGGTCACACACTTATACACAGAGACACCATTTTATAGATTGTATTTATCGTATTTACAATATATAAACGACTACGTAACTCGGGATCAATAATGGGCTACTAATAACTAAGCTAGTACTTAGTTTATTGGATTGGACCAACAAATGGGAAAGCCCATTTAGGGCCCCCATGGCAAGCCTAGGTGAGAAAGGAACAAGGGAGAAAGATCAAGGGGCAAAGTGTAACTTTGATCATGATAAGTTCAAATGAGATTTGGTCTTTGATTATGACTTATCACATTAAAGACTTACCAACTTTCTCTCCTCCTTCCTCTCCCTAATGACCACGAAATTAATCACACCCATATTAGGGTTTGTGGTTTTTTATCCCATCTAACCTTATTCTAGTGTAGTTCAAGGCTAGATCGCGTGTTACGTGTTCAAGACTAGCATCGGGTGGTGATCGATGACGTGTAGTGTGTTTCATTCTTAGAGAAGATCAACCTTATTGATCTTTTGGTTTCTTACATCTCTACGTGGTGGTGATATTGGTGGTGTTACCCGGATCATGCTACAAAGGTATAAAACATGTTTGTTTAATTTGTTTTTAATTTGATTGATCATATGGCACTATGGATCCTGTTATGGTGATGTTTTTCCGCTGTGCTCATTTGTTTAACATGTTATTTTATCATACATCACCTATAGTGGTATCAGAGCCATCATATGTTGTCATATGATCATCTTGTATGCATAAAAATGGCTAAAAACATGGTTTTTTAATGGATTTAAAAGTGGGATTTTAAAACAGCCCCTAGGGCTTATATATTATGAATATGTCGACTTTTATAAGGTCTTAAGATCTGGACTTTTTGATCCTATGGCCATTTGTTATGCATACGTTGTTTGTTTACTTGATCGGTACCCGTAAAATGGCCTAAAAACGCGTTTTTTGGAAGATTTTTAACCCGATTTCAAATCAGCCCATGAGGCTTATTTTTCTGTGGTAAAATGGTGTTAATAAGGTCCTAACATCAGTGGGGTTTGAGTCTTTGGCCATTTGTCACGCGTACCATTCGGGGTTTTAATCTTGTTAATTATTTCTTCGATTCGTTGGCTAACAATTTATTTCTTGTTATTTATTTTGTTATCCATGGCAAATACATGCATGTTTTTCCATGGAGTTAGCCAACACCATGTAATAATCTTTATTTGAATGTATTATTATGTGTTCATATGCAAAGCCGATGAAAACCTAGACCACTTGTGCGTTGTGATTGTGATTGTTGGTTGTTTTTTCTTGTTTTGGGGTTTGCCATTGTTTCGGCACTTTTGTAATGTATTTCAATTTTGGTTTTGCCATTGTTTGGGCATTTTACAGTAGATACAAAGTAGATTAGTTGTATTTTACTTTATATTTATTGTAAACAAGAGCTTGGAAGCAAATGGCGAAAGATTGAAGAGTTGTAGACTGAAAGTTGCTGCTGGACACCTGTTGGGAAAACGTGATTTCCCGCTGATTGGTAAGGTATTTTTTTCTAAAATTTGTTTTCCAGGTCCTCAAGACATAGGGCTACAACTTTGTCAACTGGGCCGAATCATGAGGAGGTGATCTTCCTGGGCATTTTGGCCTTGCAAAACAGAAAAACTGGGCTGACAGAAACTGAAGTTCATGTGCATAATGGGCTTTTTACTTGCTCATGATTGTCTTGGAGCAAGTGGGAGCCCTCCGTGTGGTTGTGGTTTGTGTCCCTAGTTGACTCTTGGTTCTCGTGATGGCTCACGAGACCAAGCATAGGATTTTCATCAGTTGAGGCTTTGCATATTGTGGTTGTATGTTTGGTTGGTTGTTTTTATGTATGTTGTGACTACATGTAAAACGGAAAAATGTTTTCTTAAAACTTGAAACTAAACATAAACCATTTTGAACTAAGTCTTATGATTTAGTTTAACTAAGTTTAAATATGATTTGAAACTTAAAAATCATTGTTTTCTAAATAACACTTAAACTAGTTAAGATTGTTTATTTATTGATTTATTGTATTGTCCAAAATTAATTAAAATCCACCTAGGATTTATATTAGTCTTGAAAATGGACAACTTGACACACATAAATTAAAACAATGATTAGACTTAAGTTAAGAAAAGTTTTTAACTTGTGCTACGAAGAATGAATGCATGCTTCTTTCGTACACGTTTTTGATCCACATCAAAACTATTTACCCGTCAAAATTTAAGTCACGCCGTCCAATTATGAGAACACTTGCAATTACCTTTTAGCATCTGGTCAGACCTAGGCTGAATTGTAACCCAAGGTGACTATTCTCCATGGTCAGACCTAGGATTATTCTCACAGTTTTCAAATTGGATGACTTAATCGAGTAGTGTGGTCAGACCCTTACCCGAGGCAAAGATGGGACTAAACATGCCTACATGACACTAGTTGTTTGACACTAGATGCCATGTGTCCCATAAGGATCTAAGAGTTGTACATGTAATACAATTGGTGAACGTCGCCTACCTATTGAATCCACCATTTCTAGTAGATCAACTGCATTAATGGTCGAACCTCAATGAGGATCTTAGCCTTTTCGTAAATTAATTGTTTTAAATTATAAACATGGGGTAGTTAATTTATAAAAGGATAATTATCGAAAATACTAAAATTGAACTTTGTAAATTCAATTAATGCAACGCATACCGTAAACAAGAGTTTGTTCTTTTCTTGTTAAAAGGACGAACTAAGTCGATCTTTCCTTGTAAGAAAGAGACTTATTCCTATCCTTTTTCTTTATGAGGAAAAGCCATAATAGGAATATTTGAATTTTCCTAATTCTAATCAAACTCAAGGAAAACCTACTCTAGAAATCGTGATGTCTTGTAAAAGTCAAAACGGTTAAGTATGGTTACACATCTTATTCCTTCAACGTTGTTTTATAACCCTTGTTTCGGTTTTGAAACATTGAAGAAATATAAGATATTTGGACAACCAAGAACACGTGCACTTGACTTGACCTCTTTGTTCAGACCTTAGGGCCATTTCAACCCATGGCGAATTTTGCTCATTGGTCAGACCTTTGGCGATATTTGCATGTTCTTGCTTGGTCAACCTATTTCGTACTAGCTACCAAACTAAAATGAGTTTAAATAATTAGAAGACGGAAGTATCAATAAACCGCAATGTGGTAAAGGCAATTACTAGCATGATTACCTAGCAGTTTGCCTTAACCCAATATGCCTACTAAGGTCCTACATACCCTTGTGGTAAAGTAGACCAATTATGGAAGAAATGCATGCCTATTTTCAAGTTAAAATAGCAATGATGGCTAGCCCATCATCTATATGTTAGAACTTGATGCGCTTTCTTGAATACCTAAGTACATGTTTACTAGTCAAAGTGACTCACATTAGCAATAATGAGTAGATATTCAAAGAAAGATGGAAAGTATCCAATCACTACTCACTCTCCACTAGTGACGTAACACATTGTAATGTTGTCTAATCCAGTGGGAGCTACGTGATTATATTACTGGTGACGAAACACATGTAATGTTGTCTAATCCAGTGGGAGCTGTAAGCTTTATTACCTTGCAAGTTGCCCATCTTATTTCTAGATTGTCTTGAAATAATACATTACTTTCCACATGTCAAGCATCATAGTTTATATAAGAACCATTGCATAAATTTTATATGATAACTTGTCGCGTTCCTGATGTTGCTTCCTGAAATGTTATCTATAAAATTGTTATGCATGATTCATTATTCAAACGATAAAGTTCTACATATCTATATTTTGATTTTGACTAAAAATCATATGTTACCTTAGACATTGTCATATTGCTCATACAAACACAAGAGCGTAGTGGTGCTTGTATACTCTCATGATGTTGTGCCATGCACAAGTGGGAGAAATCTCAATTGTGTGCAAGGTACAACATATAACAATATGACTAATAGTTTTTCTTGACTGAAAGGTAAGAAACTAAGATTCTACTAGGACTTCTACACATAAAATGTAGGTTGCCCTAATTAGAACAAATATCAAGATAACATGAAAAGCTACTTCAACATATTCACTGAATCGTTTAGTAAGTATGATTATGTTTTCTTGTAAACTCATAATCATGAAGTACAAAATTAACTTGAATATACTATTGAGGCCAAGAGTCGGCACTCGTAATTACTTTAGTTGAATATGTTTAGGTCTCTTGTAAAGACACAAACATAATTTCCGTTAATTGTTGAAAGACTTATAACGTAAAGTAAGACGTTGATTTGTTATGTCTTCTTGTTAAGACATGTACACTTACGACGTATAACATTAAATGTTTATGTTTTCTAGTCAAAACATGCACATGATGTAAAGTATGCAGTAGGCTAAAATTACTATTGATGCCATCTGGTTTGACTTGGTTGGCAGATATGTAAGCCAAAAGGTATAAGTTCATCTAATGAGTTGTGTGATAGTCTCACAACATTAGTCCTCATGGAATACCACAACTTTATGGTATGTCCATCATGGAAAATCAAACACTATTGATATTGTTTGATCTTTGATGACTTAAACTGTTTTACCTCCAAAGCTATCAAGGTTAGAAATTGGGTGTGCCATGTGTACACTCAATATGATTCCAACCCAGAAGGAATTTAAGACACCATTGTATTATGGCATGGGATGAATCCCATTATGTCTTAATTGAAGTTCTTAATTTGTTAACTACTTAAGAGTAAATAATTAACAAACTAGAGTCAAGAACTAACGGTGTATTATGGATGTCCCACTTGAAAACAATTTATTGTTACTCAAGATGCTGAGTATCTAGAGATTAGTCTCTACATACAAAAGCAAGTGGGAGTACCTTTAGACCTTGAAGTTATTCAAGAACTAAATACACAACCTTCTGAGTACACTTGCTAATGTCATACTATGGTTGAACATGCATATGTTAAACCATAGATTGATATCTCTCATTCATAAATCCGCAAGGATTCCTCTTGCACCTGAATGATATAGTTTTTTATATCAATGCTAAGAGACATAAGTTAGAGGATCATGGTGAACCTGCTAACTACTGAGATGCATTATCAGATATTGTATCTGATGAGTAGCTCAAAACTATGAATGTTAAGATGCAGCCCTTAAAAGACAATCACTCATGGAGCTTGATTGATCACTTACAAATCAGTTAGACTGTGAGGTTAAGAATGAGTTTCTTGATAAGAAGACTCAAAAGGGAAAACTTGTACACAAGTTTAATGCACGACTAGTAAAAGGAGTTTACTCGTACTCAAGTAATTGACTATGACTAAATCCTTCTGCCTAGAAACATTAAATGTATAAAGATGATTAATTGTCATACCTATTTTCATATAAATGAAATATGACAATAGGATATCAAAACACTTTTCTTGTTGATTACCTTTGCGAGGACGATGAGTAATCAAAAGGGTTTATGAATCCATATAATCTTTATTATGTATACAAGATAAAATAATCCATGTGTGGATTAGATCATGCATCTAGAAGCAAAGATCTTGAGTTAATTATAAAATCATTAATTTGATTTTGATTAACAAGATTACTCCTAAGTACACTAAGAGCAAGTTGGAGCACTGTATTTATTTTCTTAAATCTCATATGTCATTAACATATTAGAAACAATATTCTATCTAAGCTAGACTTTAATCCTTAGCTTGGAATGAAGTTTCTCTTGAGGGATTTATAAAATAAGACATACAACCTTGTTATATATATGTTTATTAGAATAAACATAAGCGGTTATTAAGTCTAAACACAATATGACACGTTATTGAGGGGAGTCTCAATGATCAATCACACTTGATGAGATTGAACACATGATTGGAAATCTTAAGTTCGACTAAAGGATTCATCATGTAAGTCATATTACGCATTGGGCTATGTTTATCATTTGCATGAATGCAAGATGAGTTGATAACAAATATCTAAGTGAACGTCATTGGATAATTGTTAAACGAACATTATAATGGACCTACGAAGGACCAAAGATATGTTCAAACGTTTACGGATATATGAGGAACTCTGTTTTGTTTGCATATGCTGATGCTTATTTAACTGAGATGATACTCAACCCTAGTCGTGGTAGGATGTCATCATGAATGATGAAATTGCTGACTAGATGTGCTCGACTGAGAGCATTAATGTGTTATACATTAAAAGAATAAGAATACTTTATAGTTTGAGAAACTATTCATATGACTGTCTAAAGTAGGTGTCTTGCTGGCTTCAAACACCCTATGGAATGTATTGTTGCAATCCTCGTCTTGTACTTGAATGCACACATACAAAGGACAATCATTATCCAAACCTTTCATGAGTTTTGTAACAAGTATTCTCAAAGTTTACTCAGATGACTACTTGTTGTCTTGTACAACATGATTCGATCATGGTGGGAACATCGGATTCCGACCTATGAGTAGTCTTATGCATATCTTTTTTTAGTATTTGGATAATGGAACTGTAAGCAGTCGTATTATACAATGAATTGATATACCTGGTATGATCGTCTTCATTTATACTACTGTGTTCTATATTTGCATGTTTAATCCATGAATAATTTATTTATTCTAAAATTATCCATTGTCGGTTGACGATACGGGAGTATCATCAAATTAAGGCAAATGTGAGCGTGTTGGTGACTTATTTGCCACACTCACATGTTGTTCATTGTGATGAACATTGGATTGACCCAACCTACGAGTATTCACTACATGGATCGTCGTCAATAGTGAATCTCGCAAGAGGTTATGTCTCTTATCCTTAGACTTGAGATGCAAGCAGGTCTTGCATCTGTGGAATTTCATTCCTTGATATGGTTAAACGCTGTCCTGAATAAGGTAGTTATAAAGACCATCTTCAGGAGTGATATGAAGCACATGAATGACACGTGCAGTCAAAATAGGATTTGTTCCTCCACATGTTATGGAGTTAGATACTATTGGGCCCCTCGATGAATTGAACAGATGTTTGTATGGCCGTACCCAACTGGGATTAAGATGAATCTTAAATCCACTTGGTAATCTTGTTCAATATCCATATCGAGAAACAGAATAGTTGAACTATTAGAATGACTTTTGATCCATGTCTAATGTTCAACACGGTATCTGAAACAAAAGGATAGATGACATATAAACCATCTGAAATGAGACGTTTAAGAAACTAACCTCACATATTTCTAGGGGCATTGGCGTGTTGCTAGACGCTAACCATTGCTTGTATAATTACTCGATTATTATGACGTCGCAAGTGGGAGCTGTTGGAGAATGCTCGTGTCATAATAACTAATTATATGGATAGATATATGTGAGCCTATGGGGTCACACACTTATACACAGAGACACCATTTTATAGATTGTATTTATCGTATTTACAATATATAAACGACTACGTAACTCGGGATCAATAATGGGCTACTAATAACTAAGCTAGTACTTAGTTTATTGGATTGGACCAACAAATGGGAAAGCCCATTTAGGGCCCCCATGGCAAGCCTAGGTGAGAAAGGAACAAGGGAGAAAGATCAAGGGGCAAAGTGTAACTTTGATCATGATAAGTTCAAATGAGATTTGGTCTTTGATTATGACTTATCACATTAAAGACTTACCAACTTTCTCTCCTCCTTCCTCTCCCTAATGACCACGAAATTAATCACACCCATATTAGGGTTTGTGGTTTTTTATCCCATCTAACCTTATTCTAGTGTGGTTCAAGGCTAGATCGCGTGTTACGTGTTCAAGACTAGCATCGGGTGGTGATCGATGACGTGTAGTGTGTTTCATTCTTAGAGAAGATCAACCTTATTGATCTTTTGGTTTCTTACATCTCTACGTGGTGGTGATATTGGTGGTGTTACCCGGATCATGCTACAAAGGTATAAAACATGTTTGTTTAATTTGTTTTTAATTTGATTGATCATATGGCACTATGGATCCTGTTATGGTGATGTTTTTCCGCTGTGCTCATTTGTTTAACATGTTATTTTATCATACATCTCCTATAACACAAGAAGTCCTTTACAAGTAAACTCATATTTGTATTAAACTATAACAATAAGATATACACAATATCTATTCTGTATTTATCTTCATACGTTTCTATCTTCATCTCATAATCAGTACTAACCATCTGTACTAGCAGTACTAAATGACTTAGTACTGTTAGTGTTAATCTTCAGCAGTTGTAACTTTGACCTTGCAGTACTAACTGTTGGTTTAATTCCCAACATAACACCCAGCTTGAATTCCGCTGCATATCACAAAATTGGGGGTGTTGCACCCTCCCCCCTTCTAGTTTCTACAATTGGTATCAAAATCAGGTTACTCAAGATAGCTCGCAAGTAGCAAGGTTTTTCCTTTAAGTGTTTTGTATGAACATAGATGAAGAACACCTTTTGGGTTAAATTAGGTTAGGGAGCTGTATATTGAAGGGCCTGAGTAAATTCAATGACTAATGGACTAGTTATCATTTTGGAAGAGAAATTCTGAAAATTTAGACTGGGAATTGGTGTATTCCGTGTGATATTCTATACAACAGTGTTGGGCGTTTTGGCGTATGAGGAAGATTTAGTTCTCGATACATTAGACCTTAGATTTATTCTAATCCGGGCGATTATTCTACCTATTCCATTAGACTTCTGATACGTTTTGATATTCCGATATGTGCTTAGCTGATCGTCGATACGAATATGTTACCCACCTCTATATGAAACTCTTGAGACATTTAGTAATTTCGATATGTGCTTCTTTGATTATTAGCCAGTTCCTCAGTTCACTCAGAATCTCGATAGGGTTGATGAGATTTTACCGTTTAGCACTACCTCCGTATTTGCCTCATGTGTACCTGTATTTCATGTATCTCTTAGTGAGATTTCAAATATCATCTGTCATGTATATGTTCCGCATTCGTTCGATTGAGATTTGTTATGATTTGTCTGTTATTGAAGAGCCTGAGGCTATCTTGGAGCGTCAGGATCGAGTCATGAGAAATTGAGGAATTATACGTATATTTCATCCACACATCTTCTGTGATTCGATACATGTCCATCTGATCTCTCTACTCCAATTTCGAGGACAAAATTTTTCTTTTAGATGGGAAGAGTTGTAAAACCCTCATTTTTCATTCAGTTGAAATCCCTAAATTACCCCCTCTAATTTGAATTTTACAAGAATTAAGTAAGTTAATATAGGAATTATGAAATTTCCTAACCTAAGTTTTAATAAACTAATTAAATGAATATAAACTTACCTTATAATTAAAACTACGTAATCCCTAAGCTAATATAAATAAAAACGACACAACATATGTATCAAATTTCACACGTTAAAAAGTTATATAAGGACCGAATTTAATTTAAAACCTATTCATAATATTTTGGTACACATAAAGGTCTAAATACACTTGTGAATTGAAAATCAAGTTGGGCTTTGGTCACCCCCCTAAAATCCGGCCCAAACCCCTCCCCCTTAATCTCCCTAGCTCGTTCTTTTCTTTTCCCCAACCGAATATTGCACACAATTTCACACTAAACCCTAGTTCAAAGTAGCGGCAATCTTGTGGTCCATGATTCCTATTTTCCTTCCATTCGATCACTGATGAACTCAAATAAGTACATTTTATTACCATCATTTATCCTATTTATTTGACTTGTTTTATTATATTATCTGTGAGAATTGATACTTAATCGTTTACTTTTGTAATTCTCAGGTAAAAACAAGCATTTGGTGAAACTTGGCGATTTTGGACTAATTATGGAGCAAAACATGCAAGAAGTTAAGAGTCTACTGAAATGTACAAGATCAAGACAATCTGCTCCAGATGCGCCGCATCTCACTTATTACATACGGCGCATCACTATCAAGATTTCACCAGATACGATCCAAGATACAAGAGGACATGCGCCGCATCCAAGAATGAAGATACGCCGCATCTTCTGGCGGTGTACGAATATTCCTGAATATATTAATCTTGGACCCCACGCGAAGTTAAGTCAATGCGCCGCATCTACTTACTAGATGCGCCGCATCTTACCCTCAGACAGAAACTATAAATACCCCAAGACCAGACGAATTTCAGAGGACATATATTATATACGAGACCGAAGTACAGAAACCCTAGGACGAATTCAGTCAAGGCAGCAGCACAAGACACACCTTGAACGAAGATACAAGAGCTATAAGAAGGTCCTTCATGTATTTAATTCATTAAGTAGTTTTGTTTTATTGTGTTAGTAAACTTTAATTCATCAGGATTGGTGGCTTGTGTAATGTGACAACGGAAAGATTGCACTCCCTTAAAACTGCTTTCCCATTAATTAAAGTTTATATGTTGATGTCTTTGGTGACTTTTATTAGTGCATTGATAAGCTCTGTGTCTAGCTGAGCATTGATCGGGTCGCCATGCCTCTGCCCTCGCCTATTTATTAGATCGCCTATGCATTCTATCGTCTGTAGAAAAGTAGGAAGAAAGATAAATAGGATAGTCATAAGTAATCATTAAGGGTTTACTCGCCGATAAGATTAGAACCAACGAGAAAGGACTTAATCTAGGTGCATTGCATCGAACTATACACTTCATATAAAACTAGCAATAAAACAGGTGACAAACTACTTATCTATCAGGACAGGTCTTCTTATTGTCTCGTGTATTTATCTGTGTACATGTGTGCTACTTGCTGATTCGTGCCTATTAGTTTAGTTTATTATTTAATTGCAACCAATCGTGCCAGTCTCTCAGGCTGAACCCCCTTGCGTTAGATTAGGTTGTATAGCTAACTTAATATATTAAAATACTGATTAGAATAACGAGATAATACATTCCACTCTTAGTGATCGACACTCTACTTACCATTATATTCATACTGACCGGGTACACTGCTCGTTAAGTGTGTGTGTTATTGATAAGTCGGCTAAATATAAATTTAAAACTTGAGTAGGCATTAATACTGCTAAACCGCAACGACACATCGCACCCCATCAAGTTTTTGGCGCCGTTGCCGGGGAGTGAATTGTTATTATCTGTTAATTTGATTAGTATTTTAATTAGGTTTTTCTTTTTAATTTTTAATCTAACCGCTAATTCTGTGTTGTATATTAGATTAATTTGCATTCATTGTATTATTTTGCATATTTTCTGTTTTGTGTGTTATTTGTTTGCTTTTATTTGTGTTTATTTTCGTTTGTGTTTTTATTTGTTTTTATTTTTCGTATTTTCTGTGTTCTGCTATCGTTGTACTGAGCTTATTTAAACGATACGGCGCATCTGATTTCTCAGATACGGCGTATTGCGTTTAATTTTTATAAAATACAACGCGTTTAATTAATTCGATACGACGCATCTTTCCCCAAGATACGGCGTATCTGTTTTTGATAAAAAAAAATTTTCTAAACGTTAACGCCATACGACGCATCTGCTTCAGCAGATACGGCGTATCTATTATTTTAATTAAAAACAGTTTTTGAATTATTAAACAGATACGACGCATCGATCTCTGTCGATACGGCGTATCTTCTGAATCAAAAATCTTATATTTTGAAACGTAACGAAAATACGGCGCATTAACTTTTGTTAATACGACGCATTAATTTTAAATAAATATCGATTTTTGATAAATAAATTGATACGGCGCATTCTGATTTCTAAGCGGCGTATCTATTTTCTGAATAAAGTCTGATTTAATTTTAACGATTATAAGATACGGCGTATCCAACTTTTTGGATACGGCGCATCTTCTGCAGATATCAGTAACTTTAATTTTTCGTATTCCGTTTTCGTTGTTAATTTTATGATATATTACTTTCTTGAGCATACCCTACTGATATTTTTGTGTTGATTTCAGGAAGTGCATGACCAGGAGTTCTACGAAGAACTTGATTCAACCTTTCAAAGATCCTGAACGAGTCTTTCATTCGCTTAAAAGGCTTTTCAACACAAAAAGCTTTGATACTTCAAGTTCATTCGAGCTTGATTATTTTTCTAAAGAGAAAGAGGAAGAAGAAACAGAAACAATGGGCGAAAACACAACTATGGAGGAATACATGAACAAAACCCGTGTTGATTACACTTCAGGAGTTGCTAGACCAAAGTTTGATGATAAGTCAAAATTTGAATTGAAGGGTCAGTTTCTCAAGGAGCTAAGAGAGAATGCTTTCAGTGGATCGGAACATGAGGATGCTAATGAGCATGTTGAAAAGGTCCTCGAGATTGCAGATTTGTTTACTTCAGAAGGAGTCACTGACGATCAAATCATGCTAAGAATCTTTTCACTCTCGCTAAAAGGAGCTGCTAACAAGTGGCTAAGGAATGAACCTGCTAGTTCAATCACTACATGGGAAGATTTGAAGAGCAAATTCCTGAAGAGATATTGTCCACCTGCTAAGACTGCTAAAAAGATGGAGGCTATCAACAGTTTCAAGCAAGAGCCTGATGAAACTCTTTATCAAGCTTGGGAACGATTTAAAGATTTACTGGTAAAATGTCCTCAACACTATCTAACCCCTATGCAGGAGATAATATTGTTTTATCAAGGATTGGACGTGCCTACTAGACAAATCTTGGACGCTAAGGGAGCTGTGCCTCAAATGAGTGCAGCCAATGCTAGGAAAGCGATCCAAGAAGCTGCTGATCATTCTCAAAAGTGGCACGATGGGACCTCTACTAGATCTAAGAGCAGCACTAATTTTGACGGGATTGCTGCTATTCAAGCTCAATTGGATAAAATTAGTAGAGAGATGAAGAAGCGTGATGAAAAAGTGTATGCTGCCCAAGTTGGATGTGAAAAGTGCGAAAGACCTCACTACACTAAAGATTGCCCGAATAAGAATGAAAGTGAGACGTTTGAAGAAGCATATTACACCCAATTTGGACAACCATTCCGACCTTCAGGAAGATTTAGGGAAGCCACCCCGGGATTCTATCAAAAGAACAACTTTAATCCCGCTTATCAAGAAAGGAGGCAGACTTTAGATGACACTCTAAAGCAAATTATGGCCGATGCTGCTAAAAGACATGAAGAGAATACCGCTATGATCAAAGAAATCCGAGCTTCAACGGACACTACTACAAGAAATCAAGGAGCTTCGATCAAAGCATTGGAACAACAAATTGGTCAAATGAGCAAAGTTCTTCAAGAAAGGGGATATGGAAGTTTACCTAGCTCAACCGAAACCAACCCAAGAAATCATGTCAAGGCCATAAGCACCACTGAAGAAGTCACTCCTAACATTCCTTTTCCGAGAAGACCGATGAATGGTAATGATGGTGCAAGACCCGAATTTTTCTTTAATTCTTCAATTAGTTTAAGGAGACTACTAAAAGAGAAGACAAAGATTGAAGGGGAGATCAAGGCTACAATGAAAGAAGAGAGCTCTGCAACCGACTTACATGCCTTGCCTCATAAAGAAAAGGACCCAGGAAGTTTTACTTTGCCTTGTTCAATTAATAATTTATCTTTCAATAATGTGTTAGCTGACTTAGGAGCTAGTGTTAGTGTTATGCCTCTTAAGACATTCGCTACCCTAGGACTAGGAAAATTAGCACCAACTAAATTACTTATTGAATTGGCTGATAAAACGGTAAAACGACCTGAAGGGATTGCTAATAATGTGCTAGTTAAGATTGAGAAGTTTATTTTCCCTGTAGACTTTGTTATATTAGATATGCCCGAGGATGTTAAGGTTCCTTTAATCCTTGGAAGACCTTTCTTGTCTACTGCCCATGCTAAGATTGATGTATTTAAAAGAAAAATCTCGTTAAGGGTAGGGAATAATAAACTAGTCTATAAGTGCCAAGATCCTGTTAAAAACATAATTAGAGGTGTCTATGTGCTAGGATTAAGAGAGCGTATGGACCTCGATCTTGAAGCTAGACTTATGGGAGAAACATTGATTCAAAACAACTCAACTAATCCTAATCATGAGAACTTTGAGGAATTTATTGACCTTAATGTACCTACCGAACTTAGACGCGATATTGTTAATGATTCTGATGATGAGTGCTATGATTGCGTAGTAATTAACAAACGTAGGAGAATAGTTGAGAAAACGAATTTGAATAATGATGTGTTTATTGAACTACCACCCCACCTTGCCTATTTATGCCTATATGATAATAAGAATTTCCCGTCTATCATTTTGTCATCTCTGCCCGAAAGGGACAGAACTTTGTTTATACAGATATTAAAGAAGAACGGCGTGGAAATTAAGGACGAGCAAGGAGTGTTCAATATTACTGAATTGGCGATGAGGGAGCGCGATGTTTCCGACTCCTTCAATGATCGATATTAATGAGCTGAACGTAAGTCTAACTTGAAGACTCTGGAATAAAGACAAGTGCTGACCGGGAGACAACCGGAGAAATTTTTATTATTCTGTTCTGTGTCGAGTCAGTCAGGCCGCAGAGGATACGGCGCATCTCAATCCCAAGATGCGGCACATCTCCTGCAATGGTCATATCTTACTTTATTTTTCTGCATTTTTACTTTCGACTTTAAAACTTTTTATCAGTTTATTTTAATGCGGCGCATCCCTGGTTAAGGATGCGACGCATCTTCTATTCTGATCCGTATTTATTCCAGGCTCGATACGGCGTATCTTCTTCCATAAGATACGGCGCATCGACTGACCTGATGATTTTCATTTTAATTTTTAAGTTTTATTTTTATGATTTATTTTTCCTAACTACTAATGTATTATGCAAGTTTGACCTTTCTTAACTTAGGTGTGTTTAAAGTCTTGGTGGTATTATAGATTCCTGCATTTCCTGTGGATACATCTATTATGAAGCTTAAACGTTCTCATCCACAAGAAGTTGATTTTTGCTCTTATACAAATGGAGGATCATACCAAGCAAATCTCAGGGGAGTTTTTCTGTTCTAATTCTTTTATTTTCCAGTTTTTAACCTTTTATACAAACAACGAGGACGTTGTTTAACTTAAGTGGGGGAATTGGAGAATTAGAACACTTAACACTTACTTGTCCTAAACTTTTCAAAATATGCTTAAAATGTGCTTAATATATCAAAATTTAAAATTTTTAGCATGTTTTTGTTTAAAGTCTAAGTTGCATAGCTGCACACATGACGTTATTTTCAAAAATTATGATTTTTCAAAACTCACAAATCTATGAGTGTGCCGGTGACTTGTAAACTTTAGAACTTAGCTTGTATACTATTCGAGACCACCATAATAAGTATTATTTATATAATTGGAATGACTTGTCTAAATTGGTAAATTTCTAGGATTACACCCAAATAGCCTTTATATGTTATGTGTTATTAACTAACTACACTGGTTAGTTAACCCCCGTATAAACCCTTTTGTTACTCTCATTTTTAGAGTAAGATACCCCTAGAAAAACACTCAGAGCCATTCCTTTCGTTTCTTACACCTTTGTTAAAATGTTTCGTTACACCCTTACACCTTAGCCTACCCTATAGATTAAAATCCGTGGTTGGTTAATTGCTTTAGGCAAAGTGTGTTTCCTTACATTACCTGTGTTCGCGTGCGTAATTCATTATCTATGGTTAGGTCGGGAAATTGCACAATGCAATTGGAGTGAAAGTAAATATTGTATATCTTTGAGTTTATTTTTCGTGTGTTTACTACTTTCACTATTACCGTTATTTCTGAAGTCATGAAAAGTATGGAAAAATTATCCAGAATTATCATTATAGTGATGTGGTGAAATTTTACACATCTTTGTTTATTAAAAAAAAAAAAAAAAAAAAAAAAAAAAAAAGGAAAAGTTGGATGTTTGTTTTAACCAACTTATGTAAAGTTTTGTATTAAGTGGTCGATATCACCACTAGTTGTTTGTATATTATATCTATGGATTGAATGGGAGTTGGCAGTTATGGGAACACCAACTAAGGTTTATTCTTTGATTAAGATCTTGTTGAGTATAATTCGTGTCTACCTAAAAGCGTGTGTTTCAAGTGTTAAAGCGTGAGTTATTCTATGATATGAGTCTTATTCATGGGATGGTTGGGATAGTGATTAACCACACTTAGGATTTTAATCTATCTGTTTTGTTTATTTTTCATTTTACACCAATTTATATCCCAAATATTATCCATACCCTGTATTATTCTTTATCCAACCAAACCTTTGATTTATTGAGATTAGGGATTTGAGCAATCTTAAGTATCGTGTTCGTGGATTCGATCATGTATATATGATTTTGTCGCCCTTTTTGATATATTATTATTGGTAAAGTTTGGACCTATCTTTAGCCTATTCGAGTTAAGGATTTAAGCAATTGCAAGTATCGTGTTCGTGGATTCGATCATGTATTTTTGATTTTGTCGCCTTTTCTGGAATTTGAGATCGATAGAGATTAAGGAGAATAATTAACCCTTTAAGCCTAAAAACCCTTTTTGCCGCTTTAGACTTGTTATTCCTTGGCTTTAGTGGGGGAGATGTGTATACTTGCCAAGCTTATGATAGAATATTTGTCACGACTGGACAGTTAAAAGATTAGATTTGCTTTTATCAGAATATTTTATTTTACTTCTAATTCGTTAAGTGTTTGGTTGTGTGATTATGACAAAAATGAACACATGCTTAAATATAAAAATAAATCCTAATATCTTTTAGGATACATTTTCATAAGATTAATTCTAAGGTTTACTTGGGGACAAGTAAAGTTCAAGTGGGGGGATATTTGATGAACTCAAATAAGTACATTTTATTACCATCATTTATCCTATTTATTTGACTTGTTTTATTATATTATCTGTGAGAATTGATACTTAATCGTTTACTTTTGTAATTCTCAGGTAAAAACAAGCATTTGGTGAAACTTGGCGATTTTGGACTAATTATGGAGCAAAACATGCAAGAAGTTAAGAGTCTACTGAAATGTACAAGATCAAGACAATCTGCTCCAGATGCGCCACATCTCACTTATTACATACGGCGTATCACTATCAAGATTTCACCAGATACGATCCAAGATACAAGAGGACATGCGCCGCATCCAAGAATGAAGATACGCCGCATCTTCTGGCGGTGTACGAATATTCCTGAATATATTAATCTTGGACCCCACGCGAAGTTAAGTCAATGCGCCGCATCTACTTACTAGATGCGCCGCATCTTACCCTCAGACAGAAACTATAAATACCCCAAGACCAGACGAATTTCAGAGGACATATATTATATACGAGACCGAAGTACAGAAACCCTAGGACGAATTCAGTCAAGGCAGCAGCACAAGACACACCTTGAACGAAGATACAAGAGCTATAAGAAGGTCCTGCATGTATTTAATTCATTAAGTAGTTTTGTTTTATTGTGTTAGTAAACTTTAATTCATCAGGATTGGTGGCTTGTGTAATGTGACAACGGAAAGATTGCACCCCCTTAAAACTGCTTTCCCATTAATTAAAGTTTATATGTTGATGTCTTTGGTGACTTTTATTAGTGCATTGATAACCTCTGTGTCTAGCTGAGCGTTGATCGGGTCGCCATGCCTCTGCCCTCGCCTATTTATTAGATCGCCTATGCATTCTATCGTCTGTAGAAAAGTAGGAAGAAAGATAAATAGGATAGTCATAAGTAATCATTAAGGGTTTACTCGCCGATAAGATTAGAACCAACGAGAAAGGACTTAATCTCGGTGCGTTGCATCGAACTATACACTTCATTTAAAACTAGCAATAAAACAAGTGACAAACTACTTATCTATCAGGACAGGTCTTCTTATTGTCTCGTGTATTTATCTGTGTACGTGTGTGCTACTTGCTGATTCATGCCTATTAGTTTAGTTTATTATTTAATTGCAACCAATCGTGCCAGTCTCTCAGGCTGAACCCCCTTGCGTTATATTAGGTTGTATAGCTAACTTAATATATTAAAATACTGATTAGAATAACGAGATAATACGTTCCACTCTTAGTGATCGACACTCTACTTACCATTATATTCATACTGACCGGGTACACTGCTCGTTAAGTGTGTGTCTTATTGATAAGTCGGCTAAATATAAATTTAAAACTTGAGTAGGCATTAATACTGCTAAACCGCAACGACACATCGCACCCCATTTTCCTTCCATTCGATCACACAAGGGGTAAACGTATCATCCTTGTTCTTGTTCTTTTCCTTTTGATCTCTATGTAAACATATAATATGTCACCTAAAAGCTATATGAATCGGCTAAATATATACATGTGCATGAGAAATAATTGTCACATAAAATGATGAACATGAAATCATAAAACGTATAATTTTGAATTGGTGTGTGTCGTATGGAATTAACGGGTTTTAATCTTGAATGATTCGTATGAGGTGTTTGAATATGTATTTTTGATGAATTATATCCGTAGATAATATGTATATTGATCACATAATTAATTGGATTAAAAAGGGATAAAGAAATTAGGGTTTGTGTGGTTGTTTGATCAGGACAGTTTTGATAGTCGAATTTGGATTCATCATACAACGAGTTTAATTAATGTTAATTCTGGATTATTTTTTTTTTTGTGAATTTAGTTTAGGGTCCTAGGAAAGTATTCCAATTGGTTTGAATGAATTTGAGTTTGATTTGGTTGTTTTTCTGAATTTAATGTGTTGATATGTTAAACTATGTTAGCAGAATTGTATTTCAGTCGGGTTCTATGATTTTTCATTTCCAAACCATAGAAAATTATAGGCCACAAATTTACAGGAATCATATTTCATATGTTTACTATCTATTGGAATTTTTGTAGAATTTTCTGAAGTAATATGGTTAGGTTTTTAAGTGCATACTTTTTAAGTGTATCTGCAGATCTGAATCTAAACATGTTAGCTTAGACGATTTTAAAAATGGGTGTACACTTGATAATAAAATTTTTAAAAATTCCAGTAGACTCTTAAGACAAATGGGTTTCTGTGAGAATTTTTTTGAATTTTATTTTGGGATTCTGATATGTTTTTAAAATTCATTTATTGGGCTTAATTTTGTGATAAAATCAGTTAATGTGTATATATGTATTGCCTAAGTGTTAAAGGTGTTCTTTTGATGTTTGGTGCGCAAATACTTGTTTCTATTTCGGGTGTGACTTGTTAATGCCGTGTTGACTTGTGTGTGAGTATGTTAAACATAATTGATAATCCCGAACCTAAAAACCGAATTTAACTAAATTGGGGAGTCGTGTTAAAAGTTACTAAGTATGGAAACTTGCTAAAATATGGAAAGTTACTAAAAATGGAAAGTTACTAATTATGGAAAGTTACTTAATCGGGAAGGTTACTAAAAATAGAAAGTTTCTAAAAATAGAAAGAAACCTAAATCATGAAATTCGATTAAAACGAACTTATAAGTAACACGTTATCATTAAATTGTATAGGTTCGGTGAAGAAGGAGTGATTTTCCTGTTTTGGTATCCTTTCTTATTTTGGTTGCTTGCATAAGGTACAGATATTCTACCCTTTCTCAGTAAGGGTGTTCTCTCATGACTCTTGATCCTTGATTTGATTCGTTTGCTTTGATATGATATGATCCTTTGCTATGATCCCTTTTGATATGAGCTTTGCTATGATCTCAGTTATATGATCCTTTGTTATGATTCAGTGATATGATCCATTGCTGTGATTCCCTTTGATATGATTCTATGATATGATATGCTTTATTCTATTGTCGCCCGAGCTAACTAGCCATGGAGGTACCATGGCCATGTCATTGAGGCACCGATGGCATGACACTTTCTGTGGAGGTGTGATTGATCCACGGCGTCCCCATTTGTTATGATATGATATGATATGAGATCTCTTGGCCATTTTGATATATGCGTATACTTGTCTAGTACATGGTACATATATGATTTGTTTTGTGGGGGGCGTATGGATGCATCCTAGGCTTATATAATATGATATGTGATATGATTTGTTTGGTGACTGGCTATATGTGCCCTATACCCCATTCACTATTTGGTACTTAGAGGTCTCCCCTCTCCGTACACTTATGATATGATTTGATATGTATATGTGATTATGTGGTCTATTCGAGTGACTCGTTTAGACAGGCTCGTGGCTATCTGTTAGGTATCTTTGGTCCGTTCGAGTGGCTCGTTTGACGCGTTCGTTGCCATTTTCTTATTTGACTCTTAGTGTTATTCTGACTCATGATATTTATGCATTTGATCCTTTTGATTTGTATTTCTCCATTTCATTTGACTTATGATATTTGTTCAGATGATCTTGATCTCTCATTCTTTTGACAGATGATATTCGTTTCAGCAGGAGCTTGTGTTTCCTTTTTCTTACATATATATGTTTGATTTTTCGTTGTTATATATATCTGTTCATTGGGCTTTTTAAGCTCAGCCGCATTTCTTTTCCTGCGGCAGGTTTTATGTTGGAAGCTGGGTTTGAGTGGAGAGTGCGTAGGAGCTCTTAGTGGACTACCCTGACGATAGATACCCATTTGCTTTTGGATTAGATTTTGATTTATCTTCAGTTAGATTTAAGCTTGGAGTTGTATTTCAGTTTTGGAAATTATTTTGTGTAGAGTAGCTATCATTAGAATACCTTTGTAACTTTTATGTTTATAAGTCTTCCGCTTGCATTGTTTGTTCTGATTTGTTACCATAATGTAGCATTTTAACCCTTGTCGGGTTGGGATGTTACAATCTTGGAGTGAAACGGATGAAGAAGACAACGTGCACTCTGATTGCGAAATATGCCAAAAGGTTGAAACTTCAAGTGAGGTACACTCTGAAATAGAACACTTTTGCTATGACCCATTTACTCTAGAATTTTCAAAGTTAGAAAATGAGTTTAAACATCTATGCAACATAAGTCTAAAAACATTTTCAGAAAATGAATCTTTAAAATCTTTTGAAAGTAATTTTGAAAAAGAAATCATTTTGGAAGATAAAATGTCTAGACTTGAAAGTGGTATAGAAATTGATCTATAATGTAAAATGTGTTATGATTACAAAAGTGAAAGCTAAATTTAAAAAGGTTAATGAAAGGGCTAATATACTAGCTAAATTTAAAAAGGGTTCTCAATCTCTTAAAAATTTACTTAAGAGTCAAAAGGCATTCAGAGATAAAACTGGCTTAGGATTTGATTCATGTGAGTCATCAACAAGCAAGTCAAAAAAAATTAAATTTGTGAAACCTCTTAGACAAATCTAAACTAGTTGTTTAAAAAATTGAGTGTCCTTAAAATAGTGGTCATCACTAAAGAAAGTCAAGAAAACATCTCTAATTAAAATTGTCTATAAGTTGGAATAAAATGTGAAGGGATACTTTTGCTCTTTGGCGACATCCTCACCATGTGCATGTAAATGCAATGGATGTCTTTGATTAACCATCTCGGAACCATGAGAAACTGGGTACCAAGTTTTCTTGCAAGTTATGTCTTTAGATGCACGAGGGAAGCAAATAATGGATATGAATGTACATTCATATTCTCGTCGCACATGTGAAGTCTCATCAATACTCAAATCTTGCATCACGCAAAACATCTCTCACGGTAATGTATCCGTAGGAATAGCTAGCGGCAAAGGTACGCTTTCTTAAAACCTTGACTGTCTTGTTTGCTATATGCATATCTGTTACGTGCTTATTTGCTATATGTTTGCTTGTTATATGCTTATGTGCTACATGATGATTAAGATAATAGGTATGAAAGATAATAGGTACGATAGATAACTTTTAGAATCAGACTTTATGTCTAAATGCTTATCCTCTTTGGGATCCAAATAAATCTTTGGAAATAATGGTCTTACCACAACCATTCTCAATAGTCGTCTACTCTCGTCCATCAATCACTATGGATGACGCACACTTTTAACATCCTCGACATCTCTTCTCTTCTCTATTTCTCGTCTACGACTTTGTCTTGTCTCTTCTCGCCATAGACATGATTGACTTCCAAACTACCTGATGCAAGTCTCGTATTTGATTCTCGTCTCATCCACATCTCTTCTATTTCTTCTGTCTTGACTCTATTCCTACTCCACATTCAGCGTGTCATCAACCTCCTTACTCAAAAAGATTTCTTCTACTTCTTCTGTCTCGATTCTCCCCAATACCCATTCCTCTAGACAACTCATGCGTATTGTGTCTCCTCCATTCTTCTATTTCGTGTCTAGATTTCTAAATTCTTGTTTTTGAGAGTCCTCAACAAAATACCTTTTCTAAAAACTAAAAATTGGAAAACCAGTCAAAAGTTTCTATCTCTCAAAAACCTCTTACTGGCTACGGTCCCCCGATAGGAGACGATCCCGTCGACGGTCCCCTATAATTAAAGGACCGTCCCATGTTTTTCAAAGGTAACTCGTTTTCATTTCTGTTGGGAATTAAATGTCTGAACACTTAGTACTGTCAAGCCAAAACAGTTTGTATTGCTCAAGATATAACTACCAGTACTAATAAGTTAGTACTGCCAGACTAACTTAATACTGCTGAAGACTGCTGATGAAGATAGTACTGCTAAAGAGATAAAGACATGTGAAGAGATATGTATGGAGATTATTCAGTGTATATTCTATATAGTTAGAAAGATACGTATATTCTAGAAGATTTGTAGTTATCTTGTAAAGGACTCCTTAGTCTATAAAAGGAGGTCCTAGGTTATGATGTTAGTTAATATCAGTACGTATTATTCATAGCTTCAAGGTTTTTTTTAAACCCTAGTACTACACAGAGTACACGTATTATTGATCATAATAATATTGAAGCTTTTCAGTAAATTATTGTTTATATAGTCTTACATTGTACTGTCAAGCCAAAACACTTAGTACGGCTCAAGATATAACTACCAGTACTGATAAGTTAGTACTGCCAGACTAACTTGATACTGCTGAAGACGCTGTTGAAGATAGTACTGCTAAATAGATAAAGACGTGTGAAGAGATATGTATGGAGATTATTCAATGTATATTCTATATAGTTAGAAAGATACGTATATTCTAGAAGATTTGTAGTTATCTTGTAAAGGACTCCTTAGTCTATAAAAGGAGGTCCTAGGTTATGATGTTAATTAATCTCAGTACGTATTATTCATAGCTTCAAGGTCGTTTGTAAACCCTAATACTACACAGAGTACTCGTATTATTGATCATAATAATATTGAAGCTTTTTAGTAAAATATTGTTTATACAGTCTTACATTGTTCATAGAGTTCATTGTTACATTAATATTCTTCTAAGTATTAAAGAGTAGATTCCGCATACTCTTTACTATTCTCAAAGTTTCTAATACAAGCTCGTGTGTTTGGGATCAACAAGTGCTATCAGAGCTTTTGGTTCTGAAACTTTGATCTAGAAGAAACTTATAGAAGAACTCTTTACTCACCAGGAAGAGATGGATCTTGAAACTACTCAAACCTCTACTACTGCAAAATTGCCCATTCTCAAACAGGGTGATTATGACATGTGGAGGCTCAGAATTGAACAATACTTTCAGATTCAAGACTATTCTCTATGGGATGTCGTAGAGAATGGAAACTCATTCAAACCTGTTGCTAAATCAACAAAAGTTGATGGTGTCACAACTACTGTAATACCAGGTCCTGTAACTGCTGATGAGAAGACCTAAAAGAAGAATGATGTGAAGGCATGAAGTATGTTGCTGATGGAACTTCCCAATGAACATCTGATGACCTTCAATCAGTACAAGGATGCCAAAACCTTGCTTGCTGCTATAACAACAAGGTTTGGAGGTAATGAAGCTACTAAGAAGACTCTAAAGACTCTTCTGAAGCAGATGTATGAGAACTTTAGTACTCCAAGCACAGAGTCTCTTGATTCTATTTTTAACAGACTTCTGAAGATTGTAAGTCAACTGGTTGTCTTAGGTGAAGCTAAGACACAAGAAGATCTCAATTTGAAGTTGTAAAAGATCGTTTTAGGCTCATCTAGGATATGTTTTACAAACATCATTGATATGCACAGCGGAATTAACAAACATCAATAATGTTTAACAAGGTTTTTTATTAAGCGCGCTTCATCTTTATTCAATACTAAATAATAAACTACCTACTGCAAACTAATTAACGTGTACACACACACACGTTTCTATTAGACTCTCATTGGAGAGATCTATGTTTTTCTATGTTTAATACTGCCGCTTACCACCCTTTATAAATAAGGTTTACAAGAAAACCTAGCTTTCACAAGAAGCTAACTAATTTATTACATTAAGTCCCTGTTGCTTCACGTTTCTTCATTTGGGCATATGTAGTTTTGTAATCATCAAATCTAATTCCCAGCAATCTTCCCCTATTTGATATTACAAAACTATCTCCATGAAACAATCTTCAATGCTTCCTTAAGGTCTTCTTGAACTTGTCACCACACATAACAAGATGCAAATCAATCTTCTTCCCCTTTTTGTAATCATCTAATAGGGGTCTTCTATACAACTTTAATCGAAACACTTCCCCTTAAGTGGTGCATGTAAATGGTTAAACAAGCTTCCCCAGAAACCACTATGTTTACCATCTCTTAAATCACGAACTCCGTAGGCTTTATGGAATGATTACTGATGAAGAAAACCGAGTATAACGAATTTGATGAAGAAGTTGAATTTCCGAAACTTGCGTCTTATATCTTGTACTATCCACGTGACGCCAAACTCATGCTAGAAGTAGGTCGCAACCTCTTGACAAATCCTCAACTATATGAGACACTGAGCACTACAATGTAACTCCTTTAAGTGATAGCAAATGTGAGCCTTAAGCACCCTAGTTTGTAGATCACACACCTTTACTAGATTCATCAAGTCTTTGTCACCGCATTAACGCACAAACAAGTTATCTCCAAAGTGTAACACCCACTTTGAGATATGATAAGAATACGCACCTGTGAAACTCAACTACAACATCAAATAAGCAATATTCAATTGTCTTCTTCAAATAATCACCAAAACGAGCCATAAAAATAAAGTTCTGTTCATGATCCAAAACTGCTCCAGCAGTACAAACGAGCAATACAAATATGCGAGCAGTATTAATTCCGAAGACCAGCAATACAAACTTATGAGAGTAGAATTAACTGAGAGTGAGAGCAGTATTAATGAAGAATGAGAGCAGTACTATTTAAGTCTGGGGTAAAACAGACTTAACAATTACCAGACTTAACAATTACCAAGAGCACCCTAGTTTTTAGATCACACACCTTTGCTAGATTCATCAAGTCTTTGTCACCGCATTAACGCACAAACAAGTTATCTCCAAAGTGTAACACCCACTTTGAGATATGATAAGAACACGCACCTGTGAAACTCAACTACAACATCAAATAAGCAATATTCAATTGTCTTCTTCAAATAATCACCAAAACGAGCCATAAAAATAAAGTTCTGTTCATGATCCAAAACTGCTCCAGCAGTACAAACGAGCAGTACAAATATGCGAGCAGTATTAATTCCGAAGACCAGCAATACAAAATTATGAGAGTAGAATTAACTGAGAGTGAGAGCAGTATTAATGAAGAATGAGAGCAGTACTATTTAAGTCTGGGGTAAAACAGACTTAACAATTACCAGACTTAACAATTACCAAGAGCACCCTAGTTTTTAGATCACACACCTTTGCTAGATTCATCAAGTCTTTGTCACCGCATTAACGCACAAACAAGTTATCTCCAAAGTGTAACACCCACTTTGAGATATGATAAGAACACGCACCTGTGAAACTCAACTACAACATCAAATAAGCAATATTCAATTGTCTTCTTCAAATAATCACCAAAACGAGCCATAAAAATAAAGTTCTGTTCATGATCCAAAACTGCTCCAGCAGTACAAACGAGCAGTACAAATATGCGAGCAGTATTAATTCCGAAGACCAGCAGTACAAAATTATGAGAGTAGAATTAACTGAGAGTGAGAGTAGTATTAATGAAGAATGAGAGCAGTACTATTTAAGTCTGGTGTAAAACAGACTTAACAATTACCAGACTTAACAATTACCAAGAGCAGTACAAACAATGAGACCAGAATTAATCACCACAGCAACCAGAATTAATTACCACTGACTTTAACCAGTACGCAACAATGATAAAATACTGATCCCACATCACATGTATACCACGACAAATCAGCCCCACTATCTGACTTCATAAATTAATATACCAATCCACCAATTTGTTACGGATCAACAAACATCATCAAATATACCATCGACCCACGTGTGCACCAAGAATAATAACACGATTGATGCATTAGCCAATCAGAAGCCATTTAGTATGAGGTTAGATCAATGAAAATAGCCAATCAATTTGATGCGAGATCAAGCCATGTGATAACCAATTAAAATCACAAATGACAAACGAAAATCAGTACGAGGATAATATAAAACATTCACGTCCTCCACAATCGAATTAATCTTCCACCAACCAATTAATTATCACCGTCCCATTTAATTCTCATCCAATCAGTATGAGATTAATTTATTAATTCATTAGCGTCATCACAAACAAATAGAAGAATCGATACCTTAATAAAATAACGATTACCTCATAAGACTCCATCATCAGATCTGCTTCATATTCTTCGAATCTGCTCCATCTCCAACAACCTTGTAGATCCTAGATATCGAGAGCCACCCGCTCTGATACCAATTACTAAAAGATCGTTTTAGCCTCATCTAGGATATGTTTTACAAACATCATTGATATGCACAGCGGAATTAACAAACATCAATAATGTTTAACAAGGTTTTTTATTAAGCGCGCTTCATCTTTATTCAATACTAGATAATAAACTACCTACTGCAAACTAATTAACGTGTACACACACACATTTCTATTAGACTCTCATTGGAGAGATCTATGTTTTTCTATGTTTAATAATGCCGCCTACCACCCTTTATAAATAGGGTTTACAAGAAAACCTAGCTTTCACAAGAAGCTAACTAATTTATTACATTAAGTCCCTGTTGTTTCACGTTTCTTCATTTGGGCATATGTAGTTTTGTAATCATCAAATCTAATTCCCAACAGAAGTTTTTGAGAAGTCTGCCTTCTGAGTGGAATACTCATGTTGTGGTCTGGAGGAATAAGCCTTATCTAGACACAATGAGTCTTGATGACCTTTACAACAATTTTAAGATCGTTGAACAAGAGGTTAAGAGAACTACAAGCTCAAGTTCAAGTTCAAGTTCTCAAAACATGGCCTTTGTGTCATCTCCGAGCCCTAGCAGTACTGGTGAAGTTAATACTGGTTGTGGAGTTAGTACTACTAACACTCCAGTTAGTACTGCTAGCACTCAAGCTAGTACTGCTACCTTAAGTGATGCTACTGTGTATGCATTCTTAGCCAATCAATCAAATGGGTCTCAGCTTGTACATGAAGACCTTGAACAAATCCATGAAGATGACTTAGAAGAAATGGATTTGAAGTGGCAGTTAGCACTACTGAGCATGAGGGTAAGGAGGTTTTTCCAGAAGACTGGTAAGAAGATCACTATCAATGGCAGTGACACAGCTGGATATGACAAGTCCAAGGTAGAGTGTTACAACTGTCATAAGTTGGGACACTTTGTAAGGGAGTGTAGAGGGCCTAGGAACCAAGACAAAAGAAGCAAGAGTCAAGAAAGCAAAGGATCCAGGAACCAAGAGAGCACCAGAAATACTGTGAACTTGGAAGAAACTTCTTCCAAAGCTATGGTGGCTATTGATGGGCTTGGTTTTGACTGGAGCTTTATGGCAGAAGAGGAAGCCCCTACAAACATGTCTCTTATTGCTCTTTCAGATTCTGAGGTATACACTAACAAAACTTGTTCAAAAACCTGTTTAAAAAGCTTTGAAAATCTCAAAACTCGGTGTAATGATTTAAGAATAGAGTTTAATCAATCTGAGTTCAATTTAGCCAATTATAAAAGAGGGTTAGTTGTTGTAGAAGAGCAACTAGTCTTTTACAAAAAGAATGAGACTATCTTTACTGAGGATATTACTGTTTTAAAAAGAGGTATCTCATACAAAGACTTAGAAATAAGTGTGCTTAAACATGAGTTAGAAAAGCTTAAGCTAGAAAAAGAAAACATTCAGGTTGATATAGAGAGATTTGGACAGTCCTCTAAGAGTATAGAAAAGATCATACAGAGTCAGGTTATTGACAAACTCAAGAAAGGTGTAGGATATAATGTTGTTCCACCTCCCTATACAGGGTTATTTCCACCCCCAAAACTTGATTTGTCCAATACTAGTTTAGAGGAGCTCAAAGAGCCTAAGATTGAAAGAAAAGAACCTGATATTGAATGCTTTGAATCATGTTCTAGTAAGAGTGTTAGTAAATCTTCTGATACCCTATTTGTTAAGGAGATGGTGTCAGAGGATAAGTTAGAGAAGAAAATAGTTTTTCATGATATTGCTAAGGTAGATGTTGTTAGAACTAAACAACAAGAAAAACCATTTAGGAAACCAGTTAAATATGCTGAGATGTACAGGTCACAAAGACCTAGGGGAAACCAAATAAACTGGAATAATCAGAAGTCCCAACAACTAGGAAGTGATTGTGTTATGTACAATAAAGCCTGTTTTGTCTGTGGAAGTTTTGACCATGTGCAGGCTGGCTGCAATTACCATCAAAGGGAAAGGATGTTATCTGCGAATGCAAGGGTATTTGGGAATAGTTATACCAGGGTGAATTACAATTATTATGCTAATAAGTCTTACCCTAATGCTTATAGAAATATGGCTCCAAGGGCAGTTTTAATGAAAACTGGCCTAAGACCACTTAATACTTTTAGGCCTATTAATACTAATTTATAGTGCTAGACCAATGTCACATTTTTCTAAATCAACACAATCAACTATAAAGAGGCCCTATCAAAACAAAACAGCATTAACTAACAAAATTTTTGGTCAAAAAGTTAATACTGCTAGGCCAAATTCAGCAGTAGTAAATGCTGTTAGGGCAAATGGGAATAATGTTGTTAAGGTCTCAACATGTTAGGTTTGGAGACCTACCAAACTTGATAATGCATCAATTGTATTGAAGAAACATAATTATATTGATACACAAGGCAGATCCAAGTCAATAATGACTTGGGACCCCAAAGGAAACTAATTTCCTTATTTTTATGTGCAGGATCATCCACAACAAGAAAAAGAAGATACGGGCTATTTTGACAGTGGATGCTCAAGGCACATGACTGGGAACATGTCATATCTCACAGACTTCATTGAATTTGATGGAGGATATCTTGCCTTTGGGGGAGGAGCTAGATGAGGAATAATTACTTGTAAAGGTACTATCAGGACTAGTAAGCTTGATTTTGAAGATGTGTACTTTGTTCAAGAGTTAAAGTTTGCTGGATTATGGGTATAATTTTCTGCACACCATGATTTATATTGACAATAACAGTACTATATGTATTATTAAAAATCCTGTTTTACACTCTAAAACAAAACACATAGAGATTAGACATCATTTTATAAAAGACTACAATGATAAAAAAGTTAATTCAAGTTGTTAAAATACACACAGATAACAATTTTCCAGATTTACTTACAAAGGGTCTTGATGTTGGAAGGTTTTAGTACTTGGTTGCAAGTATTGGAATGCTAAATCCATAAAGTTTTAATCTCTTTGTGTTTTTGTAATATCTTGTACATGATTAGTACTATTAGTTGTATCAGTTTGTACTACTAGTGCAACTTGATACTGGTGTGTTAAATTGTTAGTCATACTTAATACTGTTATGAAGAAAATGCTCTGGATTGTGTTTTCTTGGTTTTCATTTGTAGGATAAGCTAAGTAGTATGATTGAAATTTGTGCTATGTGAGAAGCAAAAGTGGTGGATTGTTTGATGTGATGCTGCTGCTAAATGATAGAGAGGATTTAGGGATCACTTGACAAGGGTTTACACCTGAGTTAGGAGGTTCTTTAAAATCTTTTTCTTGAAATCAACCTAATACTAAACATGAATTGATGGTTTTTAGTTAGTCAGATAGTAACTGATCTAACTCACTCTTTACCATTCTATCATTTGATAGTGTGTTAGTCTAAGGACATATGGTTTAGAGAACAGCGAGCAAAAGTGAATCTAATACATTTGTGTTAGAGGTAACACCTGCCACGAGCTGGAAACCCTGTCAAGAAGACTCTTTTAATGAGTCTATCTGATCACAGGCAGTATTTATACTGAAAACATTGGTTCTCACACAACCAGAGGTTAAATGCAAACGAAAATGATTAAGTGTCTTCCTTTACACTTAATCCCTTCAAAAAGTTTGAGTGCAGTATTGTTTTTAATAAAATTTGTGTTAATACTGCTGGGAAAAGTTTGTACTGCTAGGCTAAAGTTAGTACTGCTAGGCTTAATTTAGTACTGCTGGGTTACCATTAGTACTGTTTGGGGCATAACCGTTTTTCATTATTTAAATCTAGCCGTTGAGATATTTTTGTCAATTAGTTCGCTTATAGGTTTCCTAAATTGGATAATTCACAATCTTTTCTTTAATTTATAAGATTTCTTCACGATAAAGAAACGATTTTATTCAGTCGGTCCAATCAAAACCCTAAGTGTTATCTATAAAATCTCAATTGGCTTTACCAAACACATATATTCTCATAAACGATCATAACCCAGAACCCTAATCAAACTTTCATTGATCTTAATGGCAAATTTAGTTTTTTGTGATAAACATAACATGGTTGCATACTTAGAGAAACTAGAGGGAAGTCATGGGTTTCACCAGATAGTGGATTTTCTCAATACTAGTCACATCAGGTTTGCTATTACAGAAAATTCTACTATCTATGTTTCTCAAATCAAACAGTTTTGGCACACTACTAGTGTCAATACACTTGATAATGGAGAACAAGAGTTAAATGCCACAGTTGAGGGCAAAGTCATGACTATTACTGAGTCATCTGTTAGGAGACATCTCAAACTAGCAGATGATGATGGTATTAGTTCTTTGTCTAATACTGAAATTTTTGAAAACCTTTCCAGGATGTGGTATGTGTCAAATTCTGACAAATTAACTTTTCAAAAAGGACACTTTGCCCCTCAATGGAGATTTCTCATTCATACCGTCTTACACTGTTTAAGTTCAAAGAAATCTTCTTGGGAGCAATTTAGTAGTAATATTGCAACTGCTATTATTTGCTTAGCCACAAAAAGAAAGTTTAACTTTTCAAAATTGATTTTTGATGGTATGGTGAAAAACTTGGATATAAATACAAATTTTTAATGTATCCAAGATTTATTCAACTCTTTTTGAATAAGCACAAAAATCTGCTTCTATCTCACAAAACTGTTTATAAAACTCCTACCCTTACTCAAAAGCTTTTTAGGGTGCGTTTGGTTTCCCCCTATGGGAATCAAACTATCACTATGAAAGTGATTAATGGTGTTTGTTTAAGATGAGAGGGCCCACCACTATGACTATGAAAGTGGGATATTATCCATACTCCATATACATCAAACTAGGTGGGAATAAATCTTTCATAGGTGAGGGACCCACCACTACTGTCAAACTCATACCCATTGTCATTCATGCCAGCATACCAAACGCACCCTTAGTAATATGAGGATGAGTTCTAAGGGTTATTATGGGATAGAAGTACCACTGTTTTCAGAAATGCTTCTTCAGGATCAAAACATTCAGGGTGAAGGATCAACAATCCCAATTTAGTCCCTTCACACACCCATCAGTGCTCCATCTTCCTCACAACCTAAAATAACACAAACATATAGGAGGAGAATCAGACAGGAATCTATGGTTCCTCAGCCTAGATCTCCTACTCATACCAATGTAGCAGATGAGGCTTTCAATGTAGAGGGTGACAGAATGGTGAGGGCTACCACTACTGTCTCTGGCTTAGAAGCTGGACAGGCCAGTGGTAACATAAGTAAGACCCAACTCATGGCAACATCTAATGAGTCAAGTTCTCATGAGCTTGATTCAGGTGATGGACACCCCAGCCAACATAATACCATGGGGGGCTCAGCTGATCAACCTTGGGTTGAGACTGAGTCTTACATGCCCCATGATTCATCTCTCCCAAGAGTTAACATACTTGGAAGTGATGAGGGCACCCTGAAACTCAAAAAATTGATGGAACTATGTACACAATTGTCAAACAGAGTTACTAGCTTGGAGCTAGAGTTAAAGCAGACAAAACAATTATATGGAGCTGCTTATACCAAACTGGTCAAAAAGGTGAAGAAGTTAGAACAAAAGATCAAAACCGGCAAAGCTAAGAGAAGAGCAAACATTGTGGAGTCTAATAGTGAAGAAAATGATTCAGATGATGATTTGGAGGATCCTTCCAAACAGGGGAGGAAAATTGCTGAAATTGATGAAGATCCAAACATCAAATTGGTTGAAGAAGATGCAGAGATTCAGGGGATGCATGAGCAAGATACAGGGTTTGAAGATACTACTAAAGATGTTTCTACTGCGCAAGAAAAGGTTAGTACTGTTGAGCCAGTTAGTACTGCTGGTGCATCAGTTAGTACTGCCAGGGCTGCTGATAAAGGAAAAAACATTATGCAAGAATCTGAGCCATCAAAGAAGGTCAGCAAGAGGGTTCAAGCTCAGATAAGTCTTGATGAAGAATTGGCTCAAAGGTTTCATGATGAAGAACATGCTAAATTGGAAGAAGAACAAAATATTGCAAGATTTCTGGTGGAACAAAAGCTTGTAAGTGAAGAAGAAGAGAGATTAGCACAAGAACAAGCTGATGAACTTCTAGCTCAGAAGATATATGAACAGGACAGGGCAAGTATTAATGAAGAAGAAAGAGAAAATGCCCTTCAAGAGCTGCTAGAGATGATTAAGAAGAGTCAGAGTGCAAAAAGGGATGCAGCAAGAAAGAACAAACCACCAACAAGAGCAGAAAAGTTGAAGTATATGACTAATTATTTGAAGAACCAAGATCATTGGACTACTAGTCAACTTGCTGGCAGACCATATGAAGAAATTGAAGGTTTATACTTTAAGGCTTATAAGAAGTTTCAAGATTTTATTCCTATGGAAACTGAAGAAGAAAGCAGAAGAGTTAAGAGAGCTGGAATAACCTTGGAATCAGAATCTACTAAGAAACAAAAAGTCAGTGAAGACCTACCCACAGCAGAAGAGCAAGAAGAAGAGTTGACTAAAGAAGAGCTAAATCAGATGATGATCATAGTTCCTGAAAAAGGGTTGAATGTACAAACTTTACAGACCAAATATCCAATCACAGACTGGGAGATCTATACTGATGACATAGGGAAATTCTGGAAGATAATAAGAGTTGGAAACCATTCTGAGGTATACAAATTCTTTAATGATATGCTGAAGGCTTTTGACAGGGATGATCTTGTGAAGCTATGGGAATTGGTGAAAGAAAGATTCAACTCAACAGAGCCAACTGATGACAAAGAAAGAATGTTATGGGTAGAATTGAAAAGGATTTTTGAGCCAGATGAAGGTGATAAGATATGGAAGTTTCAGGCAGGAAATCAAGGTTTGCAATGGAGATTGTATGATACATGTGGTGTTCATCATGTATCTACAAAAGTTGGAACTGATACCTATATGCTGGTAGAGAAGGAATACCCACTGTTAAGGGGTACACTCACTTTGATGTTGGCTGCAAAGCTCTTGGTGCATGAGTATACTGAGATGGCAAGAGAACTACTATGGAAGATATTTATGCAGGCTGAAAGAAGATGAAGTATTTGGAAGAATCCTCTTAGAATCAAAGATTTAATTCAAGAAACTTGATGATTTGGAGGTAAATCACAAGTTTAGGGGATGACTGTTGAAAATTAAATGTCTGAACACTTAGTACTGTCAAGCCAAAACAGTTAGTACTGCTCAAGATATAACTACCAATACTAATAAGTTAGTACTGCCAGACTAACTTAATACTACTGATGACTGCTGATGAAGATAATACTGCTAAAGAGATAAAGACGTGTGAAGAGATATGTATGGAGATTATTCAGTGTATATTCTATATAGTTAGAAAGATATGTATATTCTAGAAGATTTGTAGTTATCTTGTAAAGGACTTCTTAGTCTATAAAAGGAGGTCCTAGGTTATGATGTTAGTTAATCTCAGTACGTATTATTCATAGCTTCAAGGTTGTTTGTAAACCCTAGTACTACACAGAGTACTCGTATTATTGATTATAATAATATTGAATCTTTTCAGTAAATTATTGTTTATACAGTCTTACATTGTTCATAGAGTTCACTGTTACATTAATATTCTTCTAAGTATTAAAGAGTAGATTATGCATACTCTTTAGCATTCTCAAAGTTTCGAATACAAGCTCGTGTGTTTGGGATCAACACTTTCTCATTTGCAGAAGAACAAAACCAAATACCCTTCATTAGTGCAGCAACGACAAAAAACATCTAAATCACCCAAATCCTAAATTACTTCACTAAAACTAAAATTAAAGGTTTTAAATTCAAGCATCATCAATCCATCATTTATTCTAATCTACTATTGTAAGTCATTTCATCAAATTCTTCATAATTCAATTCTAGGGTTTACTAGAACATGAAATTAAAATTGGGGATCTTCAATTTTTCATAAAATTTTTTGAAATTAACAACTAAACTTAACAATGTACAACCCTTATAAGTTACCTAGATGTAGGAATTGTTCAATTGCATGAATTTTGAAAAAGGTTAAAACATTTGATAATCCTAAATTCAATTTGATGTAGTTAATCACATTTAGGAACGTAACAAAAACGCAATTAAACATTGTTAATACATATCAAAAACGTTTTTCAAACCATGCATTAACATTAGTCAAGTGCATCAAAATAAATGACATGTACAACATATTCATAGTGTGTTCTTTTATAGGTTATCTTGTCTCATCTAGGCTTTCACATGTTTGATTATGATCATGAGCTCACCGAAGAATACATTCCCAAAATTTCACTAGAATAAAGTACTTCATCGAGTCACAATAGAGTCTTTCGTAATCTTGAGTCTCGTTACTTCCACGAAGGACGAGTAGTTGAGTTTTCTTTCTCAGACCATGACCACATTAACATAATGTTTAGGTCCATAAGATTTGATAGTTTGCTCAACATTAATGAGAAAATTTGTCCTCATTTTGGGCTAGAATTCTATAGTTGAGTCAAAATTATTTATAACAATGATCTGACTCTCTCTGTCAAATTCATCCTAGGAAACATTGTCGTGTCCCTCACTCTTGAGCAATTTGCTCAAATTCTTGGTATTCCGTGTCACGGTTAATGTGCCTACACCGAAGGGTGGTCACTTAGATCTCTTAGAAATCACCCAGAAATGTCGGGTCCATACCTCACGTTCGTGCCTACTCCCTCTCAAATCAAAGAACACATTCGCCTCCCTCAAAAGGTCTATGGATCTCTTAAGGAAAATGGACAAATTGAGTTTCATGAGTCACACGACTATGACTTGGATCCACTCAAAATTTGCGTAAATGAACTGCATCCATATCTGCACAGATGGGTAGAAGTCATTCGTGAAAATGCCTTTTGTCTTCCTCACAACCGTGAGCACCTTCCTGCATGTTGTGCTCATATGTTGTACTGTCTCGTCACCGAGCAACCATACAATCTTGCCTACTTTGTGGCAAAGAGAATTTCTAATGTCAAGAGTCGACAAGATAAGGCATTGCCTTATGGCATGTTGCTGACTCGGTTGTATCGGTTTGTCATGAACTCTTTCCCACAACTCCGCAACAATGAATACCTTCTTGTTGATCCAGTCATGGCTCTTTTGAGTCATAATACCTTTAGATCACTATTTTGGGAATGCACTTCGACTCATAAGACTCATAATGATGATGAGTCAGTATCATGCCATGATGTCTCGTCAAGTGAATCCGATGAAGATAGCAGATAGAGTGAGCACTAGTTGTGGAAGAACAAAGTAGAATAATCTTTAGGAATATTAAGAAGAGATGCTTGTATCTCTCAAGACTTGTAGTTGCTTCTAGACTTTACTTGCTATCCTATGCATGCTTGTTATCTGACTGTATTTAACTATGATTAATCTTGGCTATTCTGTAAGATGTTAGATGCTTCCTAGTCTATTACATGATTATAGTTTGCATGAGTAATCCTATATAATCATGCAAGTTATTTGACATATTAGATAGTATGTGTTGGTTACAGGATTGCAGAAATGAAAAAAAAGGGTGGTGACGGTCCCCTAAAGGGATGACGGTCCCTGGTATTTAAAGGACCATCCCCTATTTAAGGGACCGTCCAACGTAGGTCACGGGTTTCTGGACTATTTCTTCCTTCCTGCAATCCTTGACCCTATTGCATGTTTATCACCACCATTTCCAGGTTTAGTTAAACAAATATAAGTGCCATAATCTTCCTAATGCATGCTTTGCCTAAACTATAATCATCCTTGATTATTTAAACTCCTCTTCTCTTCTTCTTCATCACTATCTTTCTTCTTCACTTCATCTTCTTTATTCTCTACAATGGGCTCTTCCTCAAACTCATTGTGTCTCCCAAACAAAAGGCCTAAAATCACTATCATACCACCACAAACCAACTTCATTGACCTCACTTAAGAAGACACTACTCCCTCTCCAAAATCTCCACCATTATCTCCTTAAGAACCAAGTGCACCAATGTAAACTCCATCCACAAATGGAACATCCTTCTCTTCTTTTAGACCATCATCTTCTCACCAACTTTCATTGGTAACTTCTCACCTTATCTTGGAGACTTGTCACCTCCACCAAGAAGCTTACATCCACTTCCACCAAATACCTCTTTCTCTCTATCACCAAATGAGCCTTTGGACTACACTCCTTCTACTCCACCACCATCTCCAATCATGGGATTTCCTATTCCCTACAACTTTGTGAACAACCACACCATGGGTTGTGCATGTTGTTTCCATAACTTCAACCTCATTTCTTCTCTAAGAGGTGAACTCCACTACATGTTTGGCCACATTGAGTATCTTCTTTCTCAACCCAATGTTCAACCAACTCCTCTTACAGCCATGCCACCTTCGCTCAACCATCCTTTTCACCATCTTATTCTCCACCTTCTAACTAAGCATCTCTACATGTTTAGTTAAAAATAATCAGATGAGTATCTTCCAAGCATGTCCTAGGAAGTTAGGTTGTTCTAGAAATAGTTTCTAGTTTGATTGTGTGATGTATGAATCCTTATGTGATGTATGCTTTCTATTATTTATGTTCGTCATGAATGAATGTATTATGTTTAATGAAATCCATGCTATTATGTTGTGATATTTGTGATGATTATCTTTAAAATGTGTGATATTAACCAACCTTAAAATAGGAAAATACTAAAATCACAACATTTCGTCTAAACTACGCCCACTGGCGGCGGTCCCTTATACAGGGACGGTCCCCAATATTTGAGGGACCGTCGGTGTATATTAAGGACCGTCCCCAGTCAGCATTAAAAATCTGACTTATTTTCTCTGCATTATCTGTTTCATGCTTAATCTATCTGATTTCACTCTTCTCTCATCTTTTCTTCCTCTCCTATCTCCTTCTGTCTATCTTATTCTTTTCTCAATCCCTTTAATTCTCATATATATATATATATATATATATATATATATATATATATATATACGTTTGTGTGTGTGTGTGTATGTTCATTGTACACTAACTTGTTTTTTTAGCACAACACCATAGCTCGATTCCCCAGTGCCCTTATCTAGGGGAGCACTAAGCTAGGGGGAGCATTAGTACCGTCGACTCATTAAAAACTTATTAACATATAATTTTACCTAAAATGAGTTTATATTTTGTAATCATCAAAAAGGGATAGATTGTTAATACAAATAATGTCAAAAACGTCATTGTTCTGTCTCTATACGTTTTGATAATCACAAAATATAAAAACACGATACGTAAAACTACATTTGATAAGTTTTTAACCGAGGAAAATCGTTTCGACAACGTACCGACTACAACATCACTTCAGGTATAAACAAACACAATACCGATATTAGTAAAGTGATCAAAGATTTTATTTTCTCAAAAACTTCACATTTTTATGTGACAAAACATTTTTACAAAAGTATTTTTGTAATTAAAAAGAAATGTTTTATTAAAGAAAATAATTTTGAATTTCAAATCTCCCAACAGCTAGTTTTCCCGCTCAAATCAGATAAGTTTTTCACCAGATAAACTTTCACCACATCAGGACAAAAATAAGAGCGTATGTCGGGACGGTCCCGTAAATATGGTGACGGTCCCTTATTTATACGGGACCGTCTAACTTTAAAGGACCGTCCCCCGCTTCTCCTGGTGCCTATAAATACTGCACTGTTTTCTCAGAAAAACTAACCCTTTTTACACAAAAACATTATGTTCTTTCTTCCTCCTTTCTTTGATCACTATAACGTGTCGATATGTGTTTATAAGTGATCCTGTTACCCTCTATATCAAAGTGCAAGAGAAGAACACTCGTATTCATCAACGAAGTGTTAGATTCATCACACACACACGTAACTAGTGTTACGATTCTCATCTTCCCCCCAAACTCTCTAAGTTGTATATATTGTAAATTTGTGTATCCGACTTGTTTGTGAGTTGAGACTAGGTGAGTTAGGATAAATACGGACAAAGTGTAAGTCCGTGAAATGGTGTATCTAGATTAGGACTTTGTGTAAGTCGGTGTATCGGTGTATGTAAAGACTTAGACTTGATGTGAGTCCGAAAAGTGAAGACTAGGACCGAGTGAAGGTTCGTGAAGACTTGGATCGGGTGAAGATTCAAGTGGACGGGGTGATCGTCCGTGTGAAGATTTGGACGGGGTGATCGTCCGTGGGAAGACTTAGATTGTGTGTAAATCCAAGTGGACAAGAGTGCTTATTCGTGTAGGCACGTGGGCTTTATGTAGATTGGTTCTAGCTAGGATTAGGACCCGACATTCCGATTAGTGTCGTTAAACTTGGTGTAAGCTTTGGTGTACGGTTTGCTCAGCTAGAAGGGAGTATGTTGACATAGTGATTGTGAACTCTCGAGTATGGTACTCGGGGAGTGAAGTAGGGCGAAGAGTGAGCTTCGTGCCGAACCACTATAAATCTCGACGTCTCCGTGTGGTTGTGTTCTTCCTTTATCTCTTGTCTTTACTTTACTTACTTTGCTCGTTATTATTGTGTTCATAGATATCACATAACTATTGAATCTAACGGTTTTACAAAAAGAAAATAAAAGGACTAAAAGATTTTAAAACGTAATTCTAAACGATGAAACTATTCAACCCCCCCCCCCCTCTTCTAGTTTCTACAAGACTAAACTTAAACTAACCTGATTTAATACTCCACTTAGAATCCCACACTAAAACAAGAAACCTGTGGCCCAACAGATACAAAGATGATTCGATTTGCTATCTGGGATCTGGGACAGTTGTGAGCGGAATCACCAAATAACGGCGGCGCGTTGGCTGAGAATGGTGGCGCCTGAAGATTTTTCTAGCGACGAAAGTATAAGGTTTTGCAATTCAAGATCTTCAAAATTAGATTATAGGGGAGGTGATATCTAATTCACACTCTGTCTCGGTGCACTCAAAACTGATGAGTACTCACTGGGTACCATTCTTCACAACTAAACCCGAAACCTTAATTGGAACGAAACCCTAAAATTCAAACCCTGATTAGAACTAAACCCTTGCTCTGATACCATGTAAACAAAGTTGGGGGAAAACGTAATGAACCGAACGACTACATTATATTGTATTGAATTATAACAGACTAAAACTACAAGAGTATAAATAAGCCTTGCTTATCTTGAAGGCTAAGCTAGGTTAACTAATGGGCTTGACCCTTATTACTAACTCTAATAGTTTAGAATTTCATTTTCATTGAAGTTCTTAAGTGTAACTCATTAGTGTAATCTCACTTCTATATCAATAAACAAATCATTTCATATGCTATCTCTCATTCTACACACACTAACATACACTTTTACACACACATCAACTAAATCACTTGATCTCATGGAAACTAATGGAACCCACAACTTTTTGGTTAGTAGGCAATTCACATATCACTAGACCAAATAATTTGAGTGCTCGTTAAACATTTTGAGCATGTTTTGTGAGCTCGGGCTTGAACAGAGACACGATAAAGCTCGACTCAAGTAAATTAACTCAACAAAAAATTTGACTCTGTTGTATCATTACTTATCTTTACTACATATAAAGAGAACATATATTCGCTTAAAAACTCTCAAAATGAGAACTAGGAGAAGACTGATATACCCTTTGTACTTACAATTCTTTTATATTAGAGCATCTACAATGCATCAAGTCTTTAAGACTTGATGCATTTAATGCATACAACATTTAGTGACCAAAACTTGGACAAGTCTTTGTAGAAAAGCTTTTCAAAAAGTTGTTGTTGCAATGCAAAAACTCTTTAAAAATACTTCTTATAATAGTAAAAAGATTTCTACCACTTGACCATTGTAGATGCTCTTAATAACCATCTTTATATTTCCCCTTCTATTTCAAAATTTTCATAAATCTATTTTGACTTTTACCATCAATGTTTTTAATGACCATAATACCTTCTTTTGAATGTTTTAATTTTTAAGCTTAATGTTTACAACTTAATCAGATTTATTTTTTTAATTTTAATATGAAATTTACTAGCTTCCATTACTCTAATACATTCATTTTCTAATCATATTTTCTAATTTCTGGTTTTGTAAGAATAGAAAATGAGCACCCAGCTAAGGTTGATGTCATTGATGAAAATGCCACTATTCAAGTTGAGAGTTTATAGTGGTTTTAAGTTTAGAACATTATTTGCCAGTAGGGGTGTCATAAAACCCGACCCGACCGGGTTCGGGTCAACTCGGGTCAAAAATAATATTCGGGTCAATCGGGTCAACCCGAATTGACCCGACTTCTAAACAAGGTCGGGTTCGAGTATGTTTTTTTAGCCTTGACCCCACCCGAACCCGAGTTGACCCGACAAAACTAACATTTTACAATGCAAAAAACTCGGGTTGACCCCAAACCCGAGTTGACCCGACCCGATTGACCCGACCCGAGTTGACCCGAGTTCTAAACAAGGTTGGGTTCGGGTATGTTTTTAGGAGACTTGACCCGAGTTGACCCGACCTGAGTTGACCCGAACCCGGCCGGGTCAACCCGAATGACAGCCCTATTTGCCAGTATACGGGTTTGGGGTCAACCCGAGTTTTTTGCATTGTAAAATGTTAGTTTTGTCGGGTCAACTCGGGTTCGGGTCGGGTCAAGGCTAAAAAAACATACCCGAACCCGATCTTGTTTAGAAGTCGGGTCAATTCGGGTTGACCCGATTGACCCGAATATTATTTTTGACCCGAGTTGACCCGAACCCGGTCGGGTCGGGTTTTATGACACCCCTACTGACAAATAATGTTCTAAACTTAAAACCACTATAAACTCTCAACTTGAATAGTGGCATTTTCATCAATGACATCAACCTTAGCTGGGTGCTCATTTTCTATTCTTACAAAACCCGAAATTAGAAAATATGATTAGAAAATGAATGTATTAGAGTAATGGAAGCTAGTAAATTTCATATTAAAATTAAAAAAATAAATCTGATTAAGTTGTAAACATTAAGCTTAAAAATTAAAACATTCAAAAGAAGGTATTATGGTCATTAAAAACATTGATGGTAAAAGTCAAAATAGATTTATGAAAATTTCGCAATAGAATGGGAAATATAAAGATGGTTATTAAGAGCATCTACAATGGTCAAGTGGTAGAAATCTTTTTACTATTATAAGAAGTATTTTTAAAGAGTTTTTGCATTGCAACAACAACTTTTTGAAAAACTTTTCTACAAAGACTTGTCCAAGTGTTGGTCACTAAATGTTGTATGCATTAAATGCATCAAGTCTTAAAGACTTTTAGGAGACTTGACCCGAGTTGACCCGACCTGAGTTGACCCGAACCCGGCCGGGTCAACCCGAATGACAGCCCTATTTGCCAGTATACGTAGTAAAGTTAAATGTTACATTAAACAATTAACCACAATATTACAACTATAGTTAATTGCCATTAGAAATTATCGTCGTCAATCATTTACAGATAATCGGCTACTTTTATGAAAAAATAGTAACTTCTCTTTATATAAATAAAAAAGAAATACACGCACTAAAATATGTGAGAGTGCGTGTTTTTGCCTCCTGTATTTCTCCAACTCTGTGTTCTATTCGTTGTCCATTCATTTTATATTTACTTTCCCTCTCTCTCTCTCTCTCTCTCTCTGCATTCTTAATTTTCCGGTGATCAACTCCAGCATCTTTTTATACTTGACCTTATTCACCGGACAAAAGGGTCGACAGGAATCTTGCTACAATGAACGAAAACTCAGTTACTGGTGCCGTGAACGAATGGGAAGTCCGTCCTGGTGGAATGCTTGTCCAGAAACGAGACCCCGATGCCGAACCGACCCGTATTCTTCCTCCAACTATTCGTGTTCGGGTTAAATACGGGTCCATATATCATGAAATGAATATTAGTGCACAAGCTACATTTGGTAAATAACTAGTTTATGATACATGTTTGCTTGATCTTTATTGGGTTTTTTACTAGTGTGTTTGATATTACAATTATCTCATTACAAAGATATTTAGGAAGATATATCATTTCGCGTTTAAATAAATATAAGTAAAGTGATTTTGTTGAGAAAAAAGAAAAAAAATATTCATACACGGTTTTAATGGTTGTCGCTAGTTGTGTCAAAAAAACTTTTTTTTTTTTTTTTTTTTTTTTTTTTTTATAGATCCGTCACAGACTGTGGATGTTTACAGGGGAGTTAAAGAAGATGTTATCTGGGCCAACAGGATTACACCATGAAGATCAAAAGCTAATGTATAAAGATAAAGCAAGGGATTCGAAATCATATCTAGATGTTGCTGGTGTTAAAGATAGATCAAAAATGGTAGTTATGGAAGATCCACTTAGTCAAGAGAGAAGATTTCTTGAGATGAGAAAGAATGCAAAAATGGAAAAAGCTGTGAAGTTGATCTCGGATATTAGCTTTGAGGTTGATCGGCTCGCGGGTCAGGTGAAGTTACTTGCCCAATTTTCAATTTGATTATTAGTTATTACCATTATTGAGAATCAAGACTAAGATCTTAATGGGGAAATTGGACTGGTTAGGTGTCTGCGTTCAAATCTGTTATTTCGAAAGGAGGAAAAGTGGCGGAAAAAACTTTGTTGAATGTGATCGAGTTATTGATGAATCAACTGCTTAAACTAGATGGAATTACGGTTGATGGTGATGTAAAGTTGCAAAGGAATATTCAGGTAACCTTCTATAAATTATTGATTAGAAACTAAGTTTTGCGTTCTGGTTTTTAAGTAATGATTTTGTTGAGTGTTATATGGAATTATTGGCGGCCAGAATGACCTTCGGTCTGTTTTGACTTTGAATCTTTGATGACCCGAAAGGGAATGAGTATCTGGCATAGGAGTGCCTTTAGACAATGTATGAATGGTTCCATGTGCTGCATTCTTTAGTCTCGTAGTCGTTAATAAGGAAACATCATGTCCCAAGGTAGAAATTTTAAGGGCATAACTATTCGTAGTAGGCTGAGGGCAGAGGTGTATTAGGCAATATTTCTAGCTAAGGTTCCATCATGAGTTTGTATACTACTACACTTTAGCCGCATCAATAAAAAAAGATCCTCTTCTTGCTTGCGAACTTAGGTCAATATCAAGTCAACCATGTAAATCGCTGGTGCTGTGTGATTGTTTTTCTTCTCTACTTTGTTTGTTTTGTAAAGCATGGATTGATTAAATTTGCAGGTGAACAGAATTCAACAGTATGTTGAAACTATGGACGCTTTGAAGCTTCGAAACTCCACCCCAAGCAGCAATGTTGACACCAATCAGACTCATGGTGGTACACAGCCTCAATCAAAGCGGACGGTGGTGGCTCATAAGCGTCAACCATCATCAAATGCCGTTGCATCATCCGAATGGGAGATTTTTGATTCTTTGGCTGTACCACCATCAACAACAACCACCACCAACACAACGCATCCCATGTTTAATTGGGATTTGATCTAAAATAGCCACAAAGAACTTCGTATGTGTGAAAATGTGAAATGTATGTCTTTTGGATACTTCCCAAGTTGACTCTGCCATTTAATGTTCATTCTTTTATGTACCTAGAGTTCTTTGTTGCAATTTGCTTTCTTGATTTATACATACATGGTAAGGTCTCAAGCTGAAACTTTTCATATTTTTTCTCCCTTCTTTTCCGTTTGAAATATGACATACTAATTTAGATCACGAAATGAGGGATACGAAACCACAATCCACTTAAAAGTCTTGAGTTCATCCGGAAGCATTATCCCTTGTCACTGCCCTCAATTAAGGGTATGACTGTTTACATTCTACGTTCTTCGTACCCCGCTATGGTAGAGGCATGGTTGTACTTTAAAATTCTTTTAGTTCAAAGTACAAGAATATAATGACTGTTAAACCAATCACGAAACCGACGGTCATCATGATTGACATTTTTTAAGGGCGAGCCTATATGAGCCATATGAACATCTTTTAATAACTTGTCCATTATCCAATCGGTATTCCAGTTAGAGTCTTGTGATGAAACACTAGAGCATATTTATCTTCTTCTTTTTTTCAGAGAGTAAACTGCAAAATACATCCCTGTGGTTTACACCTTTTGGCACTTTACATCCCTGTCAGAAACTATTGGCAATATACATCCCCCGTTAGGCAAACGTTTGCCACATTACATCCCTGAGTTGGATGGGCGTTATCTTTCTCCGTTAAGTGTTTGCATCGTTAGTCCTTCTGTTAAAATGTTTGCACCGTTAGTCCTATGGGTTAAGTCTATTTGCACCGTTAGTCCTTCGTTACGTTTTCGTCTAGTTTTTTACGTTTTCGTCCCGTTTTTTACGTTTTCGTCCGATTTTTAACGTTTTCGTCTGTTTTTTACGTTTTCGTCTGTTTTTTACGTTTTCGTCCGATTTTTTACGTTTACGTCCGATTTTTTACGTTTTCGTCTGTTTTTTTACGTTTACGTCCGATTTTTTACGTTTTAGTCCAATTTTTTACGTTTTCGTCCGATTTTTTACCTTTTCGTCTGTTTTTTTAAGTTTTCATCCATTTTTTTACGTTTTCGTCTGTTTTTTTTACGTTTTCGTCCGATTTTTTACATTTTCGTCTGTTTTTTAAAGTTTTCATCCATATTTTTAAGTTTTCGTCTGTTTTTTTACGTTTTCGTCCGATTTTTTACGATTTCGTCTATTTTTTAAGTTTTTGTCCGATTTTTTTCGTTTTCGTCCGATTTTTTTACGTTTTCGTCTGTTTTTTTACGTTTTCGTCTGATTTTTTACGTTTTCATCCATTTTTTTACGTTTTTGTCCATTTTTTTTCGTTTTTGTCCCTTTTTTTACGTTTTCGTCTTTTTTTTACGTTTTCGTCGGATTTTTTACGTTTTCGTCTGTTTTTTTTACGTTTTCGTCCGATTTTTTACATTTTCGTCTGTTTTTTAATGTTTTCATCCATATTTTTACGTTTTCGTCTGTTTTTTTACGTTTTCGTCCGATTTTTTACGATTTTGTCTGTTTTTAAGTTTTTGTCCGATTTTTTTCGTTTTCGTCTGATTTTTTTCGTTTTCGTCCATTTTTTTAAGTTTTCGTCTGTTTTTTTACGTTTTCGTCCGATTTTTTACATTTTTGTCTTTTTTTTACGTTTTCATCCATTTTTTTTCGTTTTCTTCCATTTTTTTACGTTTTCCTCCGATTTTTTACATTTTCGTCTGTTTTTTTACGTTTTCGTCCATTTTTTTCGTTTTTGTCCCATTTTTTACGTTTTCTTCTTTTTTTTTACGTTTTCGTCTGTTTTTTTACGTTTTTGTCCCTTTTTTTACGTTTTGTTCTGTTTTTTTACGTTTTCGTCCGATTTTTTTTCGTTTTCATCTGTTTTTTTTACGTTTTCGTCTATTTTTTTTACGAAAAAAATCAGACGAAAACGTAAAAAAAAGAACAAAACGTAAAAAAAAGGACGAAAATGTTAAAAACAGACAAAAACGTAAAAAATGGATGAATACTTAAAAAAACAGACGAAAACTTAAAATAACAGACGAAAATGTAAAAAATCGGACGAAAACGTAAAAAATCGGACGAAAACTTAAAAAAAAGACGAAAACGTAAAAAAATCAGACAAAAACTTAAAAAAATAGACAAAATCGTAAAAAATCGGACGAAAACGTAAAAAAACAGACGAAAACGTAAAAATATGGATGAAAACTTTAAAAAACAGACGAAAATGTAAAAAATCGGACGAAAACGTAAAAAAATAGACGAAAACGTAAAAAATCCGACGAAAACGTAAAAAAAAGGGACAAAAACGAAAAAAAATGGACAAAAACGTAAAAAAATGGATGAAAAACGTAAAAAATCAGACGAAAACGTAAAAAAACAGACGAAAACGTAAAAAAATCGGACGAAAATGAAAAAAATCGGACAAAAACTTAAAAAAATAGACGAAATCGTAAAAAAATCGGACGAAAACGAAAAAAATCGGACAAAAACTTAAAAAAGTAGACGAAATCGTAAAAAATCGGACGAAAACGTAAAAAACAGACGAAAACGTAAAAAAATTGATGAAAACGTAAAAAAACAGACGAAAAGGTAAAAAATCGGACGAAAACGTAAAAAATCGGACTAAAACGTAAAAAAACGGACGAAAACGTAAAAAAACAGAAGAAAACGTAAAAAAATCGGACGAAAACGTAAAAAATCGGACGAAAACGTAAAAAACAGACGAAAACGTAAAAAATCGGACGAAAACGTTAAAAATCGGACGAAAACGTAAAAAACGGGACGAAAACGTAAAAAACTAGACGAAAACGTAACGAAGGACTAACGGTGCAAATAGACTTTACCCATAGGACTAACGGTGCAAACATTTTAACAGAAGGACTAACGATGCAAACACTTAACGGAGAAAGATAACGCTCATCCAACTCAGGGATGTAATGTGGCAAACGTTTGCCTAACGGGGGATGTATATTGCCAATAGTTTCTGACAGGGATGTAAAGTGCCAAAAGGTGTAAACCACAGGGATGTATTTTGCAGTTTACTCTTTTTTCAGAGACCAAAGGAATTAATAATTTTCAGGGGCCGTTTGGTTTGTAAATGGATTTAGGATTTGGATTTGGATTCGGATTTGGATTTGGATTTGGGTTTGGATTTGGAGAGAAAAAATATATTATTATATATAAATAAATTTAATTTATAAACTAACTATTGAATAAAAAATAATAACTTATTTGAAAATTAAACAAAAAAAATAATATAATAGGCAAGTACATCACGTTTGTGGCTAGGAAATAAAATTAGCTTTGAATTTTGTACGAAAGTCAACAAAAATGGTAGCATTGTCAGAAAAGGAAAGGAACTTGGTAGGTTTCATCAAATACCTTATTCAAAGGTATTATTTATTGTGCTGTAACCCAAAACTCAAAACAAACAATTATATTAAAAAATAATTCCAATCTTTGATTCGTGCCCAACCAAACGGCTCATCAGTTCCAAATTTCAAAACCCCTTTCACATTTTCAGTTGCCAAAGATATCAACCCGGTTCTACCTTCACTGTATATACCTACACACATATTAGTTAAATCATATCATGCAAGTCATTTTAACTCGACAAAATAGTATCATACTATGCAACATTTTGGTACTCGAGACAATTCAAGCACTAACAACATGTAACAAAATTACTAATTACCAGCGAAAATTGGTCTATCTCTAATGCCCGTGTGTCTTGAAAGCTGTTAACGTGTAATTGAGAGCTTAAATCCTCTTCACAGTTTATAACGTGGAGTCCTCCTCCAGGCCCTAGAAAAATAAGCCTGTAAGTGCTTGGTGGATCAATGACCTTTGGAGAGAGATGTATAGGCCTGTTTTCATTAGCTATAATTGGCCAAACACCAATAGAACGGCCCAGGGTTTTTTCAATATTCGGTTTTCAACCATGAAAATCTAAAATAAACCGAACCGGATCGAAGTTATAGAACGGTTTTCGGTTCAAAACCGAAAATTAAGTATTTGGTTTCAGTTTGGTTTGCAAAACATAAACCGAACCAAATCGAAAACCTAATGTATACACATATATGTGATCTTTATAAATTTATATACATTGAAAAAAGACAATTAAAGCTTTCTCTTGATTTTGTAAGTGTATAAATCACATTATATATATCTTTTATAAGTGATGTATCTCTTACAGTATTTCAGTATACATTTGTAGGGTCCTTCAGTACCCAAGAGTCGTTAAAACAAGATTTGAATACAAATTAAGCTAAGTGTAAATGAAACCGAAAACATTCTAAGTCACTGAGTGAACAGTCACTCAGTGAGTTACCTTCAAGATGCTCAGGACGAGTCTAAGAAGAAAGATTCACCACACAGTGAGGTGGTACTCACTGAAGTGTTACTTGAGACGAAGAAGAAGGTAATGGATCAGTGAGCTTTAGACAAGAGCTCACTGAACCCAGTCTCCTCAACAACAACAACTGAAGACTGAAGACAAATGCCTGAAGAACCTAAAGCCTGAATAAAAGGCGGGAAAGGAGGGAAGGTTTTAAAAATAAGAACAAGTATTATCGGGGTCAGACAAACCATCCCTCAAGTGGCTAAAAGTCGAAGAAGTGTAAGGTTTGACACTCGAAGACTTTTTGGCGCAATCCTATTGGTTCTTGGAAATGACAACTACTGTTGGGAATTATCACAAGACAAGAGAAGACTTAATGGAAGATCAGAATTAAGTCTGGTGGGCTACGTAATTAAGTCTGTTAGTATTATTAGTTAAGTCTTGTCAAAGTTAAGTCTGGTCGTTGATTGTTAAGTCTGGTAGCGTAAATGTAAAGTTAAGTCTGCTTAACTTAAGTCATTAAGTCTGGTTATGATATTTAGGAAGTCGGTTAGCTATAAGTTAGGAAAGGATATGAACTTATCTTTGGAGAAGATACGTATATCCTTCAGCAAGTTTTGTATCTAGGGTTTCCTTGGTGTATAAAAGGAACCCTAACACATTAGTTTAGAGATAACGACGAAGATTGTAATTCATTAAACAATTAGTAATAATACGAAGTTAGTTGTTATTGTGTTCTTCATAGTTGATTGTTTAGATTCCGCATAAACATTCAATTCGTGTTAGAGTCTCACTTAGATTGATTTGATTTATTCAAGTCGTCTACTAAGTTGTTAAGGCTACTTAGAGATCCATAATTCGTTTGTGGACCAACAAGTGGTATCAGAGCCTGTTAAGAGACTCTGAGTTTGAAGAAACACAACAACCAAACCCTAAATTCACTCACCTAAACCCTGCAACATGTCTGGCTTTGAAAATCCCAGTAAGAATGATGAGTTCTCAGTTCACAACAGTGATGATGAAAAATCAGTCCATGATGAAGAAAAACCTGAAGCAAGCACATCTAAACAACCACAACCCATCTCTGCAAAAAGAAAAGGAAAAGAGATTCTCATTGAATCTCCTAAGCCAAAGAAATCCAAAAGACAACAAAGGGAAGAACAAGCAACCTTGGCTACTATTGCAAGGCTACAAGAAGAAGATCAAGCTGAAGCTGCCAGGGTAGAAGAACAGAATAGACAAGATGGGTTGTATGCAAGGAGATTAGCAGAAGAATCTGATGACCCAGTTATGTCCTTGATTGAAGGAGATGATGAGTTAAAAGCAAAGTTTGAGGAGATTAAGTCTATTCCTGGTTTGACTACAAATGAGAAAGCAGCAGAACTAGCTAATTTCATGAATGCTAGAAGAGCAAATGAAGCTTTGGGGGATTTCTTGTCTAAGTTTAGAGAAGCTCAAAAGCAGAAAACAAAAACCAAAGTTTCAAAGAAGATGACCAGGGCTGAACAAATGAACTACATGAAGATTTATTTGAAGCACACAATGTACTCAGACTACAAAAGGATGCAAGGAAGACCATATGAAGACATTTTGGGAATGTTTCAAAGAGCTTATGAGAGAGATCATGGGTACAAGCCCATTGATTATGAAGATACTCTTCCTTTCAAAAAGCAAAAGACACAGTCTGAGCAAATTAAAGAAGCTGAAAAGGAGATTGAGAAAGAACCAGAGGTTGAAATGACTTCAACTGAAGTAAGGAAAGAAGAAGAAGTGGAAAAGCCTATCATTGCATTTACAAGAAGGAAAAGTGTTGCAAAGAAAGGCAAGTATAAGAAGGTATTACAAGAGGAGGAATCAGAGGAAGAACCTTCATCTGAAGGGGTTACTATGGGAACAATTGAAAGCACAAAGGAACCAGCTAAGATAGTAAAGTATCATGTAATCAAGACAGGTCAAAGAGCTGCATATCAAATTATAAGAGAGGATAATTATGATATTGTGTATATGAATTTTGCTTCTATTTTACGTGATGTGAGTAGAGAGGATATCCAAGAGCTTTATAAGTTGGTAAATATCAAGCACGAAGATAATCCACCTGAAGAAGAATTTGAGAGAGTATTTTGGGGAGATTTGAAAGTGATGTTTGAGCCTCCAGCTGAGTCAGATGTAGTGTGGAAACTACCTGAGGAGCAAAGAATTGTCAGTTGGAGATATTTTCACAACTGTAAAGTACATTGTTTGTCTTTACAGAATGCTTATGTTTATATGCTTGCAGAAGTGGAGTATCCATTACCATCTAGTGTCTGCAAGGCAATGCTGGAAAAGAAATTGTTTGCTGATGAGAAAGATGAAGGGTATGAATTGCTATTGGATCTGATTAAGGAAAAGTCTTTAAAGGAAACATATTGGGATGCTTAAGTATGTTTGAAAGAATTTTCATAAGTTGATAAGTAGGATTATTGGAATTTTCTACTTGGTGAAGGTGCATAGCACTAACACAACAAATGGTTATCAGTCCACCATGTCTAACCAACATAAGGACTGGCTAATCCTGAGAAAACGGCTACAGGTAAAGATATTCCAAATCCGTTAATGGTTGGCAATTTATCAAAAATTGTATGGTATTCAACTCACCATATCTGAGATAGTGAAGAGTTGGCTAGCCCATAAGATTATGGCTTGTGGTAAAGGCTGTGGAAATCCATAAATGGTAATCAATTCACCATGATGAGGTGCATTCCATCAAAAGAATTGACTAGTCCAAAAGGGTACGGCTTTTGGTAAAGACAAAACAAATCCATTGATAGTTGATGATTTACTAAAAATCATATGGTTATCAATGTACCATGGTCTAACACACCAAACATTGGCTACTCCAGTAGTGATGGCTATTGGTAAAGAGACATCAAATCCATTAATTTTCAATGATTCACCTCTCACAGGAGTTAACACACCTGGAAGTGATGAGAATAGTATGAAACTTAAAAGTATTGATGTACAAGTAGTCATTGTTGCTGTGAAGATCAAGTGGATTGCATATCAGATGGTTGCTGTGAAGATTAAGTTCAGATTTGCTGATACAAAGTGTTTTTAAAGATCAGGTTTGAAGTTTTGAAGTTCAAGATAATTCCAAGAGTTCAAAGATTAAATCCTCAGAAGCTTATTCAGAAGGAACTTGAAGTTCAAGAAGCATGAAGATCAAGTTAGGGGAGGATTGTTGGGAATTATCACAAGACAAGAGAAGACTTAATGGAAGATCAGAATTAAGTCTGGTGGACTACAGAATTAAGTCTGTTAGTATTATTAGTTAAGTCTTGTCAAAGTTAAGTCTGGTCGTTGATTGTTAAGTCTGGTAGAGTAAATGTAAAGTTAAGTCTGTTTGACTTAAGTCATTAAGTCTGGTTATGATATTTAGGAAGTCGGTTAGCTATAAGTTAGGAAAGGATACGAACTTATCTTTGGAGAAGATACGTATATCCTTCAGCAAGTTTTGTATCTAGGGTTTCCTTGGTGTATAAAAGGAACCCTAACACATTAGTTTAGAGATAACGACGAAGATTGTAATTCATTAAACAATTAGTAATAATACGAAGTTAGTTGCTATTGTGTTCTTCAAAGTTGATTGTTTAGATTCCGCATAAACATTCAATTCGTGTTAGAGTCTCACTTAGATTGATTTGATTTATTCAAGTCGTCTACTAAGTTGTTAAGGCTACTTAGAGATCCATAATCGTTTGTGGACCAACAACTACTGTTGTAGTTGTCAGACACGCTTCCTATTTGTTTATCTATTTTTACTCTTCAGTACTCTTAACATGTTTGCCTATAAATAGCAAACAGATAGGAGAAAAGTGGGTAAGGTATTCTTGTGCAATTAAAGCTTAGACTTTCACAAATACCCCTTTTCTCCTACAAAGAGTAACGTATCCCTGAGATAGCTCAGTGGGTCGAATTGTTACCACTTAAGCATAGCTTGAGTTTAGATAGGAGACACCATACCTTGTCTATTCAATCCCAAGTGTTTGTTCCGTAAAACACTTGGGTAATAGATTCTTTGATTCATTTCTAATAAGAATTTAAACGTTGAAAATACTATGTGTTTTTATATTAACGTTTCATTAACTGTTAGAATTAATCAATACATTGTATTAGTCATAAACACAAATAGATTAACTTTATAGTTAACTCTAAGCGTGTTAAGGGAACAACAAGTGGTATCAGAGCCTCTGGTTTATAAAATCTTTCAAAATTAACCAAGAGTGCTCAAGGTTTTTAAAACCAAGATCCTACTATGACCGATGCAAATGTCCCCCAGCTAGTCGACAAAAAGGGTGGAAGCTTTTCAGCTGTTGCCCCACGACTAGAAGCTGGTAAATTTAGCAAGTAAAAAAAGCGAATGCTTTGCTACTTGACTGGTATGGAACCATACTATATCACTTGTGTCAAAGATGGTCCTTATGTCCCAAAGACTGCTGAAGGGCTAAACAAGCCTGAGGCTCAATGGACCATTGATGAGAAGAGGGTGGTCAATCATGACCAACGCCTGAAAAGCATCATTATATCATGTCTTCCTGACGATATAATGGAATCAGTCAACAACTGTTCAACAGCCAAGCAAACTTGGGATGACTTGGTCAATAGCTTTGAGGGTCCCTCAGATACCAAGGAAAACAGGGTCATGGACCTGAAACTTGAGTATAATACTTTCAGGGCAAAAGACTCTAAAAGTCTCTCTCAGACTTATACCAGATACAAGACTTTGATAAACGAACTATCAAATGATGGTGTAGTTTTGTCTAAGCATGAGACAAATGTTAGCTTTGTCAACAGTCTCCCTGAGAAGTGGCTAAACTTCTCACAAGGCCTGAGGAATGCTAATCACATTCAGACTCTTGAGCTCCCTGAGATCTATGGGAAGTTTTTCTATGAAGACAACTTAATCTCAAGGAGATACCCTGACTCAAAAGCTCTTGAGTCCAAAAAGGCCTTGACCTCCACACCCATATCAACTGTTTTTTATACTAATTGTGTTGTGCAGGACTTTCAAGAGGATTTTGAGGATGAAATTGATGAAAGGACTAGTGATGAGTACCTAAAAGATTTAAACTTGGAATTCCAAGAGAGGGCACTCCTTGCCAGTTCAAAACGTTTCATCAAAAGAAACCAGTCCAACTTTTCAAAAGGAAAAGCAAATGAAACCACTGAATGCTTTAATTGTGGTAAAAAGGGTCATTTTGCTAGGGACTGTTATTCTAAAACCATCTCAAAACCCTCTTACAAATTTTCAGGAAATAGTTCCTCAGGAACTAGCAAGTTTCAACCTAGAATGTTTCAGTCGACCCAACAATTTCAAAACAAGGGTCAAAAAGACTTTGAAGCAAAATATAGGAAAGCTAAGGCTAAACTTGCAATTCTTGAAACTAATCCCTCTATGTCTCAAGCTGCTCAAACATCCAAACCTGTTCAGGCAAAGAACAAGGTTTTAGTAGCTAAAGCTTATGATTGTGATGAAGAAGAGGTCTCCTCAGATGAGGAAATTAGAGTGAGTGCACTGATGGCACTCTCTGAAGGTGATCAGGTGGCTGTTGGGAAAAGCCATGCAAGGAATGGAGAGTGGGTAAACATCACCATGAAGAAGGTAAACACTTTACTTTCTATGGATGATGATTCTGATTGGCAGTCTTACATGAATTATATTTGTGTAGATCTTAAATTTGTTGAGGAACAAAAGCTTAACATGTTCTCAAAATATAACAACATAGTGTCAGAATTGAATAAATGTAGAGATGAATTACTTGTACTGAAGCAAGCCAAATTAGAAACAATTACTCTACAAATTCAGAACACTGAAATTTTGAAACAAAACCAAGCCCTACAAACTGAACTTAACAAAGAAAAGGCTGTCATCCAAGGCTGGACCAAAAAGAACCCCAAGGTCTTTGATACTGTGGGTTTAATCCCTAGGAAAATAATAGGAATTGACCATCACATGGTTAACCCCTATGTAAGTCCCAGTGAATTGACCTTTGTTCCAGCTGGCATATCATTTGAACAAGAAATGCTTCCCAAGTCAAATGACTGGATTGTCAGGAACAACCCAGTCAGTAAGTTACCAAACTTTGAGACTGGAAAGATCTTGCATCCTGAAAGTCAGGCTTTGAAAAATATGCTTGGACTTACTGAACAACTCAGTAAACTTGAACTCACTAAACAACTCAGTAATACTGAGTCCGTGAATGAGTCTGAATCAGAATCATATCCACCACTCCCACAACTGAATACCCTTCAGGGTGCTGCACCCAACTTAGGCCTCCCACCAATGGTCTACTCTCAACACTTTCCAAAGGAGAGGTCAGGAATGGGAAAAACAATCCTGAAAAGACCAACACTTGAAGTCTCAGTAAATACTGATGACTCATCATCTTCAGTCCCTTCTGAAGTAAAAACCCAAAGCCCTGACTCAAAATTTGATCAGTTGGCTGAAATGGTCAGGAAGCTGGGAGAGAAGATTGCATCTTCTGAGAAACCTTCTCAATCCAAAAAGGAACAAAAACCAGCTTCCTCAAGAACCAAACCCAAACCCTCAAAACCCCTGAAAAAATGTGAACTGTGTAACTATACCAATCATATCACTGATGATTGCTATAGAATTCTTTACTGCATGATTTGCAAAAAAGGTGATCACAGGACCTCTGATCATAAAACACACTCAGTCACATCAAAGATGGCAAGCCTTAAAGCTCAGTCTTTAAACTACCCTTCTGATTCTAAACAGAAACAGAAACAAAAGGCAAAACCTTTTGCACCTTGCCCCTACTGTGGGTTCAATGACCACCATCCTAAGGATTGTCAAATTGACAATTGTTGTGAAAATAGTGGAAGTCCCACTCATGATACCTCAGGACTGGATAAGGTCATTCAGGCCAGAAGAGGTATGACAAAGTCAGCCTCTCAATCTACTGAGTCTACATCTGCAATCAAATGCATAATTTGTGGCAGCTCAGTCCACTCCTCCACTGACCATAAATCAATTGTTAATATTAAAAAGACCCCCAAAGCTAAGCCCTCCAAGAAGTGGATTCCTAGAAAGAACTAACCAAGTTTACTATTTGTGCAGAAACATGCCAGGGATCCTGTTTGGCATCTAGATAGTGGATGTTCAAGGAGCATGACTGGTGTGAAGGAATATCTGCACAAGTATGTGGATGAATCAGGACCCAAAGTGATATTTGCTGATAACTCATCATGTCTCACTGAAGGTTATGGTTCAGTAAACTACAATGGTAAAGTCTTTACTAGGATAGCTTATGTAAATGGTCTTAAATAAAATTTGATAAGTGTTAGTCAACTATGTGATGCTAAATACATAGTTCAGTTTGATGATAAGCAAGGAATCATCTTCAATGCTAATAAGGAAGTTGTCCTTATTGCACAAGAAGACATGATGTTTATGTGTTGGACATAACCAGTCTGACTCAGAATGGAACTTGTCTCTTTACCAAGGCCACTGATACTCTCAACTGGCTTTGGCATAAGAGACTCTCCCACCTGAACTTCAAAAACATAAACAACCTTGTAAAACAAAACAAGGTCCTTGGCCTTCCATCTCTTGTGTTTTCAAAGGATAAACCATGCTCAGCTTGTAAAAAAGGTAAACATCACAGAGCATCCTTTAAAACCAAAACCAACTTTTCCATCAGGAACTGCCTACATCTTCTCCATATGGATCTATTTGGACCAATTAGTCCTAGATCTATTAACCATGAGAAGTATACTCTGGTCATTGTGGATGAGTACTCAAGATACACTTGGGTATACTTCCTGATCAAAAAGAGTCAGGCAGCTGAAACAATTATGTCCTTTGTCAGGAATATTGAAAATCAAAATGACATCAAAGTCAAACAGATTAGAACTGAAAATGGAACAGAGTTCAAAAATTATGAACTTGAATGTTTCTGTGATGAGAAAGGGATTTCCCAAAAATTTTCCTCACCTTACACACCTGAACAAAATGGTATGGCTGAAAGGAAGAATAGAACCCTCATTGAAGCAGCCAGGACAATGCTAAATGGATCAGTCCTTTCCAAACACTTCTGGACTGAAGCAGTTAAGACTGCCTGTTACACACAAAACAGATCCATCATTGTTAAGAGACATAGCAAAACTCCTTATGAGTTATTCAAGGGAAGGATCCCTGACATCAGCTACTTTCATGTCTTTAGGTGTCCTGTGTTTATTCATAATCACAAGGATCACTTAGGAAAATTTGATGCCAAAGCTGATGATGGATACTTCCTTGGATACTCCCTTGTCTCAAAGGCCTTCAGGGTGTTCAACACTAGGAAACAGCATACTGAGGAAACATTTCATGTTACCTTTGATGAGAGCACTGATGCTATCAGTGTCTCTAACAACTCAGTGGAAGAGATAGGTATTGATGAATCATCAAGATATCCTCCTGATGAACATCATCCTGAAAATGGTCCTTCCACTCAGTACCAAGCAAATGCTGACATCTCCTATTACATCATTCCCCACAACCTTCCTTACCCAACCATCACTGAGTTTGTTGAAGCCCAAAGAAGTACTGATGAAATCGTTCAAACTGAACACATTACTCAGGAACCAAACAATCACAGTGATGAGTCTACCCACTCAGACACTCAAGATGCTGAAGATCATCATGTGTCTGATCCTGATCCTACCCATCAGGCATCAAGTTCTAGTCAGTATCCTAGACCTCAGGACAGATGGACTAGGTCTCAGGATATAAAACTTGTCAATATAATTGGTGAGCCTACTGAAGGCATGCTTACAAGAAGCATGGCTGCACAACTGAGAGCAACCTCAGACAATGAATGCCTATTTGTGGACTTCATCTCCACAATTGAACCCAAAAGTGTCAAGGAAGCACTTAATCACCCAAGTTGGGTTCAGGCCATGCATGATGAACTGGAACAATTTGACAGAAACAAGGTAATGACCTTGGTCAAGTGTCCTGAAGATGTTTCAGTCATTGGCATGAAATGGGTATTCAAAAACAAATCTGATGAAAATGGCATAGTCATTAAAAACAAAGCCAGACTTGTAGCCAAAGGCTATAATCAACAAGAAGGCATTGACTATGAAGAAACATTTGCACCAGTAGCAAGGATGGAAGCCATCAGGATCTTCCTTGCTTTTGCTACATACATGAACTTCAAGGTGTACCAAATGGATGTTAAAAGTGCATTCTTAAATGGTGCACTGAAAGAAGAAGTTTATGTTCAGCAACCTCCTGGATTTGAAAGCAATGAGTTTCCTGACTATGTCTGCAAGCTTAACAAAGCCCTTTATGGACTGAAACAAGCTCCCAGAGCATGGTATGAAACTCTTTCAGCCTTCCTGATCCAAAACAAATTTGTCAGAGGCAAGATAGACAATACATTGTTTATCTACAAGACAAATAATGATGTCATACTAGTACAAGTGTATGTTGATGACATCATTTTTGGCTCAACAAGTTTTAAACTTTGCAAACAATTTGAAAAACTAATGGCAAAGAAATTTGAAATGAGCATGATGGGAGAACTGACTTACTTCCTTGGTCTGCAAATCAAGCAGACTGATAAAGGAACTTCTATCAGTCAAGAGAAGTATGTCAGAAGCCTACTGAAGAAGTATGAGCTCAGTGACTGTGCCTCAGTCAAGACTCCCATGGTATCCCCAAACAACCTTGGTCCTGATCTCACTAGAAAACCAGTAAATCAAACTCTTTTTAGAGGAATGATAGGATCACTGATGTATCTACTTGCATCAAGGCCTGATATCTAATTCTCAGTCTGTTTGTGTGCCAGATATCAATCTGACCCAAGAGAATCTCATATCACTGCTGTGAAAAGGATATTCAGGTACCTGAAAGGTACTCCAAACCTTGGATTATACTATCCAAAATGTTCAGGCCTTGATCTTAAAGGATACTCAGACTCTGACTATGGTGGATGCAACATGGACAGGAAAATCACCTCAGGCTCCTGCCAAATTCTTGGTGGAAAACTAGTCTGTTGGAGTGCTAAGAAGCAACAATCAGTTGCCATGTCCTCAGCTGAAGCTGAATATGTTGCAGCAGCAAGTTTTTGTGCAAATGTACTCTGGATGAAAAGTCAACTCAGTGACTATGGAATTCAGTACAAGATGGTTCCCATCTTTTGTGATAACACAAGTGCAATTGCCATCTTAAACAACCCTGTTCTTCATCAGAGAACAAAACACATTGATATAAGATATCATTTCATCAGGGACCATATCATGAATGGTGACATAGAATTACACTTCATTCCTACTGAATATCAGCTAGCTGATATATTCACCAAGCCATTGGATGAACCAACTTTCACTAGACTGAAAGCTGAACTTGGAATGTTGGATATTGAGAATCAGTCCACTGATTGATTCCATCCAAATAAGTGTAAATTCTGAAAACCCAGGTCCCTGACTCAATGTGTACTTCAGTGAAAAGAATCACTGAAACCTCAGGAACTAAACCCAAGTTCCTGAAATGTTGGACTTCAGGAACTAAACCCAAGTTCCTGAACCCTTGAACCATCAGTGACTAAACCCAAGTCCTGACAAACAGGTTCACTGAATGTAAAGTCATTCAGGGCCCTCAAGAGACATTCAATACTAACTTAAATGCTCTAAGTATCTAGTTAGTAAATGTCCGAGGTTGGTAACTGAATTCTTATTTAATATAAGAATATTTGTTCTTTTGCCTTTCTGGCTTCCACCTCTGGGCCCCCACATTCCCACTTGGCATTAAATGCCTCTCCAATCACATTACAGATATGTGATGACTCATCTCTGCAAATTACACTTTTGCAGAACTGCTCAACTGTTCACCTTGACTGTTGCGCCAAACCAGGGAAAGTGGAGTGGTGGCATTAAATGCGGATCCCAAAACATTTTATTCAAAACGGTTTTCAAACATTCTTTTTGAATAAATAAAATCCGCTTAATACCCAAATTACCCTCCACTTCCCTTCCCTATAAATACCCTCATACAAAAAGACACACACACGTTTTTTAGAAATCTTAAGCAAAATTTTGCCCTTTTCTTTCAAAAAAAAAACTAAATCTTGTGTGTGTGTTCTTAGCCTTTAGAAACCCAGAATCATTTGTTAACCCAAACCTACCAACACAAATGGCTTCTTCTAAAGCTATCAAATACGCCCCTAATGTGGAATTCACATTGGAGGGTGTAGACCTCACCAAGAACAATGTGGTAGGAAACTTTGCCTATCCTCAAAAGTTCTATGCGTACAAGAATGTAGTGAAGTATCTTCAAAACTGCTTTCTTGCTACGGCATTCACCAAGACCCCCTCAGTCATCTACCATGACTATTTGAGGGAATTTTGGTGTACTTCAGTGGCAACCAGCCCTGAGGACACCAAAGAATCCATCATCACATTCACAGTGATGAATGGGAGAAGGACCCTCTCCCTGGATTACAAAACCTTCATCAAGGCCACTGGTCTTTATTTCGCTAAGGCCTTTGAGCCCAACCCTACTGACCAAGAGGTTAAAGCAGAATTGCTTTTTCTAGGACCTCATGACCCTAAGCGGCCTGAAATGGCCGCTGGAGCCTTATTGGATAAGGCTCCAATAGTTAAAACCTGGTTCCACTCTATCTGGAGGATCCTGATGACCTTCATCATTCAGGTCCTTGGAGGGAATAAATCCTCCACGGAGCAGTTGAACTCATCACAACAATTGATGTTGTTCAGTCTCCTGGAGGGTAGAAAAATAGATATCGGAGGAATAATCTTCCGTGACCTTGTTGCCAAGCTCTCAGGGAAATCTAGGCAAAGACTTATGTCTTATCCTAGGTTTATTTCTTGCGTGCTTCAGGACCTATTAGGCCCTGACTATGTTAGATCCGACGTTGAAGGTACAAAACCTGACATCCTACATAAGACCAATTATACTAGTGGCATTACTGAGGTACAACCCATTGCCCTGACCAACTACATGCTAGTGGTTAATCAGGGGGAGAACGCTGTTTCTCCAGTACCTTCACCTACAAAGAAGGTGAAGAAGACAAAGAAGGGTCAGTCAAGTAAGGTGGTTAGACCCAAACCACTCGCCACTGAGACTGATGCCTCAAACAACCCTAAACAAGGATTAAATATGGCCGAGACCTCTGAGACACCCGTCACTGAGACCCTCTTGACCCAAAAACAAACGCCAACGGAGGGCACTGAGAAATCATCCTCAGTGTCCTCGGGCAAACCCCCTCTTCCTCAAGGCTCTACTGACATAAACAAGTCACTAGAGTCAGGAACCTCCACCCAATCACATCCCGATGAAGGCACTGACAAATCACAATCAGGGCCTGAGGGAGAAAAGGGACCTGAATCCTCGGTTGGGCAGCACTACTCAACTAGGAAGGGGACCCACACCCAATCACATCCCGTTAACGTCCCTAAGAAATCACACTCAGGGTCTCAGGGAGTCAAGGACCCTGAATCCCAAAAGGGCAGAACAACCCTGATAGGAAGGGGGTCCATCAATCATCACAAAAAGTGCCTCGTGATAGTTCTGAAAAACACCCATCAGGACTTGAAGGCGCTAAGGGGGACAAAGACTCAGAGGGATATAAACCACCCGCTGATACGGAACCCATAACCCCCTCAGGCGGATCCATTCTCTTGGGAGCTGACCCCAAATACCAGGCTGAGAAATCAGTTATTATGGTTAGCCAGGCTGAGCAAACCCACTCAGTTTTTATGGCGGGGTCAGGACCTAGCCAAAACGAAGGCAAGTCTTCTTTTGAAGAGGAGCCGGATAACCTTTTGGAGATTGAATCTATGGTAGATATTTAGGCTCTTCTTGATTCTGAAGATGAGCTCAAGGAAGAGAGTGAGGAGGAAGTTTTTGAGGCAGGTGATGACATGGAGACTGATGCCCAACCTACTGAACAATCGCATCAGTCTTCTCCTCATGATGAAGAATCTGAATCTCAGGCTGATCATTCTTCAGATTCTGAATCATCCTGCCCTCCTGAACTCAAGAAGTATGACAACATTCTTCCTCTTACTGAAAGGCAATTGGTCAAGTTCCTACAAAAGGCCAACAATGCTCTCTTTACTGGGCTAACTGAAGAATTGTTTGATCAACACACTGAAGCTACTGTTCATTATGTCGATCTGAAGGAATCAGTGGAATCCTATCATGATGATGTTAATGAGCACAAGTCATCTATCTCCTTCTCCCTGACGAATCTTGATCATAATCTTAAGTTGTTCAACGAGACTCTCACCAACATACACAAGAGCGTTGAAACTATTCAAGAGTCAGTGAAAGATGACCCTGAGCTTAACAGAAAAATTCTTCAGGCTTCTGAGACCTACCAGCAACAATCTACTCAGTTGGCTGAGCTGGTAAACATGCTGACCTCCTCAAATCTTCAGGGACTCAGCTCTATAGTGGACTCCATTAGGTCTTCCCTGGGTCTTATGGAGTCACACTTGGCATCTTGGGCTACATCTTGTTCTTCCTTGGCTTGGAATCTTGGTCCAAGGATGACAGCAATAGAGGCTTCTCAGGCTTCTCTTGAGGCTAAGGTCTCAACTCTTCAGAAGGACACCTCAGACATCAAATCAATGATGACTGAGATCTATCAGGCCTTCAAAGGTCAGGCTCCCTCAACTTCAGTGAGCGCACTAACTCTTGCTCTCACTATGGGTCAAGCAACAGTTGAGGGGGAGAAAGTCACTAAAGAAAAACAACCTGAACAAGAACAACCTCCTTCTCACACTGAGGGGGAGAATCCTGAAGAAACCCCATCATCATCCCGCCAAGACAAAGGCAAAGGCATACTAACAACCACTGAGCCTGAGCCTACAATCTTGGTGACTGCTTCCTCTGAAAGAAGGACAGACCCTGATGAGCCAGTCAGGGTCCCTTATGAAGTCAATGGAGTGATGAAACTCCTCACAAATGAGGAAATTCAGGCTCATATGGAGAAAGAGGAGGCAATGAAGAAGGCAGCTGAAGAAGAAAGGGCGAACAAGCTTGCTCTCATTCAAGTTGCTAGAGAAGAGGACTATCGTGAACTCAACCGTATCAATATCCATAATCATTATCTATCTTCCGCATACCAATGATTGATTTGGCCTACCTTTGAAAACTCCGTATCAGACGGCCTCATTTAAGTTTGAAGGACTAAAGAAGCAACCACAAAAACTTCCAAGAAGGGAGTTGACTAACTGAGAGTAACCCCGCGAAGCATTTCAGTTTGATTCGTGAAGAGGAAGATTGAGGATGTGAAGTAGATATGAAATTTTATAATTATCCGTCACATGATGATATACTGCATTTTCATCTCTCTAAAAACCCTTGAATTTTATTAAGAAATCTATAATCTATTTTAAATCCAACCATTGAAATTTTATAAAAATTTAGTATGTTGATCTACTGTTCATCCGTCACATGATGATATAATTTTCACTCATATCCACCGTTTAGATCTTCGCATTAAATTCATTTTATACTTTCGTTATTTCCGTTACCCGTACTGTTCATCTTCTTTTCCCCCAAATTCATTTATGCTAATCAAATCCTTTGATTATGTAGAATCAATACTTCATTCCATTTCTTTTTTACTTTAATTTCACTATGAGAGACCCAGATCCAAATAAACCTAATTCAGAGATGCCTCCAAAGCTCTCTGATGACGTCATTCGTTCCAATAAAGCTCCTAGGAGCAATAAGAAGTCGAAGGTTATCAATAAGCCTGCTCATTCAGGTGGGAAGAAGGCTAGTTCGAGGCTGGCTAGTAAAGGGGGTAATTCTGTGAAGGATATGGAAGATTTAGCGTATGATGATGAGGGTAATGAGGCTGTGGAGGATGGTTTTGATGGTGATACTCAAAGTTTTGACTCTAAGAGCTGTGGGGAGTTTGTTTCTGTTTCTGAGAAGGAAGTTCCAACTGCATTTGAGAAGGATATGGTGAGTACTCTTGTTAATGAGTCTTTGAAAGTTAATATTGAATCTGAGGTTAATGTTTCTGTTAAAGATAAGAATGTTGATTGTCATAAGGCTAGGGTTAAGTTTCAGGATGCTAGTAGTAGTGATGGTGTTAGGGCTTGTCCTGCTAGTGTTAGTCCTAGTGGTAGTCCTAGATTGTTGAAAAGGGGTGAGGTTCTTTGTGATGGTGGTAGTAAGGCTAGTGCGCCATTTTCTTTTAATAATGCTGAGAAATGGCCTAGTCTTAATGGTAATGATAAGGGAAATGATGTGAGTAAGAATACTGAGAAGATTGATGAGACTCATGTAGTTGATGATGACACAGTAATGAAGGATGATACTAGTACTAAGAAACCTTCTTCATTTTTGAATGCTGTTCAAGGTAGAAGTTTCATTGGTACTAATAAATTGAGCTTGTTTCCTATGAGTTTGAATGAGAAGGGTATGGAAGTAGTTGAGATGGATCCAGTGATTGAAGAAGGTAGTAAGAAGTGGATGATGACATTGGTAGGTTATTTTGTTGGGATGAAGATGAGTTATAGGGAAATTATGGGCCACCTTAGAAGAATGTGGAGACCATATTTCTTTGACGATGTTATTATGAATGAGTGTGGTCTCTATTTCTTTAAGTTTAAAGCGGATGAGGGTTTACAAACTGTGTTAGAAAATGGTCCCTGGTTAGTGGATGGTAAGCCGTTGTTCGTTCAAAAGTGGGAAGCGGGTATGTGTATGAGCAAACCTGAGCCTTCTAAAGTTCCTGTTTGGGTTAAGATCATGAACGTACCGCTTGAGGCTTGGAATGTGGAAGGCATAAGAAGGATATCTAGTGGAATTGGGAACCCTATCATTATGGATAGAATTACTGCGTCTATGTGTGAGAAGGCATCTGGTAGGGCTAATTTTGCTAGGGTTCTTGTGGAGGTGGATGCGTCTAAGGGTCTTGTGGATCAGGTTGAGGTTAATTATAAGAGTTTGGGTAAGTCTATGAAGCTCAAGGTTGAATATGTGTGGAGGCCTCCTGTATGTGGTTGTTGCAAAGTTTTTGGCCATAATTATGAGAATTGTATTCATAGGGTTATACCTGATGCTGAGAAGAATGTTAGTAATGAAAGAGACACTCAGAAAACTGCTAATGGGGTGAATGAAGGTAATAGTGGTAATGAATGGAAGACGGTTGGTAATAAAGAAAATGCTAGGAAGGAGGGTGATTACACAGGGGTTAATGTGCAGAGGAATTTCTATGGTGAGAGCTCGAGTAGTGGTAATGAATGGAAGACGGTTGGTAATAAAGAAAATGCTAGGAAGGAGGGTGATTACACAGGGGTTAATGTGCAGAGGAATTTCTATGGTGAGAGCTCGAGTAGAGGTGGTTTTGGTGGTAGAGGTAGAGGGAATGGATATGGTAGAGGGTATGGGAATCAAAGGTATAATAGAGGCGAGAACAAGCAATATGTCCAAGTTAAGAAGAATAACTCTACTAATGAGAATCAAGCGAAAGAAATGTTCAAAGTGATAAAGGCAAAGATAAGATGGATGTGGATGGTGACGTGAGTAGAAGTGGTGGTAATAAACAGACTCAAAAGAAGAATAGATACTCTGTTTTAGCTGATGAAGATGAGACGAAAAGGAATCTTATTTGGGAAGAGACTCGGAAAAGGATTGATGATGTTTGCTCCAAAGGTGAAACTGTGAATGAGGGCGAGTTTAACTGTTGGTCTGATGATTTGAAAGAGTATTATAAAATGAAGAAGAAAGCTTCATCTCCTAATCCTAAAGCAGAGGCGTTAAGACAGAAAGTTGTTGAGCTTCAAAAGCAAATCAGTTACAGCAACAAATGTATTGTGTCTGATTCTAAAGATAAGGCTGAAAAAATGAGTAAAGGTTTGATGCAGGAGAAAGGTCTTACTAAGAATCAGGCATACACTAAAGCTTACGATGAATCTTATAGGGATGAGTTAAAGAGGATTGAAGACTTGGTGATCAAGAAGCAAATGTTTGAAGTGGAACTTTTCGTTGAAACTAATCAAGCTTTTACACTCTATGAGTTGGAAGTTTGGACCAGTAAGATGATTGAGTTCTACAAAGCTAGAGTTGGTGATAATATTTTTGATAAAGTTATGGATTCGATTAAGATTATGAATGAAGAAGTTGCTGAGGAAAGGAGTGGTAGTGCTCATTTCTTGGCTCAGGAAGAAGTATCTAATTTTCATGATGAATCGCTTGCTGATATGCAAGGTGGTATTGCTGCTCACCCTTCTAATTTTAAATGTTAGTCAAATTGGCTACTTGGAATGTTAAAGGGTTGTACACCACCCTTAAACAAGATGAAGTTAAGATGTTAATTAGTAATGAAAATTTATGTATGTGTGCGGTCCTTGAAACGCAGTTACGTAAGAAATTTGTGAACCCTGTTTGCAATGATCTTTTTGGTAACTGGTGTTGGGTATCGAATAGCGTTGATAGCAGAAAGGGATGTAGAATTGTGGTTGGTTGGGATTTGTTCAGGGTGAAAGCTAACCTTATCTCTTAAATAGACCAGGTTATGCATTTTGAAGTTGCTTTTGTTCATGATAATAGAAAGTTTTTTATCTCGTATGTGTACGCTGACAATCCTGTTAGTAGTAGAAGGGTTTTATGGAGGAATCTTTCTGATCATAAAAGATTAGTTGGTAATTCTCCTTGGGTTTTGCTTGGTGATTTTAATGTGGCGCTGAATTATGAAGACTCCTCTAACTGTTTTATTAATGATGATGTAGGGTTAGTGGAGTTTAGAAAGTGTGTGCAGCAACTTGAAATTGAGGACATCACTAGCTATGGTATGTTCTATACTTGGATTCAGCGTCGTAAAGATCCTGGTGTTGGTATTTTGAAAAAATTAGACAAGGTTATGAGTAATGGTGACTTTGTTGCTGTTTATGAAAGAAGTTATGCTAATTTCCTTCCGTATTTGTCTTCGGACCATTGCCCTGCTACATTGGTTTTTCCTACAGAGGTGAAGTCTAAACCAAGGTCGTTTAGATTTATGAATTTTTTGGCTGAGAAAGCGGAGTTTCTTTCTACTGTCAAAGATAACTGGAATATTGAGGTTAAAGGTTTTTCTATGTTTGTTCTTGCCAAGAAGCTGAAGAATATGAAGAAATACATGAGAAGTTTGAACAGGCAGAATGGAAATGTGTTTGACAAAGTTAAAATGTTACGTGAAGAACTTGGCAGAGTTCAGAAGAGTCTTGATGTTGACCCTACTAATGCTCAGTTAAGAGAAGAAGAAATGGTCTATACTAAAGCTTATCATGATGCTGTTGTTGATGAAGAAAGATTACTGAAGCAAAAAACGAAGATTGAATGGCTTAAAGAAGGTGATCAAAACTCGGCTTTTTTCCACAAGATTTTGAAAAGCATAGTTAGTAAGAGTAGAGTTGAGATTGTGAAAGATGAATATGGGAACACTTTTCAAGGTGCTGAGGTTGCTACTCAATTTGTCAAGTATTTTGAGAATTTTCTGGGTTCTTCAGAAAGTGTTTTTCCGATTGATGATTGTGATAGTTTATTCATCAAAAAGCTTGATCCAAATCTTGCTTTGAACATGATTAGACCTGTTTTGGATGATGAGATTAAGATTGCTATGTTCGACATTAAAGATGACAAAGCAGCTGGTCCGGATGGTTTTACGTCGAAATTTTTCAAGAAGGCCTGGTCTGTGGTGGGTCCTGATGTTTGCAGAGCAGTTATGGAATTTTTCACTTCTGGGAAGCTGCTAGGTGAGTTAAACACTAATATTATCTCTTTTGTTCCTAAGCTCAATACTCCTATCCTTTTGACAGACTTTCGCCCTATTGCGTGCTGTAATGTTGTGTATAAGTGTATTAGTAAGGTTTTGACTAATAGACTTAAGGAAGGGTTAGATGATTTAGTTGACTGTAACCAATGCGCTTTCATTCCTGGTAGACACATTAGTGACAATATTTTGTTAACTCAAGAATTGATGTGTGGGTATACTTGGAATTCTGGGACTAGTAATTGTGCTTTTAAAGTTGATATTAGGAAGGCGTATGACACTGTTGAGTGGGACTTTCTGAAAGTTATCTTAGGACAGTTTGGTATTCATGACACCATGATTAATTGGATTATGATATGCCTTACTACCGCCTCTTTCTCATTATATGTCAACAATGAGATTCATGGTTTTTTTTAAGAGTAGGAGAGGGTTGAGGCAAGGTGATCCCATTTCACCTTACCTTTTTACTCTTATAATGGAAGTTTTGAATCTTATGATTAAACGTCAAATTAGAAGGGATAATAGGTTCAAGTATCACACTAAATGTAGTGAATTAAGTTTGACGCATTTGTGTTTTGCTGATGACTTGCTGCTTTTGAGCCATGGTGATCGTGATTCTGTGTGCATTCTTAGAAGAGGTCTTGATGAATTCAGTATGTGTTCTAGTTTGTACCCTAGTCAAGAGAAAAGTACGGCTTTCTATTGTAATGTCCCTGATGCTGAAAAAGAGAGAATTTTTCTTGCTTTGCCTTTTAAAGAGGGTGAGTTGCCAGTTAGATATCTAGGTGTCCCTATGGTGACTAAGCAATTATGCAATGTGGATTGTAGAGTTCTGGTTGAGAATGTTAAGAAAAGAATTTTGGATTGGAAAAATAGATCGTTATCTTATGCTGGTAAACTGCAACTGATTGCTTCTTTTTTGTCCTCTCTTAGTGTTTACTGGGCTTCTATGTTCATTATACCTAAGCATATTTGTACTACTATTGATAGTATTTTCAAAGATTTCTTATGGGGTAGTACTGAGGTTAGGAAAAAGATTGCGTGTGTGGCCTGGAAAGATGTCTGTAGACCTAAGAGTCAAGGTGGGCTTGGACTTAGATCTATGTGTTTGATGAATGAGGCTCTTATATGTAAGTATCTTTGGAATGTTATAAGCAAAAAAGATTCGCTTTGGGTCAAATGGGTTAATTGTTATAGGTTAAAGGGAAGGTGTATCTGGGATCTTTCTGTCCACAAAAACATGGGTTGGAGTTGGAGACAGATGATGAAGCTTAGGGATAGTATTCGTAGTAACGTTGGTTGTAAGATTGGTAATGGGAAGAGTTGTTTTATTTGGTCTGATAAATGGCACGTTAATGGTCCTTTAAGTAAACTTATCTCCCACAACTTTCTTAGCACTAATGGTTATGATATTAATGATAAGATTATTGACTGGATTGATAACGGTAAGTGGGTTTGGCCTAATGATTGGGTTGGTAAGTTTGATGAAGTTATTGACGTTCCTACTCCTATTCTGTGTGATCATGAAGACAAATCTATTTGGTATAATAGTAAGTACGATGTTGTTAATTTTAGTGTTAAGGAGGTCTATAACGTTCTTAGGAATAATATGCCTGAGGTGTTATGGTACAAGCATGTCTGGTTTACGCAATGTATTCCTAGACACGCTTTTATCTTATAGATGGCAGTTAAAGGTAGATTAAAAACTCAGGATAGAATTTCAAAATGGTTTCATCTGAGTAATAGTCGTTGTCCTCTCTGTTTGACTTGTATGGATTCTCACAGCCATTTATTTTTTGATTGCCAATTCTCTAAGTTCTTGTGGGGTAAGATTAAGATTATGGCTAGACTTGACAATGTTTCTGATGTTTGGGCTGAGGTTATATCTGCGATCTGTGTCAAGAAGGCTAGTAATTCCATTTGGAGCATTGTTCAAAGACTCGTGTTTGGGGCAGTGGTGTACTTCATTTGGCAAGAGCGTAATATTAGACTCTTTGAAGGTAAGGATAGGTCGGTGAATACTATTTTTAAACTGATCACTAATATTGTTAGGCTTAGGTTGTTAAGTCTCAACATTAATAGGTCTAGTGAGGTTTGTAAAGTGGCCGATATTTGGGATCTTCCAGGCTTAGGCAGTAAAGGTACCATGGGGGTGATTGAGGACATGGATATTGATGATATCACATAATCTGTTTGTCTATGCTGTTCTGCACAAGATCAGGATTATCTTTGTGTGTTTCCAGGGTGATTTGAACTTCTGTAATTCGTCTAATGGGGTTCGTAAGTATTGGTGGTATTTTACGTATGATGATTGGACTGGTTGGGTGTTGATTTTTGGGCTTTGCACTATTGATGTTAGTAAATCTGGTGGGTTGTTTATCTTTGGTAAATATGGTGTAGATGAAGGGCCTGATACCTTGGGTAGACTCAATCTGTTGGATTCTTTTTTCGGGCTGCGCTGGCCAGTCATTATGGATGTTTGGATGGTTAAGTATAATCAGGTTCCTGAATGTATTTGTTCTAACAGTGTTATTGTTCACAGTTTTGTTTGGTTTTGTTTGATTACTGAGCAGGTTTGGTGGTGCATTGGGCTTTTTAATTTTTTAACTCTTGGCAGTTTTGATGATCCTCATATCTTCAAGTTGCTGATTGATTATTGCACCATCATTTTGGGGAGGTTTAAGGGTAAGATGCACTCTTTTCCTACCTTAAGGTTTTTCCCTAGTGGTTTTACTTTTGGTAGGTTTTTAAGGAGGCATTTACTCTTGAACATGCTTCACTGGCACTCCTCATGGTTATTGGTTATCTGGTTATTATAGAGTTTGGGTTGCTATGTTGATTATGTGGTTTACTTTGAAGATCTTGTGCTCAAGTTTATGCATGGAGCTGTCTGCTGCACTGTTATCCTTTTATGTATGGTCTCTCTTCTAATCAGTCTTGGCTTCTTTGCTTACTATGTGTTTTCATCATATGGTGATGTTTGGAGGTGCATTGGTTGGTCCCTTTGCATTGCCCCATGTATTCAGAGTATGATGTTGACCATAGTTCAAGCCATCTTTGCTGCTTTGACTGATTTGTTAGAGTTATCTTTTACTGCTATCTTTAGGTTTTGTATTTCTACTTTTGTAGTTTGATTGGATTCTGTTTTGTGCTTAGTATCTAGTGTTATGTTATATTGAGCATGGGATATTGTCCATGGCCATTTGCCATTAAGCCAATACTAGCTAGTTAGGGATGTGTCCTAACAGCTTTTATTGTATTGGGCTTCTTTTTTGTTCTTGTTTGCCTTTTTTGGCCTTTTCTTAATAAAATTTACCGTTAAGAAAAAAAAAGAAGGTGGTAAGAGCTTTGTGAAAGCTCAAGATGCTGAGATATCTGCTTTCAGGCAGAAAAGGGAGGAAAGAATGAAAAGGGCTGAAGAGATTAGGCAGAACAGGATTGAGAGATATCAGTGGGTCATGACAAGCAGGTTGAAACCAGAACCAATCACTGATGTCAAGATTCATCGAAACACCAATCCTGCCATTGTTACTGTCTACAGAAGTGCTGACAAGAGAAACTTTGAGGTTCATAACCCCTTCAGATTCGCTGACTTCGGGATCACTGAATTGGATGAATTAGGTCCAATAATAGCGAAAAAATCAAATGTTGTGGTCCCTGGTCTGTTGAAGTCCCTGAGTCTGAGGTATGAAAGATTGGCAGCAACACCTCAGGAACTTGGTATTCCCTCTCTTCTTCCTGCTTCAGCCGAATAACCTGCTCCCTCTCAGTCTTCCTCAAGAAAGAGAAAGAAGATTGAAGCTGAGCCTGAGATCAAGGTCCCTGGTCTTGACTGCGACAGAACCCTCCCTGAAGGTGTTCAATTCAGGAACAACATGGTCATCGAACAACCTGAAAGAGGTTTGTTCTTCACTGATGCTTTTGGTGACCCAACATTTCAAAGATGGAGTGATATTGATAAAGTTGGAATTAGAACAATGCTGGGTTACCTCATGATGGCCTCCCCAAACAAGAGTCCTGAAAATGTGAGGTTCTGCCAAGACCTGAGAACAAAGATTCAAGAGCATCCTGATCAACATGAGCTAGAGTCCAAGAAGCCAAAGCTTGAAGCCCTAGGTTATAAGTTCGACTGAATGAATCTGCCAACACCACCACTATCCTTGTACTATGTATAGTTTTTGTTAGGACTTGAAATAATATTAATAAGATGATGTTTTTATTATTTCAGTGACCTTATTTACTTTCTAGTACATTCAGTATGAGCAGAAGTCATTAGCTCACTCATAACTGATAAAAAAAACACTTAAGCATAATTTATATCCAAATAGAGGGAGATTGTTGGGTCCTTCAGTACCCAAGAGTCGTTAAAACAAGATTTGAATACAAATTAAGCTAAGTGTAAATGAAACCGAAAACATTCTAAGTCACTGAGTGAACAGTCACTCAGTGAGTTACCTTCAAGATGCTCAGGACGAGTCTAAAGAAGAAGATTCACCACACAGTGAGGCGGTACTCACTGAAGTGTTACTTGAGACGAAGAAGAAGGTAATGGATCAGTGAGCTTTAGACAAGAGCTCACTGAACCCAGTCTCCTCAACAACAACAACTGAAGACTGAAGACAAATGCCTGAAGAACCTAAAGCCTGAATAAAAGGCGAGAAAGGAGGGAAGGTTTTAAAGATAAGAACAAGTATTATCGGGGTCAGACAAACCATCCCTCAAGTGGCTAAAAGTCGAAGAAGTGTAAGGTTTGACACTCGAAGACTTTTTGGCCCAATCCTATTGGTTCTTGGAAATGACAACTACTGTTGTAGTTGTCAGACACGCTTCCTATTTGTTTATCTAGTTTTACTCTTCAGTACTCTTAACATGTTTGCCTATAAATAGCAAACAGATAGGAGAAAAGTGGGTAAGGTATTCTTGTGCAATTAAAGCTTAGACTTTCACAAAGACCCCTTTTCTCCTACAAAGAGTAACGTATCCCTGAGATAGCTCAGTGGGTCGAATTGTTACCACTTAAGCATAGCTTGAGTTTAGATAGGAGACACCATACCTTGTCTATTCAATCCCAAGTGTTTGTTCCACAAAACACTTGGGTAATAGATTTTTTGATTCATTTCTAATAAGAATTTAAACGTTGAAAATACTGTGTGTTTTTATATTAACGTTTCATTAACTGTTAGAATTAATCAATACTTTGTATTAGTCATAAACACAAATAGATTAACTTTATAGTTAACTCTAAGCGTGTTAAGGGAACAACAACATTGTTTAACTTTATAAGGTAATACGTATATAATGGTGCAAAACACCTATATGTTAAATGGGTTTTTTGGCTCAAAGCCGAAGCGGAACTGAATTCAAATTCAATTTTCGGTTAGATTTGATCAACTTTGAATTTGGTTTTGTTCGATTTCGGTTTACCTTAAAAAATTCTCAACCCGAAACCTTTACCAAATAACGTGAGAAACGCAAAACCTAAATTGATGAACACCCCTAGAAAGACCAAATTGATGGATCAATGGGTAGAAACATAGCAATGGGCATGTGTTAATACCTTGTGTACCTATTGACAACGCCACAATCTTTAAAAGCTCAAGCCATGAGCGAGAAGGTTTCACATAGTGAAGCACCACCAAATACTCTTTACATATTTCAAATAAGAGGAAGAATTTTAAGGGAAGATGCATCTACTTGTATAGGTGTATCTGAAATGTGTGATTGTGGTTTCTTCTCACACTTCTCATTAACTTTACTTTTATAACCAAAACTTTGCTATTTCACCATTACCAATCTTAATTTTGAAGAAAGTATTAGATGATAAATAAGCCCAAGCCCGTTTGTGGGTTTAGGGTTTCTAGGGTTACCTCTATGTATTGTGCCTCAATGAAAATCATAACATACGGGGTTTACAATGTCTAACATGGTACCGGAGCGGGTCTGTTCCTCAGACCTAGGTGGCTAAGTTGAGCCGCCTCTTCTACATCACCCCGTCAAACCCTAGCCGCCGCTATTTATCCATTTCCAAAAAATAAAATAAAATAAGTATATGCTTTGCTTTTATTTTTTGTTTCTTTGCTTTTGCTGTTACTGCATTGTGAAGATTAATCTCCGCTTGTTGCCGGATTTCTTCATCAATTATTTGCTTTTGCTATGATTTGCCTTTGTTGCTGCTTGAAGAATTGCTTCCGCTTGCTACCGGAATTCTTCATCAACAAATTATATTTTATTGCGTTAATGGTTAACTATCTTTAGTTTTGTTTTTATGTTTAGCTTCATGTTTTAATAATTAAATTCTTTCCTCCAATTCGAGCTTTAGCGATTTCGCCGCTCGAATTGCGAGGGAGTATTAGATGATAAATAAACCCAAGCCCGTTTGTGGGTTTATGGTTTCTAGGTTACCTCTATATATTGTGCCTCAATGAAAATCATAACCTACGGGGTTTACAATGTCTAACATGGTATCGGAGCGGGTCTGATCCTCAGACTTAGGTGGCTAAGTTGTCAAATTTACCACCATGATCACACTGAAATGACTTTATTTCACACTTAAATTGAGTGCGAACAAAGTTACAAAACAACATAAATTACAAGACATCAGATTTATTAACTAACGGATAAACCCAAATATATTGCGAATAATGATCAAAAAATAAAACATAGTATTTAAAACCAGAAAGACTCGGAATCGGGGAAGTCTACAAATCCGAGTGAACAATGTCAAAACATGACGGAACCAAAGTACTAGAACTAACAAATGGAAGCCTCACGTGTTTGCCAAGCTGACACGCATAACAAAGAACAGGAGACTTCTCTTTATTACAAAAAATAACACTTCACTTCCTGGATGTAACACCCCCAAATCAGATCGCAGCGAAAATAACATCTGGGGTGCTACTTAGTTGGATCATAACACAAGTAATAGAGAACGAATTTATCAAATCCGTTTTAAAAGCTTCATTAATTAAAACATAATTTTTACAATATTGAAGTGCGGAAAACAAGGCCCATTATTATTATTTAGTTGTCCCATAGTACAAAAACTCTGGTCATGAGTGTTTTATGCACACTCCAAAAGTGTGCCTAAGCCCTTGTCAAGCACAGCCTTGCATCATCATAAATCAACAACTAAACACCTGAGAAAAACATGCTAAAAAATGTCAACACAAAGGTTGGTGAGTTCATAGAGTTTACATAAATCAGTAAAGTTGGACTAGTAAGTTTACGAGTTAACATTATAAGGGGCATAATGTTATACAAAATAAGTTTACGAGTTAACATTTTAATGTGCATAATGTTATACAAAATAAATTTACGAGTTAACATTATAAGGTGCATAATGTTATACGAAAGGCTATTACGCTACGCTAAGTTTCATACTACCGAAGCTATGACAGTTTGCATGAAATGAGTTCATGTAATCACTCGGCCCGGCAAGTGTTCTATCCCTAGACACTGTAATTCGACATGGTATACATCCGCTTGTCCAATCTGGACTGTTGAATCTCAACACGGATGGAGGTGTCACCCTAAATAGATCTATTTATATCACTCGTGCTTCCCAGCAAGAATTAACGGTACATGAGCATGGGCATTTGGGATACAGTACTTAGACCAGCAAGTAATAGTTTTATCAAACAAAAACATTGTTTAAGTAGTCCATAAAAGTAAGCAGGTTCCTTACCCAAAGGGTAATACAAAACGTATACCAGTAGAGGTTGTGAAAACTCACAGTAATGTAAAGGTTTAGAGTAATTGTAAAAGTAATTGAAACAGTTAAGCATGTATCTCCCCCAAAGAGTTTAATAAACAATTAAATGATAGAAATTGGGGCTACGACTCACCTTGAGCATATCTGGCAAGGTGAAATGTAAAATCAAGTAAGTTATGGGAACGGCTCCAACATACGACCTGGATAATGGTAAAGTCTGAGAATTTGACTTAATATGAATAGTAATTATGAAAGTGAGTAACGGATAACGATTTGATTGGTGATGTGAGTATGATATACTTAAAATGCTTAAAGTTCAAAAATAATATTATATGTAATATTATCTTGTTTTTATGTCTTTAAATCCATAAATATCGTTTCCTTGAAAGTGGTGAAACGAAATGTTAAGTTAAATCGTTAAAATTCGTTATAGATAAATATAACGTAACATTATTACATATGTGACTGAAACGTAAAAATGCACGTGATTGAGTTAAAAAGTGTAAAATATGAATTAGAAATAAAGATGAAATAAAGATACAGTTGGTCCTTGAACTTTTACAGATTTTACAATTTTTACCCTAACGGAGTTAGCGTTGCACCGTTATTCCTTGGTTACATTTTTAGTCCAAAAAGGGTTAAATGTTACATTTTATGACTTCTAGTTATTATTTTATCCTTTTATACCCATAAGTTATTGAGTTGACAGTTTATACCCTATTTTTCCGAAAGTTACCAATTTTACCCCTAATAGTAGATATACTTTGCAAAACTAGTCCAAAAATCACAAAAAAGTAGAAAAAATTATCCGAGAGTTTTAGTAACTTTATATAGCTTATTTAAGTCTATTGGAACTGCTTATTGGCCGAAATGCTTATTTTTAAGCTTATTGGACTTAACGTATATAATTAAAGGTCCGTTAACGAATTGTGATCCAAAGGGTTTTAAGGGAAGTTGGGCTTGGTATTGGGCTTGTTTTAAGGTGACAAAATCATAACCAAATAGCTTATATGACCAGCTAATAGAATAAGCTCAAAATCAGCTTATTGGGCTATTAAGCCCAACCGAATAAATATAAGAGTTTTTAGGCAATTCGAGTAGCTTGAGCTTAGGGGATTTTAAAGAGCTTTTTAGAGCTTATAAAAGGAAACTCCTAACGTGAACTTATTAGGTGAGTATATGAACAATCGAGACAAGTAATAAAATTTATATGTCAAGTGTTCGAATTAGATTTTAAATGATCATTTCTAGTCGACAGTGAAGGTGTTCAAGAAAATAAAACTATGACTTGTACATGAGTTTTATGTTTATGCGATGTAACAATAATTGAAAATGGTACTCGAATTGCATAGAAATGAACATGTAAATGTTGTGTGATGGTGTAAACATGGTTTCTAGCCTTCCATCATAGGAGGCAACCAAGTTTATGTGAAAATGAGATAATAGAAAGCGTAAAATGCATAAAAAGATATATACGTTCGAAACAATAAAATACGATGCATGGTGTGATTTAGATCAAAGGAAATGAACATAAGATGAGTTGTGAAGACTTACAACTCTAAGATGGTAAGAATTTTATGTGAAAAATGAACTAGATTCGAATGGAAAACACTAAACTCACTAGAACTAATAAACCAAGCTTCGAAATGGATCCAAACGTTTTCAATGTTGCTCGAATGGAAATGGAAATCAGCTCCTGGTCTTTGTGGTTCGAATAGAATGAGAAATACTTAGAGAATGTGTAAAAAGTGCTATGGTGTGAAAGGGAGTATGTATGTGTGTACATCGAATATATATACATGCATGTACTAGATATATAGTATATAAATATGGACAAGTTGGGGAGACAAGGAAACATGTTGGGATTGTTATTCGAATTTTGGCAGTAAGATAAGGATTTGGTGAGACTTTAGTGAATGTGAGGTGTTTGTGTAGCATGTGCATGTATGGTATACATATGTCGATATACATAAAATAACACAAGTTGGTTACATTCGATTGTTGGCAGAGATTTAGGATAGGAGACATAGAGAATATTTTGGCTAGAAAGTCTTTGTTTGTGTAAGGACCAAGTTGATATGGTTTAGGATTAATTTGTGTATATATATGTGTCGACATATACATATAAAGGTCCTAACCAATATATTATCGAGTGATATTGTGTAATAATGTGAGAAATGAGCTTCTAAATTTATATTCGACCAAAAATAATTAAAAGACATAGGTGAGATTAAGCTTTAATCGATTTGGATAAAAGGTTTAAATATTAAGTGAACTTGTGAATGTTGTCGAGTAGGATTTACTTTGCGTCTCGTTAATGTATCAAATGTTCGATTTAGAAAATGAAACTTGACGTCTTGATTCTTTGGTGTGAAAAGATTTGAGAGGTGTAAAAAGTGTTATAGTTCATGTGTCGAATTTAGAAGATATCGCGGTCAAGTGAGGTGAGCTAGTCGAGTGGATAAGTGAAATATATAAACTTATAATTGTGTTGGGCTTATGAATAGTAACAGGCCGAAAAACTTGGGCCGGGTATTAATAAGGATCCGTTTGGTTATATATTGAGTATATTAATTTCGTCGTGGTCCGCGTATGAACTCGTTCCAATATTTGGTGAATCACGTATCAACGTGTTTTTGAGTTATTATAATGTAATAGCGTAATTAAATGAGTAAACTTCTCATTAATAGTTGTCAATAAATAAATAAATGAGCACTTTCTGATAATTAATCATAATTATACAAATGAAAAATTACCATTTGTCAAACAAAAGGGTAATTCAAAATGTATAACAATAGAGGTTGTGAAAACTCACAGTAATGTAAAGGTTTAGAGTACTTGTAAAAGTAATTGAAACAGTTAAGCATGTATCTCCCCCAAAGAGTTTAATAAACAATTAAATGATAGAAATTGGGGCTACGACTCACCTTGAGCGTATCTGGCAAGGTGAAATGTAAAATCAAGTAAGTTATGGGAGCGGCTCCAACACACGACCTGGATAATGGTAAAGTCTGAGAATTTGACTTAATATGAATAGTGATTGCGAAAGTGAGTAACGGATAACGATTTGATTGGTGATGTGAGTGTGATATGCTTAAAAATGCTTAAAGTTCAAAAATAATATTATATGTAATATTATCTTGTTTTTATGTCTTTAAATCCATTAATATCGTTTCCTCAAAAGTGGTGAAACGAAACGTTAAGTTAAATCGTTAAAATTCGTTATATATAAATATAACGTAACGTTATTAAATATGTGACTGAAACGTAAAAATGCGCGTGATTGAGTTAAAAAGTGTAAAATATGAATTAGAAATAAAGATTTAATAACGATACAGTTGGTCCTTGAACTTTTAGAGATTTTACACTTTTTACCCTAACAAAGTTAGCGTTGCACCGTTAGTCCTTGGTTATATTTTTAGTCCAAAAAGGGTCAAATGTTACATTTTATGACTTCTAGTTATTATTTTTTCCTTTTATACCCATAAGTTACTGAGTTGACAGTTTATACCCTATTTTTCTGAAAGTTACCAATTTTACCCCTAATAGTAGATATACTTTGCAAAACTAGTAAAAAAATCACAAAAAAAGTAGGAAAAATTATCCGAGAGTTTTAGTAACTTTATATAGCTTATTTAAGTCTATTGGAACTGCTTATTGGCTGAAATGCTAATTTTTAAGCTTATTGGACTTAACGTATATAATTAAAGGCCCGTTAACGAATTGTGATCCAAAGGGTTTTAAGGGAAGTTGGGCTTCGTATTGGGCTTGTTTTAAGGTGACAAAATCATAACCAAATAGCTTATATGACCTGCTGATCGAATAAGCTCAAAATCAGCTTATTGGGCTTTTGAGCCCAACCGAGTAATTATAAGAGTTTTTAGTAAGTTCGAGTAGCTTGAGCTTAGGGGATTTTAAAGAGATTTTTAGAGCTTAACAAAGGAAACTCCCAACGTAAACTTATTAGGTGAGTCTATGAAGAATTGAGACAAGTAATAAAATTTATATGTCAAGTGTTCGAATTAGATTTTAAATGATCATTTCTAGTCGACAGTGAAGGTGTTCAAGAAAATAAAACTATAACTTGTACATGAGTTTTATGTTTATGCGATGTAACAATAATTGAAAATGGTACTCGAAATGCATAGAAATGATCATGTAAATGTTGTGTGACGGTGTAAACATGGTTTCTAGCCTTCCATCATAGGAGGCAACCAAGTTTACGTGAAAATGAGATAATAGAAAGCGTACAATGCATAAAATATATATATATATATATATATATATATATATATATATATATATATATATATATATATATATATATATATATATATATATATATATATATATACGTTCGAAACAATAAAATATGATGCATGGTATGATTTAGATCAAAGGAAATGAACATAAGATGAGTTGTGAAGACTTACAACTCTAAGATGGTGAGAGTTTTACGTGAAAAACAAACTAGATTCGAATGGAAAACACTAAACTTGCTAGAACTAATAAACCAAGCTTCGAAATGGATCCAAACGTTTGGAATGTTGCTCGAATGGAAATGGAAATCAGCTCCTGGTCTTTGTGGTTCGAATAGAATGAGAAATACTTAGAGAATGTGTAAAAAGTGTTATGGTGTGAAAGGGAGTATGTATGTGTGTTCATCGAATATATATACATGCATGTACTAGATATATAGTATATAAATATGGACAAGTTGGGGAGACAAGGAAACATGTTGGGATTGTTATTCGAATTTTGGCAGCAAGATAAGGATTTGGTGAGACTTTAGTGAATGTGAGGTGTTTGTGTAGCATGTGCATGTATGGTATACATATGTCGATATACATAAAATAACGCAAGTTGGTTACATTCGATTGTTGACAGAGATTTAGGATAGGAGACATAGAGAATATTTTGGCTAGAAAGTCTTTGTTTGTGTAAGGACCAAGTTGATATGGTTTAGGATTAATTTGTGTATATATATGTGTGTCGACATATACATATAAAGGTCCTAACCAATATATTATCGAGTGATATTGTGTAATAATGTGAGAAATGGGCTTCTAAATTTATATTCGACCAAAAATAATTAAAAGACATAGGTGAGATTAAGCTTTAATCGATTTGGATAAAAGGTTTAAATATTAAGGGATAATTACCAAAATAGACCAAACACCAAATGGTCTATACCATACCTCGGTTGCCCAAAAAATGTCCCCAGTTGCCCAAAAAATGGCGATTGTTGCCCAAAAAATACACTGAAAATCCTTCAGTTGCCCAAAAAATTGCCGGTTGCCTGGGCAACATAATTATTTTCGGATTTTGGGGTAAATAGGGAACCGCCCATTTGTGTTTGGTCTACTTTTAGAATTATCCCAAATATTAAGTGAACTTGTGAATGTTGTCGAGTAGGATTTACTTTGCCTCTCGTTAATGTATCAAATGTTCGATTTAGAAAATGAAACTTGACGTCTTGATTCTTTGGTGTGAAAAGTTTTGAGAGGTGTAAAAAGTGTTATAGTTCATGTGTCGAATTTAGAAGATATCGCGGTCAAGTGAGGTGAGCTAGTCGAGTGGATAAGTGTAATATATAAACTTATAATTGTGTTGGGCTTATGAATAGTAACAGGCCGAAAAAGTTGGGCCGAGTATTAATAAGGATCCGTTTGGTTATATATTGAGAATATTAATTTCGTCGTGGTCCGCGTGTGAGCTCATTCTAATATTTGGTGAATCACGTATCAACGTGTTTTTGAGTTATTATAATGTTATAGCATAATTAAATGAGTAAACTTCTCATTAATAGTTGTTAATAAATAAATAAATGAGCATTTTCTGATAATTAATCATAATTATACAAATGAAAAATTACCATTTGTCACACTGGATGTCCAAGGCGCTGGTGCTACGTATACTGACTGGTAAGAAAAGCATGAGGAATACTGGAAGGTTGCATAACCGGGTAAAGATCCCCAGAGCTATCACAGCGGAGAAGCACCTGACGAGTCAGGAAGTCCTTAACAGAAAAACCAAATGTGTCAAACTCAACAGTACAATGATTATCACGAAAAAATTGACAAACATAAATTAACTTCTTAACAATATTGGAAGTGATGAGAACGTTTTTTAAATAAAGTGGGCGTTGAGGAGTAGGCAAAATACTATGACCCGAGTTAGTAATGGGTATTGAATACCCGTCACCAACCGAGACAGACGAATAAATGCTCATATTAAAAACATCATTTAAACTAGTAACAAAATCATTAAGATGAGAGCTCGCACCTGTGTCCATATTCCAATTGCCTGAGGAATGATCTTGTAACGTCATGGTACTAAAAGCATTGGGTAAATAAGTTTCTAGTCCTACTGTGACCATTCCTGGTTGTACAACGGATGAAACAGGCTGACCCAAAGGTGACTGTTGGGCCGGCTGTGACTGTTGGACCATTCCACTGGTGGGGTACGAAGGCCCATAATGGGTTGGGCTGAACTAACGTTAAACGCCACAGGGGAAGCAGATGAGTGATTAGCATTTGTAAATGAGGCAAAATTATTTCCAGTAGCAACAGTATTTCCATTAAACCCAAGTTGAGCTAATAAAGCTTGTCGTGACCAAATCAAAGCCATCATTTGTTCTGGTGTCATAGTAGATGTAGCAAACTGCAAAATTTCCTATAATTAACGACGTTTAATTATATACTAATCTCCGTCATTAATTTTAATCACCATTTTTATGGAAAAATTTAAAATTTTTCTTTATTATATTATACTAACGCGAAAACGTTATCACAAAAATTACCAAATAATGGGACGAGCTCGTACACGAACCACGGATAAAATTCTACCAAATATACGCTAAAAATATCACACGGGCCAAAGATAAACTTCAGCCCACATTCCCTTTCACACTCACAGTTCACCAGCCCATTTCCAAAGCCCATTTTCCCTTTTTATTTTAAGATTCAGTCGAGCAGAAAACACTCTCTAACGCCTCGATTCTCTCTCGAATTTTAAACACGACTTGTACATATTTTTGTACCTCCTATTAGTTCCCCCACCAAAGAAGTAGAACGCCAATTATTAGCTCTCGATACGAACATTTGATACGTTTTCGAAAGCCAAAGTGTTTGCCCATTTTACACATAATCGACATATGCATAAATCACAAAACTCAACCGTTTTGACTCAGGTTTGTTTTAATCCCATTCTATTGATTGTGTTGGATCATTTATGAGTTGTTTAGACTAATTATCATCAAAGATATCAAGTTTACTCGTTGATTTCAATTCTTGTACACAAAACTAGACTAGTCAACATATATATATATATATATATATATATATATATATATATATATATATATATATATATATATATATATATATATATATATATATATATATATATATATATATATATAATATGTCGACATCTATGACTCCTCCTCACCCTCACATGGCACTAAAGTCCTTGTAATATCAGTATGTCTAGCTAAACCCAACATTCACTGACATTTAAATAGTAGAGGCAAGTTGAGAAGGAAGAAAAAGTCCATATAACTCATACGTATAACCATATATACGTATAACTCTTATCCTCCTTCACCACCTTTCCCACATAGACCCTTTGCACATTTCTCAGCCTCATTTCATCATTTAGGAGTCCCTAAACGACCAGAAGATCTCACAAGCACTTTTGGAAGTTTGTTCGAAATATATGGTTTGTATATATAAACGTATATATTATTTCTAGCGATCGTGGGTTTATTCTCTTGTGTTCTCATCATCTCTGTGAGTTCACTACCCACTTGAGAAGTGTTGTAAGTCCTCCTTGAACCGTCTTTAATTCATTTCCACGATCTTGCATATTCATGCATTGTATTTTCTATTTTCGAACGTATACACTTCACTAATATATTTACGTGCTATACTTATTATTAGAAAACGAAAACGTGGTTGCCTCCCTTGTGGAAGGCCTAGGAACCCCGAGAAACATCCACTTTACGTTATTATTATTGTTACACTTAAAAATCAAAACCCATTTGATCATGCACCATGCGTACCAAAAGCAGAAAACATAGAAAATTTTCTAAGTCCTTTAATAACCGGAACCTATCCCAAGTCGCTATATAAATGGCTTTGTAATACTCAAATTCATTTAACAATCCATCAATATTTTTGTTTAACTTAATTCTCCATACTATGAGCTAAAATTTTCATGTTTATACCTTGTAATAATAATCTCGTCTAAACCCTTTAAATCACTTAAAGTAAAGTCGATCACATACATGAACATACAAAATCTGAAAATATTCTAAGTCTTTATAACCAGAAAAATTGTTTCATTCGACCCACAAAACGCCTTTGTAAAACTCGATTTGACTTAACAACATAGCTATATTTTTACACGACCCATTAGACCACGTTACTAGCAACATGTTTCATATTTATAGTTCGTCGAGATAAGCTCGTTTGACCCCTTAAAAACTGCCAAAGCAAATCGACTCACAAGGACTTAAAAACTAATTATAAAGCCTTAGTGGACTGAAAAGCCCAATAAGCCATAGCGATGGAACAGTCCAATAAGCCCATGAAATACATTTTTGGAATCACAAAAATAGCCAAAGTCCAGGCCCAAAACTATTTTCATGCCCTCGCCTCTAGATTTCTTATTGGGCCTAGTATACATTTTGTTAAAGGCCCTTTTAGCTTAAAAATAAGCAATTTATGAAATAAGTAGTTGAATTAGACTTAAATAAGCTTAATAAAGTTATAGAAATTTTTAGAATATTTTTCCCATCATTTTTGTGTAAAAAGGACTAAACTTGCAACGCACCTTCACGTTAAGGGACTAAAACTGCCAAACATGTAAACCTTGGACTGAAACTGCCAAAACAGAAAGTTTAGGATAGAAATTGATATTATTTAATATTCCAATCTTAGAATGTAATTTTGGACAAGTAGTGGACTATAAATGTAAATTATATTTAATAAAGGACTAACGGTGCAACGCTAACGCCGTTAGGGTAAAAAGTGTAAAAACTGGAAAAGGACAAGGACCAACATATTATATTTGACATTCTTATTTCTATTTTTTTCATTATACGATTTCCCTTCACATCACGTGCATTTTTGTATATTTCATTTCTTAATATATAACGTTCCTTATATTTATATATAAAACGTTTTAAACGATTTAACTTAACGATTCGTTTCCCCACTTTCGAGGAAACGATTTTATTGGTTTCAAAGACATAAAAATAAGATAATATTATGAAATATATTATTTTTAAACTTTAGGCATTTTAAGCATATCCCATTCTCACTCTAACGATCAAATCGTTATCCGTTCTCGTTATCACTTCCATCGTTCGTATTTGATCAGATTCTTAGACTTCCTTTATATTCAGGTCACGTGTTGAAGACGTTTCCGTAATCGTTCCCATAATCTTACTCGATTTCGTAATTCCACCTTGTCGGATACGCTCAAGGTGAGTCATAGCCCCATTTTTATACTTGTATTATAAATACTCTTTGGGGGAGATACATGCTAAATTACATACTTTTATTTGTATAAGTACATTGAAAACTATCATGATTTACTTGGAAATATAACTCATATTTATATGTTGTGAATTACTCCTTGGGAGAAATAGATGTTTGTTTTACTAGCAAATGGCTTGCTTAGGCTTGAATACTGAACTCAGAAGATAGCATTTTCAAACTGCTTGTTGTAACGTGATATTGGTTTTTAAGATAAACATTCAAGTAATATCATGAATGTACAGATCATTGTTATATGTCATTTTAAAACTTCAATGGGAATACTTGCTAGAAAAGAGCATAAGTACTTAAGTTACATTATTACTGTTAATACAAATATCGTCCTAAAAACTTTATTTATATTTTACGATCTTTGCTTAGTTTTGTTAATGACAATTACAAAGCATATCTTTAAGCAAAGCATAAATAAGATTAAGTCTTTTACATTTATAGTGATAAGCATTTTACAAACACATTTTACATTACAAAGTTCACTAGGAATAACATATACAAGTTTACATGTTTATTTCTTAAAATGGAAACTTTATTAGTTAAATATTAGGATGACATCATGGCATGCATCATGTACACAATCTTGGCAAGATTTTGTGATATTTTGTTTAGATCTTCAAGCCAAAGAGTTGACATTTGAAGATATGGAAAGATTTGGAAAGATTTGGAGATCTCTTAGCTGGCCTGACACGGCGGATCCAATTGGATACACGGACGGATCCAATTTAAGGGATCCGCCGGATCCGTCGACTGTTGATCAGCTTTGCCTATAAATAGCAAGCTGATCATTTGGCCATTTCATCACTCATACAGCTTAAAATACATACTCATTCATTTGCATATCACTAACCCTTAGCTTACTAACATTTCATAGATCTTTCCTTTTGTAGCAAAGAAGATCTCAACATATAAGGAGTAACAGTCTGTTATCTTACTTCACTTTTGAAATCATTGAATTGAACTATTTATCAGTACTTGAAACTTATTTCGAATATCACTTCACCTCTGAAATTACTGAAAACTGACTGTTTACTCATACTTGAATTTATTTCAAATATTACGATATACTCTTAAATTCATTGAAATAAATGGTTTTCCATTAAACTCTATGAACTCACCAACCTTTGTGTTGACACTTTAAGCATGTTTATCTCAGGTAATTAACGAAGCAGGACAAGACACGAAGCGGGCATTATATACTCTGATAAATTAAATGGTGTCAAAATCAAATATGTCATTCTTTCCAAATTATCAAACCTTTTCATGGGATTTACAAATCAAATATTTCACCTTTATATCAAAAATATTATTTGAATGGCAAATAACTTTCAAAACGCCTCTTTCGAGCCGTTTTCTATAATTAAGACTTCGATCCTCACTGTAACACCCAAATTAGTCTTCCGCTGTTATCTCATAAATTATGGGGTGTTACAGATTGGTATCAGAGCCAGGTTTTATAGAGAACCAAATGTTTTCAAACATTGAACTATAACTACATTTTCAAAATGAATGATTTTACACCATACCATTTTACGCCCTCCGTGTCTGCAGATTGCCGTGCTCAATACATTACCTATTAAGATTATTTTACAATAATCTTTTCATGCTTGATAATTACTCTTATACTCTTTATGATTTTGCCCGTACTGTTACATCTTTAATGTATGAATTACTTATAATTACTATTTTCAGATTACTACAGTATCATGTCTTCCAAACCGGTTGGCATTATTCAAAACTACCCTTCGTACTACTCGTACATCGATACTGGAGATCTTTATGTATTAATGTAGGATATTGGATATCATAACACAAGCATGGATCAAGAGTTTAGCCGATTAACAAGAGTTTAGAGAGAGAGAGTGGGAGATGTTCTAGTGAGAGAAAATGAAGTGTATTAGATTAAGATTGTAAGAACATCCAACCCTTCCCATGTGTGGGAAGGGATATATATACTAGCTATCATAAGTGCCCCTAGAGGGCTGTGGAGTGAGCTGACAGTGGGTAAAGACCCGACCCAACTCCATGAATATTACTATTACTAAACTAATATAACTATAGCAAAACTTATATTAATAAGCCTTCGAGCTAACTTGATGCTAGTGAATGCTCGGGGTGACCGAGTCTTTCACATGAATATTTATATTCCTAACAGTCTCCCCCTAAGGGAGGTCACCCCGGAAAGTATAATCTGAATTCTAGCATTCAGATGAAATAAATTTCTTTAGCTCATAGACTTTGATTCTTCATGATTGGTAAACTTTGTACATAGGTTGTGATCATGTGAGTGTTGTTCCTTTGACTTGTATGATCTTTGAGCTTGCTTTGAGATCATCAGTCATAGTATATCTCCAAATCATCCTTAGTAGTATCACCTCTATGTGATATAGTGACCATCGGACCGTCATGCTCACACTTTTCTGGATCATGATATTTAGCATCAGAGTTGCGGAAGCATTGTTATCGTTCATTCAACTATCATGATTTCTTTGAATGTGAGTGTGAAGAGTGAGCATGAGGCTATGAATTGACATGTCTCTGCTGGAATTGGGTACCACCATCACCATCTTTATATGAATCTGAAACAAAACAGTTAGCAATAAAGTTGGGGAACGAATATGGCTTTGTCATTCGCCCGGTGTGGTTGGATTAACCTTCGGATCCATGAGGACCGACCTGTGATCAGGTAGAATCCCCTTTAAAGAAGATTCTCCTTGACAGGACTTTCCAGCTTGTAGTCATGAGTCTTCCAACAAATTAATGTCAGAATCATCATACTAAGCATGTTCTCATACCGGAACGTCTCAAAGCAGACAACACGGTAGAGAGAATTAGTGAATTAAATACCCACGAATTGATAAGAAATTGATTTAGAAAAATCACTTGCGTGTTACTGGATAAACATTTTATGTAACACGACGAGAGTTTTATAAGTTAAATAACATTTTCATCATAAACACTTTTGTTTGAAAATTTACACAATCAATGTGCTCGAAACTCAGTTGGTGAGCACATTGAAAGGTTTTCCAAAAGCATCCGTCAATCCATTTCCTGGAACAAGTTTGATTCAAATGTTGAATCGCCCCATCGTTGTTTTCCAGTTATCACTAGTTTGATCCATGAAGGATCTCACATGTCTCCTACCAAGAGCTTGTTTTATGTTGGCTCTAGCAGGATTTCCATCTTCATTGTGAATACTTATGTATCACTCGGATGTTCTGGCAATACCACAAGGATAATGCGTAGGACTCTTCATGTATATATTGCTTTTCACGGTGTATGAAACAGCAAGCATATTGGAAATGTGTCCTAATGAGATTTATGGATGATCTCTTGGCTCTAGACTCAATAGTGCATTTTGATTTAGTGATCGGAGGCTGGAGAGGACTGCCACCTTTTCAATATCGTCTAACTCGGAGTGAGAGAGACGATAGAAATGTATTGATCTTCGTGACAAATGAAACAAGAGTCCTTTGAGGGACCTTGAGTGGCTAGGGAGGGTTGTGCAACGTATCACTGGGTCCATGATACTTGTCTTCAATGTCAGCAATCAATTAAGTGATTCTGAAAGCATATGTATTGACCCGGTTTCTGCCTAAAGTGTAAGGAGGGCTTCTTTCTTTTCACCCTTTATCTTTACATTTCTTTTTCATTCTTCAACCCCTTCAGCGCTTACCGAGACTTCATCACTAGCACCTTGTTGGGTTTGTTCCAGTACTAGCTCCATCTCAGTCGGCACTCTTCCCTTATTCACTTTTCTCCTTTTTAATCATTCCTAAGGACTTCTATTCTAACTAGAGGATTGTCCCTGGGAAGATCCCTCCGGTTCTGGCTGGATCATGGGAACTAATACCTAACCTCACCATCCTTATAACTCCAGTACATTAAAATTAGATTGGTCGGTCTTTGGTATTCTTCCACAATTGCCATCACAAACCATTTGCTCCCCCTCAATATGTGCATCGATATACGAAAGAGTTTAGCACATATTTGGGAGCCTACACATGAGTCCAAAAGATCACATTTTATCAGATTTCATATTTAAATCACATTCTCTCCCCCGATCAAAAATTTCAAAGCATTTGAGATTTGGGATCTCAATTGATTTAAATAAGTTATAAAATTTAGGAGAAAATGTGGGCCGTTTTAGTATGTACTTGATAATGGAACACAGCTCCCCCTCAAGCTGAGAGGGGGGTAAGACAAACACACATATCACATATTTATCACTACTTGGTCTGCACACAGTTTATTAGATTACATGGTTACACAACAGCAAAGGATAGAGGGCTAATTATTACAGAGAAGATTTCATCATTCGGTTCTCTATAGCAGTCTGTAGTCTCCCCCTCGAACTCTTCCACCAACATAGCTCTCAAGACTCCGGAAGATCCTCCGTGTCTTCAGCCTTCGCTGAATAGTACGCATGAATGCTTCACTCATCATCACCTCCTTTTCAGTCTAGAACCTAGTGTTCCCCCCCCCCCCCCGGATTAGTCGGATTGATCATGAATTCTTTCACCCTGAAGTCCAAAGCTTCATCAATCATATGCAGAGTTCCATTACTGAATTTGTGTATCTCGTTGAACCTCATGATCATCTGGACCCCATATTTGTCTTTAAACGTGACAACTCTTGGAGATTCGATAACCGAGTAGTCGTGTTTGTACTCCAAACCCTTTGCTTCCCAGCGAGGTTTTGTGAGATTGAGTTGAGTTTGGTAGCTCTCAATCCCAAGTTGGAAGTCACTGACTCGCTGTCTGATGACAAGACCCCTAATCCATAGGTTGACTGCTGCCGAGAGAGTTTTCTTGTCACGAGGAGGGAGATGGTTCAGATGACCTTGAAGATTTAGCAAGTAGAGATCCTCAAAGTCACTTGGAAACAAGTGCTTGAAGTCACTTTCAGCAATAACGTGCTCTTGAAGATCAGCCCGACGAAGCACTATTTTCTTCAGATAGTCATACCCATACATGGAGTGGATCTCAACTCTGACAACACTTAGGATCCTCATATGAGTGCGAACTGCCCGACGATTACCATCTGCAGAATTTCGTTCGATGTAGAATCGTTTCTTGTGGAACCACCAGTGAGAGATACCATAAGAGGCAGCAGCATCATAATTGCATTCATCATCTATCCACGTTTGATCAGGCACCAGCTGTTCTAGGCCAATATCAGGGTAATAAGCAGCCTTCATCTTGGTGATTGATAATGCATGTCTGCCACCCTTGTCACCTAGACGGAGGTATTCCAGGTCTTTGTTGAAGAAAAAATCTGCTTGAATGGTGACTTGACCTAGTGGACCACTAATAGGGAGAGACATGTTGACATTGTATGTGAGAATCCTGGCATCCACTTGATCTGTTAATAGCTTGTGACATTCCTCCATTTGATATTGAAGGTGATTCACGTCAGAATGAAAGACTTTGACAATCTCGTATGCAGGTCCTTCCAAGTCTTGAGGCGTCAGTTTAGTGATTCCTTTCTTCTTGCAGAACCAGTCAATAAAGGTTCCCATATCACCTGTTTGAGCCAGCAGTGAATTCTCAGGAGGAGGTTCATGGTGAGATGCTATGACAGCTGCCCAGTTGTTATCGGGAACATTTATATCTGATGGTGTCTGATTGTACAAATAGATGCACTACCAGGCCTTCGATGATGATCAAAGGAATTATGGGTGTTGAGGTTGCGCCAAGCTTGTATTTAACCTGAAATAAGAAATACTAAAACACTACGTTAAGTGATTGCGCAGGGGATGGACCCTGCGAACCACCTCCGGCGTGCGAGTAAGTATGTGTAATGGTAAGTTTGAGGTAAGTTGAGAGAGTACGGTTAAGATTCAGTTAACATTCAGTTCAACATACCATGGTTATGGCCCGTCTAAGCTATTTATAGAGGAGAAATAGGCCTTAGAGGGCGGTTGCACTTGATTCGGAGATCATGGGGGCGTCCCATGATTTGTGGTAACCGCTAGAGCTTTGTAGCCCACGATCTCTACTTTGGCGGGAAAGCCTAAAGGAAGAGGAGACGTGGGTATGACCAGGTCAAGGTAGTTCTCCGTTCTTGCTCCTTCGTAGGAGGTACCCCGAAGGGCTTAGGCTAGGTTCCGAACGTTGACGGAGGTAAGACTCCGAACGTTGACGGAGGTAAGACTCCGAACGTTGACGGAGGTAAGACTCCGAACGTTGACAGAGGTAAGACTCCGAACGTTGACGGAGGCCAGGCTCCGAACAGTGATGGAGGCCAGGCTCCGAACGTTGACGGAGGCCAGGCTCCGAACGTTGACGGAGGCCAGGCTCCGAACGTTGACGGAGGCCAGGCTCCGAACAGTGACGGAGGCCAGGCTTCGAACGTTGACGGAGGTTAGACACTATGAGTGCTTTGGGTGAAGATTGACATGGGCCTTCGAAGAGAAGGCTTCGTACAGGTTCGAAGGGGAGTCCTTCGACCCGTTCGGAGGGTACATCATCAGTGTCACAGACCAGTTTGGTTCTGGAACCGCAGGTTGTTCTTCTTCGGTCAATGGCGTCAGCCACGCTTTCCTTTCTTCACTTGTTGGAGTGGATCTAGCAGAACCTGAGGTTTCAGATGTGTCATCCCTTGAGTATTCCCTCCACCACTCATTGCCAGGATTTACCTTTAGAATATGAGCATTTGCGGTATCTTCTTCATCATCTGAATGCAAGTCTTGAAAGTCTACAGATGATGTTTCATGTATAACAAACTCTTCAGGAATAGATGAGACCGAAGGCTTGAATCTGGTGTCAACAGTCGTCCATGCAGCATATCCAGTGGATGACACACTTTTTGACGATCTTGGACCAGTGGACTGCATAGACTGATCCTTTTCTGTAGATGGTGCAGAAGGATGAGGTTGCTGTTGACCATGTGAAGAACCTGAGGTTCCAGAAACACCAGCAGCTCCAGACGCCCTTGATGGTGGAGGAGGTGGAGATGGTTGTGGTGGAGATCCTGGTGGTGTACTGGGTTTGTCTTGGCTCTTCTTCTTTCTTTTTCGTGATTCATCCAATTCATTCATGAGATGATCAAGGTTGTCGCGGTCAATCAATTTTTCCAATGCTTCGTATAACTTTCTGTGATCTTCATGACCCTTGTACTGATCCGTCTCATACATTCGCTGACGAAGAATTTCCTTCATGTCAATGGTGGGAAGATCTCTGAAGCGTGCTCTCATTGGTGCTTCCATTGCCCATTGTACTGCTTCATTAGCATGTTCATCAACCGCAATGATTGCCTTATGTTCAATATTGAGATTCTCCAGCTTTGACAACCTACGTCCGTAATTAGTTACAACTTGCGGTAGATTCAGACGTTCCAGATCGGCAATACGTCCAAGGGCCATAGTCAGTTGTGATTCAATACTGGTGAGGGTGGATTGAGGTGGTGAGATTGGAACTGTAGTCGTGACGGTAGCAGTTGTGGTTGTTTCAGGTGAGTGGATAGTTATTGTTGGCGTTGTGGAAGGTATTGGAATAGCCATTGTTTGGAGGGCATATGTGTCTTGTTCAATAGGGACCGAAACCATTGACAAAACCTCTTTTTCATCACTCGTCTTTTCTGTCTCAGTATCCGTAGGCCGGTCTTCAATGAACTGATCTCCAAAAGCAGGGTCTTGTTCAAGGTTCTTGAAAGAAGACAGAGTACCCGTAGAGCTAGCTGGTTCTTCCAAGTGTATCTGATCATCGACTTTCAACTTTAGATTTTCTTGAACAGCTAGGTAAGCCATAGATACAAACTCATCGTGCATTGATTCACGAGGAGGATCCGATGTGAGTGCCCTTTCAAGAATTTGACTTTCTTTCTCAGCTATGTCTGGCTCTGGTCCTGCATCATCTTCAGCATGCTCAACATTCATCTCATCAATTTTCTCCTCAGTTACTAACTCATCAGATTCTGTATCACTCGAATCTACATTGAGTTCCAAACTTGGAGATCTTTCCATTTCAACTTCAGATGATTCAACGATAGTTGAGGGTTCAGATTCCCGTTTCTTAATAATGAACTGTGTGGTGATTGACTTGGATGCAGGAGATGAGATAGTCAGGAGTGTTTGTGCAGCCTGTTCGTCAGTGACTATACCCTTTCCTTTACCTTTCACATCGGGCATTTGTTGACGACTTTCGACATCCTGTTCTCTGAGGATCACACCTTTAGTAGTGTATCCCACCGTCTCTGCGAATTCTTGGGTGCTAAGTTCCAGAGCCTTCTGAAGGTCAACATCATCTTCATCCCTCAGAGTTGGCTCAGATACCGGAACTTCTTCATCATCAGCATGTCCTTTCAATTTTCGTCTCTTGGATCCCTGTTTCTTACGTGCGGCACTCCTTTTGATTTTCTTACCTTCCTTAGGAGCATCATCAACAGGAGATGCATCCTTTCTCTTCTTTGATTTAGGTTGGCTTTGCTTGATTTCTTTCTGAGATTTCAATGCAGGGGATCCAGTATCACCACCAATCTTATCCGCAAGAACCTTTTGATATATCTCTACTCTATTCAAATAATCCTAATAATAAGACGCATGTCGAATATTACGTGAGATGAGAGATTCAGGTATAATCATCCCAAAGACTTCTTGTTTGGTTCCTTTGGAAGAGAACTTAAGGTTTCCCAGAACATGTTCTTCAGGTGGTAGGTGGAGAGGAGAATCAGACCTTGGATGAAACTTGTGAAGGGAATGAAGATGATGAATTATCATCTTTGTGAATCTGATGCTCGGGATTAGCAGTTTCTTGACTGATTTCTTGCTAGCCTAATGTAAGGATAGTTTCATCTTGTCCGCAAGGAACGTGTGAATAGAGTGAATAAATTCCTCCCAAATCCTTTCGGCAAAGTCAATGTTGGCTCTCTTAACGATTCCCCATAGAATTTGTAACACTGGGGCTCTTGGCCTTTCATACCCTGATGTTTTTCCAGTAAGACACATGTTGATGATTGTGATGATTGCCCTCCAAGGTTGATACATGTCATTAGTGATTACGGAAGATAATGTGTTGACTGTTGTGGGGTAGCCCAGATCATTAATGAAGTTGATGAGGTCATCGGGTGGAGGTGGTGGAGTAAATGGTTGGTTAGCAATGATCGGTGAGATGTGTAGTGCTTCTCTAAGGGTATCTTTGGTAATCTCAAACCACTGTTCATCAAGCTGACAATAGTAGCAACCAGTATCTCTGTTAACACTCACAGTGTTCCAAAACTGCTGAATGTATATGGCGGGAATGGCAGAGCATGCTGTGAATGCACTGAAGAACGTAGTTTCCTTCAGAATGTCTACCGCTATTTTGTAGATAGGATTTGGTTGAGACTTCACCATGTCTAAATAACAATTGCTCCTTCTAATTGGAACCCATCTGTCTCGCGGTAGGATTTGTTCATCAGAACGTACGGGAGGTGGGACCTCAGGTGCTTGTACAGTAGGAATGTTGACATTAGTATCAGCCATTGAATCTGCACACACACATTCACAGGGCAGCAAACATACAGATGCAATGTTAGATAAGAGCCAATGCTCGAGATTAGATCACAGTTTAGAAGCAGAAAGCACACATTGAATCACAGACAGTCACAGAATGAATAATGATATGACAAATGAATGCTCATGGAATACAACATGCAGAAATAGATATTAGACAAGATTATGCACTTGTATGAGACTTATCCACACTAGTCCAAATCACAACAGTCAAGTCGCAATCAAACTAAGGGACAAATCGCAAAGAACACAAATTACAATAATTAAGTATAATATCAAATCGCAACACATATTGCAAAATTCTAATCGCAAGCATTCAGGTTATCAAATCGCAATATTACTCAAATCGCATGCAATAAGATATTCAAAAGTAATCAACTCACAGTAGTTGCGATTTGATCGGAACAGAGCAATATTTTATTCAAATCACAACTTGATATAGTCAAATCGCAACTAGAGATAGTCAAATCGCAACAGATAAAAAATATTCAAATCGCAACAGACGTAGACAAGTCAAATCGCAATCAAAAACATTTAATCATCAAATCGTAACTTAATTTAAATACTCAAATCGCAATAAAGACTGAGACATCAAATCGCAACAATCAAATCGCAAGACACAAAACGACAAAATCTGTCACTGTCAGTTCACTTTTTATACTTTCTAGGTGAGATGTCAAATCACACCTGCCAAATCGCAGTTAACACGCAACATGTCAAATCACATAGTATAAAATTATCAAATCGCAACCAGGTACCACCTAACACCACCTCTAATCGCAATCAAGAACATATATGGTCAAATCGCAATCAAGAAACTAACTGGCAAATCGCAACCAAGAATATCTGAGCAAATCACAACCAGGCATTAACAAATTGCCCATAAATACACAGCCACCAAATCGCATTCTAGAAAACGCATAATCAATACAGTTACAACGAACTTAACAAGCAACACACAGTAATAATGTATCCACGCAAGTATATCCAAATAAATATGTCATCGAACCACAACATCATAATATTCACACTACATTAAGAACTAATCACCAATTTACTAACATATCCTATGAAAATACAAACCCACGCCTGATATTGACTTTATCGAGTCACCATTCATACTAAAAATCAATCAGGCACATGCAAGCATGAAAGAGGAAGCATAAAAATAATAACACTGCATCACTACACAATTCCGAGCAAATCCCACTAAACAAACAACAAGAACAACCACTAACCAAGATTCTTGAAAACAAATCGATTGGGCAACCTAGAAAATAAATGAGATGGATTAGGATCAGGCCACGTTAAATAGAAAGAACCTACTGATTTAATCGAAACTCATTTGATACCTAGGCAGAGATTCCAAAACAATTCCAAGACAACTCAGGCAAATCGCAAGTGGGGATAGGAGAAGATGAATAGTGTAGTTTGACTGGGAGTTTGACTGGAAATGGGGATTATGACTTGGTCAAATCGCAAACTGTTTAATTTATACCCTAGTGCCCAACTTTTAGAAAAAGGCAGATTTAGTCCCTGTCTTTTCTAAGTTGAGTGTTAACTAACTACAAAGGCATACTTGATCCTTATATATGCATATAATTCCCTATCCTGCATATACACAACGCACATGACCTTGATTGGAGATAACACTAAATTGGCACACTACTCTAATGGCACTCTTCTCAGCAATAGACCCAAATAGACATAAATTTTGAAAAAAAAAACAACTCTCCCCCCAATCAATGACCTGATTACAAATCAGAACACCGAGTCATTAATTGAGAATAAAAAATTTATTAGCTCACATGAGTCAGTATGTGAAACAAAATACTTTCCTGAAGAATCATAGACGAGAAAGTATTTGTGGTAACAAAGAAGATGTCTCTTCTTTCACAAGAAATGATGCACTGAGACGTACAACAGATCGAAGAAACATGGATATAAAGTAATCCATGCCCAGGTGATCATCACCCAGTTGAAGGGACAGTTGTCCTTATGGTGACTAGCTTTCCCCATAATGATGAACGGGTTGCAGTGTGAAGTAACTGCAAGCCATTGAGACATGTTTTAACAATTCATTTGAACTTCTGCTCGAGCTTCATTTAAAGTCCCGTGTCATTATTGAATGACATTTCTAAGACCGTAAATGTTATCGATAAACAGAAGACATGCCTAGAATAACTGTTTTTGGTATTTTCTTATTTTTTATGGTTTATGTAGGTATACTATCTATCTATTTACAATATAGAAATATATACCCATTCTATATTTTGATAAAAGATATATACAAAGGATACATGAAGAATAACCAGCGAGATTCTTCCCAAGATAGACTGTTGCGACACGAGTCCTGAACAGATTTGTTCAGAAATCATTATACACGTACATCATTGTTGGTTTTCCTGAACCCCCAAATTAGGAGATCTCAGTCCTTTTGGCCGCCACACTTTGAGTTTTCCCTTGGAGGAAATGGTGGATGTACCTGCACTTGAATGTGGATTCCCTGCACTAACATTACAATTTTGCATGCTTTTATATGGGTTAGTGACATCGGTATCCAGACTTTCTGGAGTTTCAAAAGTCTCACTGTTAGTCATTGAAACGTCATCTGTACTGGTAGGTATCCATCTAAGACCAACCATCTTAAATATTCTACCCGTTGGTAACCATTTAAGGCAAGATCTAGGAGAGTTAGATTTCTCATACACAGTGGAATGCCTGATGGGAGACTTTCTAAGTCCTACAGAAATCTCCCTTCTAGGTTTCTGAGCTTGACTCTTTGATCCTACGGGTCTGATGTTGCTTCTAGTGTTAGGGGATCGAACCTTAGCATGAGCGTTTACTTCCTTAGACTTAGACTTATGAGAGTGAACCTTAGAATGACCACTAACAGTCTGATCATTTGGCCTGGATTGTGAAGTGACTGGTTTTGACAAAACTTGTGTCACATCTACTTGGGTTGCACACCTCGGGTTAGAAGATTTTGGTCGTTCAGATCTAAATGCATTTGGTTGTCGAACCACTGTTTGGTATCTAAGAGGTTGTGAAACTGGCGTTCCCAAGATTGATGGTTTTGCAAACTTAGTATTCACACTACTTCCAGTTAATATCCTCAACTCGTTCTTAAGGGCAATGATTGTGAAACCTTTCTCTTGAATTTGAGCTTTGAATTCATCATTTGTGGCAATCAAAGAGGTTGTCTGTTCTAAAAACTTAGATTTTGTTTCTTTGATTGAATCACACAGGTTTTTACATTGCTTTTTCAAAGTCTCATTTTCAGTAAATAATTCAGCCACTTTAGTGTCATGCTTAGTCTTAACTTCATTGCACATGTCACACATCTCAGCCAACCTGTTTTTTAGGTTTTTGATCGTCAAGTTTTTGGCTTCTAGCTCAGCTTTCAAATCATTTATTATGAAGAGTTCACGGAATTCAGGGAGTTCCGGATTTTTACATGGTAATTTAGTTTGTAAACTTTCTTCCTTTTGTTGCATTGCAATTTCAAGAGAAATACAATGTTTTTCAAGCTGTGAGAATTTTTTTTGAAAGTTCATTAAAAACATCATTTTCAACCATATCATTTGATTTGGAAAACTTAGCCGTAAGCAAAGAAGTTGACGAATCATCATGTCCAGCATCCTGATCAATTACTCCCCCCTTATGATTCATATTTGTTGAATCTGAGGTGATATTGCTATCAGTCTTTTCAAACAGATATGTGTCATAAGTTGGTATTATTTGATCAGTATGTTGTTGTTCATTAAAAAGAGCATTACGTTGATAAGACAGATGTACCTCAGCAGATAGTACATGGTGATTTACTGGACTGAGGTTTACATCCTCACCATGTGTGAGATCAGTCCCTGAGCTGTTGCTAACATCATGCTTATCTGACTCTGTCCCATTTCCCATATGTTGAGCCCTTTCATTAATGAACCCCTTAACATTACTCATAAGATGGAGCAATGTAACTCTGAACATGTCAACCTCGGTTCCAGTGTAATTGGCAAAACACTTTGTCGTCATTTCACTGTCATAGTCATAGTCCTCGGTGTATTGCGAATCAAAGAACACTTGGAGTTGGTTGTTGATCACACAGAAGGCAGCCATGGATCTACTTTCAGAGAATTCTCCTTTGTCAAGTTGTTGTTCAAGTTGATCTAAGTACAGAATCATTTTGACTGTGAAGTCCTCAACATCTTGACCAAAGAGTGTTGCGAAAGCCCGTCCGTATCCTCCCAAGTAACCAGGTCTTTCAAAGAGAACCTTGAGATGTGAATGAAGTGATCGAAAGCACTCAATGTTGCTTTCCTTATCTTTAGTCAACATTAGTGACCGACGACACTCTTCCTTGTGAGAATTAGAGCATGACACTTCCATACTAGCATTATCAAAATCACACACGTTTGTTTGTTGTACGGGATTGGAAATCACATGTTTATCATTTGCGTCGTATAGCTTGAGTACCTCAGATATGAAAGGATCTGAGTTGTTAGACATTATGTAAACGTGCACGGGATTTTACAAGTCTATGATTTAAACCGAGAAATCGTTTCTTTCGTGGAGTTTTACAAAATCAAGAGGAAACCGTGAGATAATGATAAATTGGATGTGTTATGATAATTGTTGGATCGGTACGATGATTAGTGATTGTATGTAAAAATTAATGATTGTTCGTTGGATTAGGTGAATTATTGTTAGGTAGGTTATGTTGTGATTAGGTTTGGTTGAATTGAGTTTGTGTAATGGTATGAGTATAAAGAAGTGAGTGCACTTGAGCAGATCTCAATGAAGAATCAGGAGCAAATCGCAGCGAAGAAACAGGTCAAATCGCAATCATTGATCCATTCAACACTCAAATTGCAGCAGTGAAAGACTCAAATCGCAATCCTCAAATCGCAGGACTCAACTCGCAACCCAGAGTAACCCAAATCGCAATGAGAGCAAGTTGCAACCCGAATACTCAAATAGCAACGATCAAATCGCAATCAATATACCCAAATCGCAACTTGTCAAATCGCAGGCACTACCGGACAAACCAGTCCCTGTCCGGTCAAATCGCAACCCACCAAAAGTCAAAAGATTCTCTGTCACGTGATTTATCAGGTCAAACCGCAACTTTTTCCTTTTTAAGTAAAAAAGGCAAATCGCAATTTCGAGGCACGAAATCGCAACTGCAGTTTTCCCAATTTACTCAAATCGCAGCGAAGAAACTCTTACCGAGAGTCAAATCGCAGCGAAGAAATAGCTAACTTTAACACCTAAAACCACCTAAAAATCACCCTTTTGAACATTTTTGCTTGGTTTCTTCTGCATAATTCGATCCTAGAAGGTTATAGCATTTATAAAAACACAATCTTTAACACCACAAACGTGAGAATTAAAGAACACCAAGAATAAGCATATAAACCTTCAAAAACCAAACTTTTGATCTAAACTAACCAAGAAAATGCACACACAATCAAGCTAATAAAACCATGAGCTCTGATGCCAATTGTAGGATATTGGATATCATAACACAAGCATGGATCAAGAGTTTAGCCGATTAACAAGAGTTTAGAGAGAGAGAGTGGGAGATGTTCTAGTGAGAGAAAATGAAGTGTATTAGATTAAGATTGTAAGAACATCCAACCCTTCCCATGTGTGGGAAGGGATATATATACTAGCTAACATAAGTGCCCCTAGAGGGCTGTGGAGTGAGCTGACAGTGGGTAAAGACCCGACCCAACTCCACGAATATTACTAATACTAAACTAATATAACTATAGCAAAACTTATATTAATAAGCCTTCGAGCTAACTTGATGCTAGTGAATGCTCGGGGTGACCGAGTCTTTCACATGAATATTTATATTCCTAACAATTAACGTCGCAACCCCAGCTTAATACGGAACTTACTCAGATACCGTCATCACCTACTTACTCACCCTTACGTCAGAGACTCAGGAGAACTACTGAATCTTATTCAGATAAAGAGTTGATTGGTGGTCCGACAACATTCGAGGATGGACAGAATTTACACCAAGAAACGATTTGGAAAGATGTTGAGCCAAATTCTCCATTACCTGACGCTCCAGATTTCTCAATACCATACATCTCAAACGATGTGTCTTCACCTAATTCCCCTGACTATAATATAAACCCTCGTGATTCAATATGGACTCTTCTTTATCATCAAGCCAGCACCCTAGACATTCACACTGAACAGCTGGAAGGGTTACAAACGTTGACACTCTGTTCAGAAGAGCCGATGCCAATGGATGAGCATGTTCCAGGAATGCTTCTCAGATATGAAAGCTGCACAACTAGAACTTGAGGCAGAAGTTAAACGCCTACGTCAAGGACGTAACTGAACTTAAGTTCATCTGTATCGTTTTTTTACCCACTAAACCAAATAGTTTTTGGTTAGTGTTGACGTATTTTCCAATAATCCTGAAACTCTCAGAACTTGTAACCAACTCTCAATAAATAACAACCTCTTTTGTTATATCTCTCCGTTGTGAATGAATTCTTTCGTTCATGTCCTACTGTAATGCTATGCATGCATGTAATGATTCCTCGTACCCTCATACAAAATCTCACCATTTGTTACTCTCTTTGATAGACAAATGACTCCACACAAATCAATGGAGCATTAATAAAAGACATTGTATCGTTTGTTTTGCAAAAACAATCAATCAAGTTGTTAATACTATATTGTTTACAGTGATTATATCCAGACTTACCATGATATTACCTATGATTATTATGATTCCTTAAACATGCCATAACCAGACCAAAACCATAGAATTCTCTAAGACAAATTTTCGGAAGAAAACTTGATGAATGAAGAGAAAGTTGCTGAACTTCAGCTTTTGTAGAAGAATCAGTTTGTTCCTTAGCAATCCCATACCAAGAGTTGATTATTCATCTACGATATTACCCAGACATATCGTAATGTTATGATTCACAATTGGTTATAATTTCGTATTGTGACCACATTATTAAAGACTACTACACGAATGATGAACTCAAATAAGTACATTTTATTACTATCATTTATCCTAATTATTTGACTTGTTTTATTATATTATGTATGAGGATTGATACTTAATCGTTTACTTTTGTAATTCTCAGGTAAAAACAAGCATTTGGTGAAACTTGGTGATTTTGGACTAATTATGGAGCAAAACATGCAAGAAGTTAAGAGTCTACCGAAATGTACAAGATCAAGACTATTCTGCTCCAGATGCGCCGCATCTCACTTATGACATGCGCCGCATCACTATCAATATTTCACCAGATACGATCCAAGATACAAGAGGACATGCGCCGCATCCTAGAATGGAGTTACGCCGCATCTTCTGGCGGTGTACGAATATTCCTGAATATATTAATCTTGGACCCCACGCGAAGTTAAGTCAATGCGCCGCATCTACTTACTAGATGCGCTGCATCCTACCCTCAGACAGAAACTATAAATACCCCAAGACCAGACGAATTTCGTGTGACATATTATATCCGAAGTACGAAGACCAGAGAAACCTAGGACGAATTCAGTCGAATAGGCAGCACAAGACACACCCCAAACGAAGATACAAGAGCTGTAAGAAGGTTCTGCATGTGTTTAATTCATTAAGTAGTTTTGTTTTATTGTGTTAGTAAACTTTAATTCATCAAGATTGGTGGCTTGTGTAATGTGACAACGGAAAGATTGCACTCCCTTAAAACTGCTTTCTCATTAATTAAAGTTTATATGTTGATGTCTTTGGTGACTTTTATTAGTGCATTGATAACCTCTGTGTCTAGCTGAGCGTTGATCGGGTCGCCATGCCTCTGCCCTCGCCTATTTATTAGATCGCCTATGCATTCTATCGTCTGTAGAAAAGTAGGAAGAAAGATAAATAGGATAGTCATAAGTAATCATTAAGGGTTTACTCGCCGATAAGATTAGAACCAACGAGAAAGGACTTAATCTCAGTGCGTTGCATCGAACTATGCACTTCATATAAAACTAGCAATAAAACAAGTGACAAACTACTTATCTATCAGGACAGTCTTCTTATTGTCTCGAGTATTTATCTGTGTACGTGTGTGCTATTCGCTGATTCGTGCCTATTGGTTTAGTTTATTATTTAATTGCAACCAAATCGTGCCAGTCTCTCAGGCTGAACCCCCTTGCGTTAGATTAGGTTGTATAGCTAACTTAATATATTAAAATACTGATTAGAATAACTAGATAATACGTTCCACTCTTAGTGATCGACACTCTACTTACCATTATATTCATACTGATCGGGTACACTGCTCGTTAAGTGTGTGTGTTATTGATAAGTCGGCTAAATATAAATTTAAAACTTGAGTAGGCATTAATACTGCTAAACCGCAACGACATACACGCGCATCAAGTTTTTGGCGCCGTTGCCGGGGAGTGAATTGTTATTATCTGTTAATTTGATTAGTATTTTAATTAGGTTTTTAATTTTTAATCTAACCGCTAATTTTGTTGTGTATTAGATTAATTTGCATTCATTGTACTATTTTGCATATTTTCTATTTTTGTGTGTTATTTGTTTGTTTTTATTTGTTTTTATTTTCGTTTGTGTTTTATTTGTTTTTATTTTTCGTATTTTTTGTATTCTGCTATCGTTGTACTGAGCTAAATCGAACGATACGGTGCATCTGATCTCTCAGATACGGCGTATTGCGTTTAATTTTTATAAAATACAACGCGTTTAATTAATTCGATACGACGCATCTTTTCCCCAAGATACGGCGTATCTGTTTTTGATAAAAAAAAATTTCTAAACGTTAACGCGATACGACGCATCTGCTTTAGCAGATACGGCGTATCTATTATTTTAATTAAAAACAGTTTTCGAATTATTAAACAGATACGACGCATCGATCTCTGTCGATACGGCGTATCTTCTGAATCAAAAATCTCATATTTTGAAACGTAACGAAAATACGGCGCATTAACTTTTGTTAATACGACGCATTTAATTTTAAATAAATATCGATTTTTGATAATTAATAAACAGATACGGCGCATTCAAATTTCTAAGCGGCGTATCTATTTTCTGAATAAAGTCTGATTTAATTTTAACGATTATAAGATACGGCGTATCCAACTTTTTGGATACGGCGCATCGTCTGCAGATATCAGTAACTTTAAATTTTCATATTCCGTTTTCGTTGTTAATTTTCTGATATATTACTTTCTTGAGCATACCCTACTGATATTTTTGTGTTGATTTCAGGAAGTGCATGACCAGGAGTTCTACAAAGAACTTGATTCAACCTTTCGAAGATCCTGAACGAGTCTTTCATTCGCTTAAAAGGCTTTTCGACACAAAAAGCTTTGATACTTCAAGTTCATTCGAGCTTGATTATTTTTCTGAAGAGAAAGAGGAAGAAGAAACAGAAACAATGGGCGAAAACACTACTATGGAGGAATACATGAACAAAACCCGTGCTGATCACACTTCAGGAGTTGCTAGACCAAAGTTTGATGATAAGTCAAAATTTGAATTGAAAGGTCAGTTTCTCAAGGAGCTAAGAGAGAATGCTTTCAGTGGATCGGAACACGAGGATGCTAATGAGCATGTTGAAAAGGTCCTCGAGATTGCGGATTTGTTTACTTCAGAAGGAGTCACTGACGATCAACTCATGCTAAGAATCTTTCCAATCTCGCTAAAAGGAGTTGCTAACAAGTGGCTAAGGAATGAACCTGCTAGTTCAATCACTACATGGGAAGATTTGAAGAGCAAGTTCCTGAAGAGATATTGTCCACCTGCTAGGACTGCTAAAAAGATGGAGGCTATCAACAGTTTCAAGCAAGAGCCTGATGAAACTCTTTATCAAGCTTGGGAAAGATTTAAAGATTTACTGGTAAAATGTCCTCAACACTATCTAACCCCTATGCAGGAGATAATATTGTTTTATCAAGGATTGGACGTGCCTACTAGACAAATCTTGGACGCTAAGGGAGTTGTGCCTCAAATGAGTGCAACCAATGCTAGGAAAGCAATCCAAGAAGCTACTGATCATTCTCAAAAATGGCACGATGGGACCTCTACTAGATCTAAGAGCAGCACTAATTTTGACGGGATTGCTGCTATTCAAGCTCAATTGGATAAAATTAGTAGAGAGATGAAGAAGCGTGATGAAAGAGTGTATGCTGCCCAAGTTGGATGTGAAAAGTGCGAAGGACCTCACTACACTAAAGATTGCCCGAATAAGAATGAAAGTGAGACATTTGAAGAAGCATATTACACCCAATTTGGACAACCATTCCGACCTTCAGGAAGATTTAGGGAAACTACCCCGGGATTCTATCAAAAGAACAACTTTAATCCCGCTTATCAAGAGAGGAGGCAGACTTTAGATGACACTTTAAAGCAAATTATGGCCGATGCTGCTAAAAGACATGAAGAGAATACTGCTATGATCAAAGAAATACGAGCTTCAACGGACACTACTACAAGAAATCAAGGAGCTTCGATCCAAACATTGGAACAACAAATTGGTCAAATGAGCAAAGTTCTTCAAGAAAGGGGATACGGAAGTTTACCAAGCTCAACTGAAACCAACCCAAGGGATCATGTCAAGGCCATGAGCACCACTGAAGAAGCCACTCCTAACATACCTAGAAGATCAATGAATGGTAATGATGGTGCAAGACCCGAATTTTTCTTTAATTCTTCAATCAGTTTAAGAAGACTACTAAAAGAAAAGACAAAGATTGAAGAGGAGATCAAGGCTACAATGAAAGAAGGGAGCTCTGCAACCGATTTAAATGCCTTACCTCATAAAGAAAAAGACCCAGGAAGTTTTACTCTACCTTGTTCAATTAATGATATATCTTTCAATAATGTGTTAGCTGACTTAGGAGCTAGTGTTAGTGTTATGCCTCTTAAGACATTCACTACCCTAGGACTAGGAAAATTAGCACCAACTAAGTTACTTATTGAATTGGCTGATAAAACGGTAAAACGACCTGAAGGGATTGCTAATAATGTGCTAGTTAAGATTGAGAAGTTTATTTTCCCTGTAGACTTTGTTATATTAGATATGCCCGAGGATGTTAAGATTCCTTTAAACCTTGGAAGACCTTTCTTGTCTACTGCCCATGCTAAGATTGATGTGTTTAAAAGAAAAATCTCGTTAAGCGTAGGGAATAATAAACTGGTCTATAAGTGCCAAGATCCTGTTAAAAGCATAATTAGAGGTGTCTATGTGCTAGGATTAAGAGAGCGTATGGACCTCGATCTTGAAGCTAGGCTTATGGGGGAAACATTGATTCAAAACAACTCAACTAATCCTAATCATGAGAACTTTGAGGAATTTATTGACCTTAATGTACCTACCGAACTTAGACGCGATGTTGTTAATGATTCTGATGATGAGTGGTATGATTGCGTAGTAATTAACAAACGTAGGAGAATAGTTGAGAAAACGAATTTGAATAATGATGTGTTTATTGAACTACCACCCCACCTTGCTTATTTATGCCTATATGATAATAAGAATTTCCCGTCTATCATTTTGTCATCTCTGCCCGAAAGGGACAGAACTTTGTTTATACAGATACTGAAGAAGAACGGCGTGGAAATTAAGGACGAGCAAGGAGTGTTCAATATTACTGAATTGGCAATGAGGGAGCGCGATGTTTCCGACTCCTTCAATGATCGATATTAATGAGCTGAACGTGAGTCTAACTTGAAGACTCTGGAATAAAGACAAGTGCTTACCGGGAGACAACCCGGAGAAATTTTTATTATTCTGTTTTTGTGTCGAGTCAGTCAGGCCGCAGAGGATACGGCGCATCTCAATCCTGAGATGCGACGCATCTCCTGCACAGGTCATATCTTTATTTTTCTGCATTTTTTATTTTCGACTTTAAAACTTTTTATCAGTTTATTTCAATGCGGCGCATCCCTGGTTAAGGATGCGACGCATCTTCTATTCTGATCCGTACTTATTCCAGGCTCGATACGGCGTATCTTCTTCCATAAGATACGGCGCATCGACTGACCTGATGATTTTCATTTTTATTTTTATGTTTTATTTTTACCTAACTACTAATGTATTATGCAAGTTTGAACCTTTCTTATTTTAGGTGTGTTTTAAAGCCTTGGTGGTATTATAGATTCCTGCATTTCCTGTGGATACATCTATTATGAAGCTTAAACGTTCTAATCCACAAGAAAGATGATTTTTGCTCTTATACAAATGGAGGATCATACCGAGCAAATCTCAGGGGAGTTTTTCTGTTCTAATTCTTTTATTTTCCATTTTTTAACCTTTGATGCAAACAACGAGGACGTTGTTTAACTTAAGTGGGGGGATTGGAGAATTAGAACACTTAACACTTACTTGTCCTAAACTTTTCAAAATATGCTTAAAATGTGCTTAATATATCAAAATTTAAAATTTTTTTAGCACGTTTTTGTTTAAAGTCTAAGTTGCATAGCTGCACACATGACGTTATTTTTAAAAAATTGTGATTTTTCAAAACTCACAAATCTATGAGTGTGCCGGTGACTTGTAAACTTTAGAACTTGGCTTGTATACTATTCGAGACCACCATAATAAGTATTATTTTATATAATTGGAATGACTTGTCTAAATTGGTAAATTTCTAGGATTACACCCAAATAGCCTTATATGTTATGTGATATTAACTAACTACACTGGTTAGTTAACCCCCGTATAAACCTTTTGTTACTCTCATTTTTAGAGTAAGATACCCCTAGAAAAACACTCAGAGCCATTCCTTTCGTTTCTTACACCTTTGTTAAAATGTTTCGTTACACCTTAAACCTTAGCCTACCCTGTAGATTAAAATCCGCGGTTGGTTAATTGCTTTAGGCAAAGTGTGTTTCCTTACATTACCTGTGTTCGCGTGCGTAATTCATTATCTATGGTTAGGTCGGGAAATTGCACAATGCAATTGGAGTGAAAGTAAATATTGTATATCTTTGAGTTTATTTTTCGTTTGTTTACTACTTTCACTATTACCGTTATTTCTGAAGTCATGAAAAGTATGGAAAAATTATCCAGAATTATCATTATAGTGATGTGGTGAAATTTTACACATCTATGTTTATGTTAGTAGTTTGAAAAAAAAAAAAAAAAAAAAAAAAAAAAAAAAAAAAAAAAAAAAAATCGAAAAAATGAGAAAAGAAAAAGAAAAAAGAAGAAAGTTGGATGTTTGTTTTAACCAACGATGTAAAGTTATGTAAGTGGTCGATATCACCACTAATTGTTGTATATAATATCTATGGATTGAATGGGAGTTGGCAGTTATGGGAACGCCAACTAAGGTTTATTCTTTGATTAAGATCTTATTGAGTATAATTCGTGTCTACCTAAAGCGTGTGTTTCAAGTGTTAAAGCGTGAGTTATTCTATGATATGAGTCTTATTCATGGGATGGTTGGGATAGTGATTAACCACACTTAGGATTTTAATTTATTTGTTTTGTTTATTTTTCATTTTACACCAATTTATATCCCAAAAATTATCCATACCCTTTATTATTCTTTATCCAACCAAACCTTTGATTTATTGAGATTAGGGATTTGAGCAATCTTAAGTATCATAGTCGTGGATTCGGCTATGTATTTATGATTTTGTCGCCCTTTTTGATATATTATTATTGGTGAAGTTTGGACCTATCTTTAGCCTATTCGAGTTAAGGATTTGAGCAATTGCAAGTATCGTGTTCGTGGATTCGATCATGTATTTGTGATTTTGTCGCCTTTTCTGGAATTTGAGATCGATAGTGATTAAGAAGAGTAATTAACCCTTAAACCTCAAAACCCTTTTTACCGCTTTAGACTTGTTATTCCTTTGCTTTAGTGGGGGAGATGTGTATACTTGCCAAGCTTATGATAGAATATTCGTCACGACTGGACAGTTAAACGATTAGATTTGCTTTTATCAAATTATTTTATTTTACTTCTAATTCGTTAAGTGTTTGGTTGTGTGATTATGGCAAAAACGAATACATGCTTAAATATAAAAATAAATCCTAATATCTTTTAGGATACATTTTTATAAGATTAAATCTAAGGTTTACTTGGGGACAAGTAAAGTTCAAGTGGGGGGATATTTGATGAACTCAAATAAGTACATTTTATTACTATCATTTATCCTAATTATTTGACTTGTTTTATTATATTATGTATGAGGATTGATACTTAATCGTTTACTTTTGTAATTCTCAGGTAAAAACAAGCATTTGGTGAAACTTGGCGATTTTGGACTAATTATGGAGCAAAACATGCAAGAAGTTAAGAGTCTACCAAAATGTACAAGATCAAGACTATTCTGCTCAAGATGCGCCGCATCTCACTTATGACATGCGCCGCATCACTATCAATATTTCACCAGATACGATCCAAGATACAAGAGGACATGCGCCGCATCCTAGAATGGAGTTATGCCGCATCTTCTGGCGGTGTACGAATATTCCTGAATATATTAATCTTGGACCCCACGCGAAGTTAAGTCAATGCGCCGCATCTACTTACTAGATGCGCCGCATCCTACCCTCAGACAGAAACTATAAATACCCCAAGACCAGACGAATTTCGTGTGACATATTATATCCGAAGTACGAAGACCAGAGAAACCTAGGACGAATTCAGTCGAATAGGCAGCACAAGACACACCCCAAACGAAGATACAAGAGCTGTAAGAAGGTGCTGCATGTGTTTAATTCATTAAGTAGTTTTGTTTTATTGTGTTAGTAAACTTTAATTCATCAAGATTGGTGGCTTGTGTAATGTGACAACGGAAAGATTGCACTCCCTTAAAACTGCTTTCTCATTAATTAAGGTTTATATGTTGATGTCTTTGGTGACTTTTATTAGTGCATTGATAACCTCTGTGTCTAGCTGAGCGTTGATCGGGTCGCCATGCCTCTGCCCTCGCCTATTTATTAGATCGCCTATGCATTCTATCGTCTGTAGAAAAGTATGAAGAAAGATAAATAGGATAGTCATAAGTAATCATTAAGGGTTTACTCGCCGATAAGATTAGAACCAACGAGAAAGGACTTAATCTCGGTGCGTTGCATCAAACTATACACTTCATATAAAACTAGCAATAAAACAAGTGACAAACTACTTATCTATCAGGACAGTCTTCTTATTGTCTCGAGTATTTATCTGTGTACGTGTGTGCTATTCGCTGATTCGTGCCTATTGGTTTAGTTTATTATTTAATTGCAACCAAATCGTGTCAGTCTCTCAGGCTGAACTCCCTTGCGTTAGATTAGGTTGTATAGCTAACTTAATATATTAAAATACTGATTAGAATAACTAGATAATACGTTCCACTCTTAGTGATCGACACTCTACTTACCATTATATTCATACTGACCGGGTACACTGCTCGTTAAGTGTGTGTGTTATTGATAAGTCGGCTAAATATAAATTTAAAACTTGAGTAGGCATTAATACTGCTAAACCGCAACGACATACACGCGCATCAACGAATACCTTGTTACTCGAATTATTCTAATATGGCCATTTAAGTGGATTCTAAAATCCGTGTTTCACGTGATATTGATAGAAGATGGCCAGCGTGAGCAGTACCCATACCTCACCAGCATCAACCACCACTATAACTCCTGAAGCTATCCATAAATTAGTAACCAACATCGTTGCTGTGGTACTCGAGGCGACTACAGTAACTCGTCCGAGTAGCAACAATATGGAAATAGGAGAAAAGAAAATGACTGCGTCTTATAAGCATACCCATGAAAATTTCACGGGTTGTAGACCAACTCACCTTAAAAGTACAATAAGAGTGACTAAACCTACCATCACCATTACCAAAGGATTTCTAGACCAAAAAGTTAAACGGGACACTTCAAGAATCAGTGCTCAACTCAGAATACCATTTAGAACAAAAAGACCAGTGGAAGAGAATGGAAACTCTTTATAACCTCAACAATTGTCAAGGGATGACAGCTATGTTTAAACAGAAGAAAAATTTCTGTTGTAGATAAATAAACCATAAGTTCAAAACTCTCTAGAGATGTATTTCCTTTTATACCTTACCTTAGGTACGATGGATGTAACCTAAGTGTAATAACTATCTTTCCACCATATGAAAGCTTTGTCTTGTAATATTTCCGTAATAATCATAACCTACGTCTATTTTCAATTTCTATTCCATTTACCCTATTCATAGTCGTTACGTAACTATACCTTAGAAATTTGATTAACATCATTTCTGACCGAACAATAGATTATTACCACCTTGTAAGATTTTCACCTGAACCCTAAGTTTATACCAAAGATATCCTATTATCACCTTAGAAATTCCTGACTCATCATCGTAGTATGAACAAAAATTTTCTAATTCTTTTGGAAAAATAATTATGTTGTCATTTTACAAAAACAAAACGTTGAACACCATCTAAAACTTTTTAAAGAAACATAAATACCAATGTGACTGAACCAAACATCACATCATTTGGTCCTCAATTATACATAGCCTGATCACCTATGTCTAATTTAGGAAGAATCATGTCGTAAATGGAATAGTTATCTTTTCAGATTTCCTAATAACAATCTTCATTCAACAGAAAAAGTTTGAGATAAAATAAACTGTTCATAGAACATCACTTTTAACCAACCCCAATAGATGTCTACACCTATTACCTATCACCTTTATGATAAGAAACCGACAATAGTACAAACATAAAACTCTAAGAATTCACAAAGACTTATGGAAAGCACAAATAGCATAAATTTTATTAGAATCCACAGAAATTCATACATAGAGAAATAATTAGCATTGGAAGTGCTAATGTTACAATGATTACAATAAAAGGCATAGAATCGCCAATAGGTTGACCCGCCATAACAATGAAGACCCCCACCAACACCACAATAGCGAGAGCCACCACAGGATGGAGCACCTTGATTATTCTATATCATAAATACAAACAAAATATTAAAAACCATAACGAGAACTCATTTCGACAACCCTAGCGCGAGATTATTACCCCCATAGTTTGCCCACGCCGATGGCGAGAATCACAATAAGCAGAAGAACCACTAGAATGCTAACCATGAATGCGTAATCTTCAGCTGGGACGTATGCCGAATAAATAACTGCAAGGACGATGTACACAATCGCTAGCATGGTAATGAGGTGCGGCATTTTTGAGTTACAAAATGAGAGGAAAATGGTTGGTGGAAGAATGAAAATTGAAATGGGGTATTTATAGGCTAAATCTAGCCGTTGAGGCACTATTCACGGCCGTTGGAATTTAGTATTCCCGACCGTTAGAATACTGTTCACTAGCCGTTAATTTTCCACTATTCCTGATCGTTATTTTCACTATTCACAGCCCTGGGATTCATTAGTTGCAACATTTAAATTTAATACACCTAGTAAAAATAAATCTAACTAGATCTCGGTTACTCGATTTTCGAATGAAAATCTCTCGACACCCTTTTTTCATAATCCCTTACCCTAGTAATCATTTTAAACCTGAAATTCGGGACGAAGTTCAAAATTTAGGGGTGGATACTGTAGCAAACCACAAAAATTCCTATGATTAACAACGTTTAATTATATATTAATCTCCGTCACTATTTTTAATCACCATTTTTACGGAAAAATTTAAAATTTTTCTTTATTATATTATATTAACGCGAAAACGTTATCACAAAAATTACCAAATAACGGGACGAGCTCGTACACGAACCACGGATAAAATTCTACCAAATATACACTAAAAATATCACACGGGCCAAAGATAAACTTCAGCCCACATTCCCTTTCACACTCACTGTTCACCAGCCCATTTCCAAAGCCCATTTTCCCTTTTTATTTTAAGATTCAGTCGAGCAGAAAACACTCTCAAACGCCTCGATTCTCTCTCGAATTTTAAACACGACTTGTACATATTTTTGTACCTCCTATTAGTTCCCACACCAAAGAAGTAGAATGCCAATTATTAGCTCTCGATACGAACATTTGATACGTTTTCGAAAGCCAAAGTGTTTGCCCATTTTACACATAATCGACATATGCATAAATCACAAAACTCAACCGTTTTGACTCGGGTTTGTTTTAATCCCATTCTATTGATTGTGTTGGATCATTTATGAGTTGTTTAGACTAATTATCATCAAAGATATCAAGTTTACTCGTTGATTTCAATTCTTGTACACAAAACTACACTAGTCGACATATATATATAAAATATGTCCACATCTATGACTCCTCCTCACCCTCACATGGCACTAAAGTCCTTGTAATATCAGTATGTCTAGCTAAACCCAACATTCACTGACATTTAAATAGTAGAGGCAAGTTGAGAAGGAAGAAAAAGTCCATATAACTCATACGTATAACCATATATACGTATAACTCTTATCCTCCTTCACCACCTTTCCCACATAGACCCTTTGCACATTTCTCAGCCTCCTTTCATCATTTAGGAGTCCCTAAACGACCAGAAGATCTCACAAGCACTTTTGGAAGCTTGTTCAAAATATATGGTTTGTATATATAAACGTATATATTATTTCTAGCTATCGTGGGTTTATTCTCTTGTGTTCTCATCATCTCCGTGAGTTCACTACCCACTTGAGAAGTGTTGTAAGTCCTCCTTGAACCGTCTTTAATTCATTTCCATGATCTTGCATATTCATGCATCGTATTTTCTATTTTCGAACGTATATACTTCACTAATATATTTACGTACTATACTTATTATTAGAAAACGAAAACGTGGTTGCCTCCCTTGTGGAAGGCCTAGGAACCTCGAGAAACATCCACTTTACGTTATTATTATTGTTACACTTAAAAATCGAAACCCATTTGATCATGCACCATGCGTACCAAAAGCAGAAAACATAGAAAATTTTCTAAGTCCTTTAATAAACGGAACCTATCCCAAGTCGCTATATAAATGGCTTTGTAATACTCAAATTCGTTTAACAATCCATCAATATTTTTGTTTAACTTAATTGTCCATACTATGAGCTAAAATTTTCATGTTTATACCTTGTAATAATAATCTCGTCTAAACCCTTTAAATCACTTAAAGTAAAGTCGATCACATACATGAATATACAAAATCTGAAAATATTCTAAGTCTTTATAACCAGAAAAATTGTTTCATTCGACCCACAAAACGCCTTTGTAAAACTCGATTTGACTTAACAACATAGCTATATTTTTACACGACCCATTAGACCACATTACTAGCAACATGTTTCATATTTATAGTTCGTTGAGATAAGCTCGTTTGACCCCTTAAAAAATGCCAAAGCAAATCGACTCACAAGGACTTAAAAACTAATTATAAAGCCTTGGTGGACTGAAAAGCCCAATAAGCCATAGCGATGGAACAGTCCAATAAGCCCATGAAATACATTTTTAGAATCACAAAAATAGCCCAAGTCCAGGCCCAAAACTATTATCATGCCCTCGCCTATAGATTTCTTATTGGGCCTAGTATACATTTTGTTAAAGGCCCTTTTAGCTTAAAAATAAGCAATTTATGAAATAAGCAGTTGAAGTAGACTTAAATAAGCTTAATAAAGTTATAGAAATTTTTAGAATATTTTTCCCATCATTTTTGTGTAAAAAGGACTAAACTTGCAACACACCTTCACGTTAAGGGACTAAAACTGCCAAACATGTAAACCTTGGACTGAAACTTCCAAAACAGAAAGTTTAGGATAGAAATTGATATTATTTAATATTCCAAGCTTAGAATGTAATTTTGGACAAGTAGTGGACTATAAATGTAAATTATATTTAATAAAGGACTAACGGTGCAACGCTAACGCCGTTAGGGTAAAAAGTGTAAAAACTGGAAAAGGACAAGGACCAACATATTATATTTGACATTCTTATTTCTATTTTTTTCATTATATGATTTCCCTTCACATCACGTGCATTTTTGTATATTTCATTTCTTAATATATAACGTTCGTTATATTTATATATAAAACGTTTTAAACGATTTAACTTAACGATTCGTTTCCCCACTTTCGAGGAAACGATTTTATTGGTTTCAAAGACATAAAAACAAGATAATATTATGAAATATATTATTTTTAAACTTTAGGCATTTTAAGCATATCCCATTCTCACTCTAACGATCAAATCGTTATCCGTTCTCGTTATCACTTCCATCGTTCGTATTTGATCAGATTCTTAGACTTCCTTTATATTCAGGTCACGTGTTGAAGACGTTTCCGTAATCGTTCCCATAATCTTACTCGATTTCGTAATTCCACCTTGTCGGATACGCTCAAGGTGAGTCATAGCCCCATTTTTATACTTGTATTATAAATGCTCTTTGGGGGAGATACATGCTAAATTACATACTTTTATTTGTATAAGTACATTGAAAACTATCATGATTTACTTGGAAATATAACTCATATTTATATGTTGTGAATTACTCCTTGGGAGAAATAGATGTTTGTTTTACTAGCAAATGGCTTGCTTAGGCTTGAATACTGAACTCAGAAGATAGCATTTTCAAACTGCTTGTTGTAACGTGATATTGGTTTTTAAGATAAACATTCAAGTAACATCATGAATGTACAGATCATTTTTATATGTCATTTCAAAACTTCAATGGGAATACTTGCTAGAAAAGAGCATAAGTACTTAAGTTACATCATTACCTTGATATTGCCTAAGCACCCCTACTGCCAGAAAGTCCCTTTATCATGAGCCATTAATCACTTGTTGTGAACGCGAATATAGTGGACAGCTTCGAAACCTGTTTAAGGCTTGACATCCTATCCCACTAATTACTTGACGGAATGTCTTTGTGGCTAGTCGTATTAGTCGCGATGCACTATATTTGAGAAAAATAGGAATGGCAATCACCTATTACTCGAGGGCATTATTATCCATCATTGACTTGATGTTGATCTCCTCCGTTTTACGGTTCATTGTTAACGTTTGCGTGTCATGAGGCTTGGGGCAATATCCATAAGAGATTATGTGTCTTCACATATATCTAGATACAGCTGTATTAGTATTTCATCAGACCTTGAATTATAGATCTCAGGCATAACATCATTGGTTCCATCTCATGTTAGGATTATGATCCAGTACTTGAACTTAACTGAATACATATATGATTTATTTGTGGTTATACTCGACATCTCTCATACTTCGCTTTTGAAATCATTGAATTGAACTATTTATCAGTACTTGAAACTTATTTCGAATATCACTTCACCTCTGAAATTACTGAAAACTGACTGTTTACTCATACTTGAATTTATTTCAAATATTACGATATACTCTTGAATTCATTGAAATAAATGGTTTTCCATTAAACTCTATGAACTCACCAACCTTTGTGTTGACGCTTTAAGCATGTTTATCTCAGGTAATTAACGGAGCAGGACAAGACACGGAGCGGGCATTATATACTCTGATAAATTAAATGGTGTAAAAATCAAATATGTCATTCTTTCCAAATTATCAAACCCTTTCATGGGATTTACAAATCAGATATTTCACCTTTATATCAAAAATATTATTGAATGGCAAATAACTTTCAAAACGCCTCTTTCGAGCCGTTTTCTATAATTAAGACTTCGATCCTCACTGTAACACCCAAATTAGTCTTCCGCTGTTATCTCATAAATTAGGGGGTGTTACAGTAGAAGTGGTCTAGGAGCGAGTGCATTGTTTGACCAAAGACTCATTACCATTAACCCAAGTAGCATTACCCCCATGCATATATTTGCAAGCATCACCAAAACGACAATAACCACTAGCAAAGTTGAAACATGGTTTATTAATCTTACTCGACGAAATAGTGGGATGACGAGTAGTAGGAGCACTTGACTTAGCGAGCAAAACCATAGGAGAAGATGATGACGAATCAATAGATGAAGTTTGAGCCCGTGACTTCAACCTCATCTCCTCGGTATTAAGCAAAGAACGAACCATTTTAAGATCCGGGAAAGGCTCGCGAAGGGCAATGATAGTAGACACACTATCATACTTATCGAGCAAGCCTTCAAGAGCAAATGTGACCACATCGTCATTACTAATAGGTGTACCAAGACCCGTCAAAATGGTAGCTATAGATTCTATCTTACGGAAATAAGCATCAATGCTCATGTCACCAAGTTTCAAAGCATGTAACTCGGCCTTCAAAGCAATAGACCTAGTTCATTTTTTATCACTAAAAATCTTCCCAAGAATATCCCACACATCCTTAGCCGTTTGTGGATCATTAACAACAAGCCGCTCTTGAAGTGCCTTGGATGATGTTAAGAAGATCCAAGAGAGTATGATTGTAACACCCCCATCCGAGAACGGGTCGAATGTCACATTTATGGCGTCAAACAGAACATACGCAAGCGGAAGACTTTAATAATACAATGGTTACAAAAGTATTCTAAGGGATAATAATAATGTAATCAATCTGAACATAACAACTTCCAAAACTAAGATACAAACTAAGTCAAAATGAAAACTCTAAGTCCAACTCTAATCCATGGGGAGCTATCAACAGTGCAATCCACTAAGAGCTCCTAAGCACTCTTCACTCAAAACCCAGCTTCTCTCTTAAAACCTGCCGTAGGAAAAGAAAATGCGGCTGAGCTTAAAAAGCCCAGTGAACAGATATATATATATATATATATATATATATATATATATAATGAAAGGTAATAAGCAAATGAACGAACGAAACGAAACTAAGGAAACCTGCTGAACAATATACCATAAGTCATGAAAAAATAAATGAATGAATAAGGAATCAGAAATAACAAAGGAATGCCCACGAGCCCTAAACAGATATGTCAAGACATGATACATGAATAGACCCAAAACAGATAAACATAATCATAATCATAATCATAGCAAAGTCATAGTAAAGTGTACATGGAGTAGGTAGCCCACAATGTACCAGAAGTGAAATGGGGTGTATGGCACACACACAATCTATTCACTAAATAACTGAACTGAACAAAGTACCTAGGATGCATCCATACGCTCCCTACAAAACAGATATACATATACAAGTTTGAGAATGTGCATACGTACGTTAATATAATAATAATAAGTATGGCGGCCATGGTTGCTATATAGCATAAGTGGGAACGTTGTAGACTAATCACACCTACACAGAACAGTGTCATGCCATAGGTGCCTCTATGACTTGGTCATGGTACCTCTATGACTAGTTCAAAACAAATAGCTCGGGCAATAGAATGAAACAGATGATACAAATAAAGCATAAAGGATAATTATCAATTATCCAACAAAGATAATATCAACTGAATGAATCATATCAACAGAATAGCAAATGCATAATAATCAAATGTGGATCATAAATCAGAATAGCAAAATGGTATATGAAATAGAGTACCAATCATGAGAAATCTTTACGGAAAAGATAGAGTACAAGTAGGTTAAGTAATTGTGAAAATCATTTAAACACTGTTTTCATAAACGTATTATTTTAAAAGCAGTTTTCATAAAAGTCATTAAACCTTCATATAAAAGTGGTATCGCATCGGTTTCATAGCAATCATTTTAAAGCAGTTTTTCTCAAAACATTATCATGATATATTTAAGAAAGGTTTTCACACGAAGTTATAATATCAATTAAATTTACAAAGTATCAAAGGATTCGAATACTGAAGTCACAGGAGATAACGAACGAATCATATCAGAAAAAACAACCAAACGAATATCAAATGGATCATAAATCAGAATATCAAACATCAAGGAATCAAGTCATGAGATACCCTTACTAAGAAAAGGCGGAATATCTGTACCTTAGCAAATGAAATAAAAGCAAATGGAAAAGTTATCACAATGAAACAACGTCACGTCTTCTTCAAAGAATCTACACGGATTAGGGTTCATATTATACTTATTAGCTCATTAAATGTCATAACGGATTTATTGCTTATTATTAATCACATTCTCAACTTAGGGTTTTAAGATTAGGTCAGACTCATAATTATTCAAAGTTCTTAGGGTTAATAATGATAATTAACTAGACATAGGTTTTATATGTGTTTCAATCCTTAGTTAACTTAATTAGGGTTTATATGTGCCAAAACAGATTTTTAGGTTTAGAATGCAAATATGACTAAGTTTCTTATGAATTTATAGACCTAGCAAATGAGCTCCTGAGGTTCTACCAATTTTATTTGAGACTTCCACATGAGTTAAGAACCTCCCCGAATTTTCCCAGATTTTATTACTAAGTGAAAGTACAATTTCAAAAATCATTTTCCCAAACCTGTCCAGAAAGTGCACTGCAGGTATACCCCGAAAGTTTGTATTTAATTAACCCATTTGAACCTTTCAGAAAAATCCAAAAAAATTCCAGTAAGCCATATACATCTTAAACATTATCCCTGTCAAATGAGACCTCTTAATTCCTTATGGTTTTAAAACTAAAAATCAAAAACACCAACTGATTTTCAAACATCCAAAATACAGTTTTGACACTTAACCTTTTAAAAATCAAAAGACCATCTTCTCGACTTCCAATGGCTATAAAACTTGATATTCAGATAGTAAGCTTCATGAACTTATGTTTAGACCAAAAAATTATGCAAAAACATATTGGTATCATTAATTTAGACCCCCATCAATATGACCCAAATTCTGGACAGCATAGAACAAACAAACCGTAACTTATTTTAACCCTAATTGACCCATAATTAATTCATAGGATTTTCCAGGTTTTAATACATATTAAATGTGTCTCTAAATGATCTATTACTGATTTTAATGTCAATAATTTAGGGCTTATGTAGGTTGATTTGAATAGAGAAAGATACCAAGCCATTAACACACATATAGACAAGTTTATTATGATTTTATGTACACTTCTAATTCATGTTATGTTTTAACGAAACACACCTCATAGCAACATGATCTTAATGATTGTATATCATGATTAAATCTAATTTCATGTGATTCATATATGTTTATGTGTCATGTTCAAAAGAGAAACAAAAGGGGTTCATGGTTACCTATTGGAGCCGAATAGAAGAGAGATCAAAGGGGGACACAAGACCACGAATACACCAACAATACACCAAGCTTTAACCTCTTTTTTGTTCCTTCTTGCTAAACGATTAGGAAGTTTAGGTTTTTGGATTTTCTTTGTTTCGTTAATACTTTGAGAGACAAGGGGGAATATTAATAACCGGTTATTGGAAAGAAAAAAAAAAAAAAAAAAAAAAAAAAAAAAAAAAAACGTGTGAATGATATGGATAAAAGGGAAAACGTGTGTTATCTAGGGCAAGGAGGGGGAAACACAATCTTTTAGTTTTTTGTAGTGATATTACTTGTTTATTTGTTCTGATCCCAAAACATAAACGTGAAAAGGATTTATACGAATCATATGTGCCGTTTTTATTAACTTGTATTAGGACTAGGATTTGATTTTTTTTTTGTTTTATTTTCCTTCTCATATCATATAGTATGTTATTTATTATAACATATAGTACTTGCATTATTCTTAATCTTATATTATATTTAAATGTGTAGTTTAATTATATAATTAAACCTTAAGTTATGTTCAAATTATAAATTAAAATGCCAAACCAAAATTTAGGGTGTTATAACGATGGTGTCCACCTTTAACCATTCGGCATCTTTAGAAGACGTAGTGCTGGAGGACTCGTAGTCATTGCCCAAGATGCGATCCAAAAGACCATAGCCTTTGCACAAGTTCTTGAAAAAATACAAACATGACGAGTAATTCATCTCGTCCACATCCAACTTAGGGGGAACAAGTGTGGTGATATTGGTAAGTGTCATAAGTTTGTCGGAGAGCAAAATCACGGGAGGAGGAGGTGGTGGTCCAGTCATGATATCGTGAGCAGTAAAGTGTGATATGGTTAGGGTTTAGGGTGTAAACAGTAAAGTGGGAAGTAAGTAAATAGGAAGGTGAATATCAGGGTTAGGGTTTAGATGGTAATAAGCAAAGCAGCGTGCAACCATGGCTGAAGAACTAGGCACTTGCAACACACAAAACTAGTAAACAAAGATAAAATAATAGAGCAGCAATGAATAACCAATAATCGGAGCAGGGAGGAATAAATAACGGAGCAGCAAGAAAAAAAAACAACAACCAACACTTGGACTGGTTATAAACGAAGGGCTTAAGTAGCAAGGTTAACGATCGTTGTTAGGAACCGATTTAGGGTTTTAGGAAAATGGATCGACTGGTTATGATTGTCATTGAGGCACAATATATAGAGGTAACCCTAGGGATGAGGCGAAAAGTGTACCGCTTTTAAGGGGTCATTTAAGCCTTAAATCGTATTTATTTGATCAAATATTGCCCTAAATCGTTCCTTTTGTCATTTTAGGTACTTTTGAGGAGAAATCTGGAAAAGGAGGCATTTTGGACGTTTTTGGAGCATTAAAGTGAAGAAAACGGCAAAGTCTCAAAAATCGGCTAAAAGTTACTCTTGACGGCGTCACAATTTACTCTGGACGGCGTCATGCTTTGGCAAGAAAAGTTGGACGTGAAATTTACTCATGATAAGCCAGTGAAAATAGCATGTGAATTCTGACGGCGTCACGCTTTAACTTGATCAAGGGCGTCACGGCTTAAATCATAAGGGGACGGCGTCACGTTCTAGGTTCGACGGCGTCAAGCCTTGATAAGCTAGAATGGATTTTTGAAGAGCTAAAGAGGGACGGCGTCAAGAAGGTCATCCGGGAACCCTAAAAGCGGCGAGGTGATGGCGTCACACTCCATAAGGTGACGCCGTCAGATCCAAAAATCTATATATAGTTTTCTAATCTTTTGTCATTAAAGAGAGCTTAGTGTGTGGAATTTTGGGATAAAACCCTAAGACGATTTTAGCTACTTTTTCAGGGCTTTTTGCCTTGAGATCTTCCATGTTTCATTGAAAGATAAGTTATCAATTAATCATTCAATATGTCTATGTGTTGTTTGATTCTATCTTATTCTTGTCTTTTGTTTAACATGTTAGGCTAAATTTATCTTGTGTTTGCTTAGATCTAATGAAACCTAGCTATTGATTATTGGTTGTTAATGTGTTATTAGTTGTATTGGATGATTGTTTATCTATGTTAGGCTTAAGAAAACTGACTAACTTCCTATTCGGTAACTTGCTTGAACGTCTTAAGAAACATGAACCAAACGCGTACTAAAGGTTTTTATGGTTGTATTTAATGCACAAGCGAATTCTAGTGATCCCATGTTAGGAGCTTCCTAGCCGGCTCGACATAGGAGTGAAGTAGGAGCTTGTAGAGTTGGGGAAGTAAGTACGCCACCCCACGAATGGTATTAAGGAATACACCCGTCATCCACGCGACTAATACACACTAATTAACCGGTAAAATATAGTTAGGGAGTAAGGAAATCTAAGTAAACACATTTCTCTACACATAAGTTTCTCACCACATTTTCATTTTTTTGTTATTTTATTTTATTTGCATTCGTAGTAATTTGGGTTAGTTGACTAGCAACTAATTCCGCCCACTCCTTCAAAACCGAGATTTTACTTGCTTTCATAAAAATATAAAAACATAAAAAGAATCTTCCTCAACCCTTAGACCTAATTAGAGTAGGCTTTCATACCTAACGAACACTATTCCCTGTGGAGAACGATCAATCCCCGTACTTACCACTACACTATACTACATCGGTCAGGTACACTGCCTGGTGGGGTTGTAAGCCTCTTGAGATCCCTCGAGAGGTAAAACCTGTTGTAAGGTTACAAAACCACGCAATCAAGTTTTTGGCGCCGTTGCCGGGGAATAGTTATTGTTTAGGTTGAATTTTTATTTCTATTAGGTCTACTCACTAGATTCCTTTCTAGTGAGATTTTTATTTTATTTTTCTAGATTTTCTTTAGTCTATCTATTTTCTTCGTGTCTTTGTTCGTAACCATACCATCCGACATCATGGAAGATGGTAATATCCTTAACCCACAACCCACCACCACAACAACCACAACCACCTCCTAGAGCCCGTACTTTAGGAGAGTATTCCCGTCCTAGCCACCATGGCTATCGAAACACCATTGAGCTCATTCAAGGAGCCAATATCACACCCTTGCGATCCGACACCATCCGGTTGGTGCAAAGTGGATGCGCATTCCATGGACTTCGTTCTGAAGATCCTAATCAACATCTCAAGGACTTTCTTAAAATCGTTGATTCTATAGACCTTGATGTTGCCACTCGAGAGACGACCCGATTGCGTCTCTTTCAATTCTCTCTGCGGGACCAAGCTAGTCAGTGGCTAGAACGTCAACCCGCAGGATCCATTACCTCTTGGGATGATCTCACCACTCGTTTCCTTGCTCAGTTTTTCCCACCGGGAAGAACTACCAAGCTAAGGAATGATATCTTGATGTTCCAACAACGTCAAGGCGAAACTCTCTACGAGGCATGGACTCGATTCAAGGACTTACTCCAAAAAGTCCCTCACCATGGCATAGAACTTTGGCTCCAAGTCCAAATCTTCTATGACCATATCAATCTCTCCACGAGGCAAACCATTGACCAATCGGCCGGTGGTAAGCTACGTGATCTAAGTGCGGAACAATCATGGGCTCTCCTAGAGGATCTTGCTCTTTATGACAACGAAAGTTGGAGTGATCCCCGTGATTTGAATAAAACGGTCAAGGCAATATCTTTGCCTTCTAACAATTCAAGCACTTCCGACCGTAGGATCATAGAACTTGAAGACCAAGTCAAGTTCCTCATGAAATCCTACGAGGCTCCTAAACCTTCAAGCCAAGTGAACAAAATCACTTCTTCATATGAATTATGTAGTGGTCCCCACGACACTCGTGATTGCATGGAACTCCCCGAACAAGCTTTTGTGGACTACGCATCCTCGCGTACCGACGGAGCGGGAGACAAGTGGTACACTTTCAAACCCGAGCCGAACCATTACGGTGATACATACAACCCCTCATGGAAAAATCACCCGAACCTTAGGTGGAAACAAAACCAAAACTCGCAACAAACCAATTCTTCCAACCCACCTAATCGTTTCCAATCAAGCGGTTCCAACTCGAACCGTACTTTCAACAACAATCCTTCCGGCAATGGTAGTACCAATAACTTTGAAGGATTGATGTCTCAATTTATGGCATCTCAAGAAGCTCGGATAGCTAGATTCGAGACCGAATTCAATCAACAACAAACTGAGATGACCAATAAAATTGACAACTTGTTGAAAGCTCTCCATAACCAAGTGTTATCACCTCCACATAAGGACGCTAGGAACACAAATAGCGGACCCCAAGCCAAAGACCCTTCTTCATCCAAACATGTCCACTTCGTCAACGTTGTCACTATTAAACCAATCGATAGGAGCATGGAAGAAAGTGACAAGAATGAGGGTAGGATAGAAAGTGAACCTAAGGATGAGGATAGGAAAGTCGAGGTTGATAAGGAAGTTAGGACAAGTGTGATTGAGGAAGTAGATAATGATGAGGACTACTTCAATAAGCTACCCACTAAGGAAGAGCGCGCATATCATACAAACTTATTCGATGACCCCGAGACACCATACTTCCTAGGTAGACCAATCATAGAAATAGGCGACCCTTCTAATCTCAACATACCATGCAACATCGGACATCTACATGTGTGGAAAGCTTACATTGACCTTAGATCACCCATAAACATCATGACTAGAGCCCACTACAACTTGATAATGAAGAATCAACTTGGGTATAGGATGTTCCCTAACAAGGGTTGGATGAGTAACTTCACGGGAAGAGTTAAGGGATTACCGGTTTATGTAGGAAACTTCACCTATGTCACCGACTTTGTAATTGTAGAAGATATCCGCCCAATAGTCGATGCATCCTTGACTCAAGTGGTTTTTGGAAAACCATTTGTTGAGGTCTCTAGAATGACTTATGAACCTTCCTTAGGGATAGTTAGATTTAAGGATGAGACCGATGAAGTAAGCTACCAAATGCCATATAAGATAGAACAATCCCAACACTTGTCAAGTGTTGAGAAGGAGCTCAAGCAAGCGGTCTACTATAGGAATGATGAGGATAGAAGTAAAGGAGTAGACTATGTTATGGAAAGGATATTCGGTTTCTACAAGGATTGTTTGAAATTAGGACCGGAATATAAAACCGGGAAGGAGGATGGCCTAGGAACCGTGACCGATGATGGAGTCACGTAATGTACGTGACTTTGAGTCTAGCTACAAGACTCGTTAATAAAGAAAAGCGCTTCTTGGGAGGCAACCCAAGCTTTATTTGTTTTATTTGCTTTGTGTGTTTATTTATTTGCTTGTTTGATTTTATTTTCCGTATGTGTGTTTAATTTTTATTAGTATTGATTCATGTTCAAAACTAATTTGTGAAAATGCTTTATGTTGTTTTTAACTTCGTCTTAACTACATATAAAGGTATTTTGCAAAAGATAAGTGTAAGGGAAATCTAAATCGGTTTATTAGAACACAAATTAACATGAATCGTAATAATAATAAATTAGCATACATATTCGTATTTGTTTGAGTCAAATGCTTGTATCGAGTCATAATGATGTTTTGCAGGATTTCCAGGAAGTAAGGTAAAGGTTTTTCCAGAATTTTTCGGAAACTTAAAATGAAAATTTTTGTCAGGTCATTTCTGACGGCGTCAGGGGTTATAACCTGACGGCGTCAGATTTAATTTCCAGAAATTTTTGAAAGTTTTGTTTTCATAAAAAGTTTTTATTAAAATCTCCAACTTATAATCTCCAGGAATCTGCAAAATTATCATTCCACAAGCATTATATCCTTATATATAGATTTTTCCCGCCGATGTTATGCAGGTTTTCGTGTTTGTTTTCTCAGGTTTAACAGGTTATTTTGGACAAGGAGATGTTTTTGGAATCAAGCTTATGGCGATGCATTAGTCATGGAGCTTCAACATTCTCTTTGGAGGAAGATTTAACCGTGTAATTTCATTATCCACCGAGCGAATCAGGGGAGTATTTGATTTCATTCTTTTACTTTATGCTTTTACATCTTATTATTTGAACATTGGGGACAATGTTCATCTTAAGTGTAAGGGGAGGGTAAAAATACGATTTTAGAGAATACAATTGCGCTTGATTTTTGTTTGTTTAATAGTAGATGTGTAATAAAACTGAGAGAAATACTTGTTAAGGTAATTTTAGTGCCAAATTTAAAATTTTTTACAACATTTAGGAGTGAAACTTTAGTTCTAATAAGCGTCTCACGGATAGGAGTTATATGACTAGCACAAAAACCGTACCACTAAAAAATTTTCCACCCCAAATATGTGAGGTTCGCCCCTAGAATTGGTAGGAAAAGCATTTATGCTATGATGTGTGTACCGGTAGCACTTAGATTCTAGAACTTGCGTTAGGACCATTCCGAGGCCACAAGTGAGACTACATTCGTGTAGTTAGATTTACTACATGATAAGAGGCATTAGGATTAACCCATTGTTTTACACCTGTGTTTTTGTTATAATTACTTTGGCTACATTGGTCAAGTAATTCTCCCACACCCTTTGCGTTGTACTCATTTTTAGTACACGATACCCTAGTACACCCCTCAGAGCCTATCTTTTCGTTTCGACCTTTAAGCATTTTACTTAAAGGAAGAATTTGTTACACCCCACTAAAATGTACACCCAAATCGCCTTAGCCTACCTTGTATGCACTCATTTTTAGTGCATTATTGTGACAACATTTGTTTAAGCCCAAGTTAATTATCTAATTGATTACATGGTTGCTAAGTCGAGTCATATCCTTGTACATATTGTTTTGGGACGATTGGGACTCATGGGTAAAGTACTAGTGTAATGGAGTAATGGGGAAGAACATCATTTATTACCCCCATATGTGCTAAATATTTTAAAAGTACTCCAAGTTTTTCAATTATCTTAATTCGAGTCATTAGATTAGTATTTGTAAAGTTATGTAAAAATTCAAGTGTAAGGGGAATGCAACGCCCCTATGATGTATTATTTTGGATGGTAGGGTAAAAGTGTATGTAAAAAAAAAAAAAAAAAAAAAAAAAAAAAAAAAAAAAAAAAATCGAAAAAATCAAGAAAAATACAAAAAAATGAGAAAAAGAAAAGTAGAAAAAAACATACGGACTACCATCCCGTTTTATTTTATGTTTATTTTATATTTTTGTTATTTTGTTATTTTGTTTCTAGCTTAAGATCGAGTCTAGTCTTGGCTTAGCAACATTGTATAGTACATGTAATTAATCAAGATTTTTAACTCGCCACCAGTAAAATATCCTTTATCCAACAAAACCGTGTTTTCCTTTTCCCTACACCTAACGTTATAACCCATTTAAAAGCCCTCTTTGATAGTTTATCTTAGGTGCTTACGCCTAGTGGAGGAGGTTTTCGATCCTTTCCCAAGCCTATGGTAATCTATTTGCTATGACAGGTAGTGAGAGATATTTTCCGTTTTCATTTATGAGATTTATTTTGATGACACTTGAGAGATGTGAGTATCTAAACACTACTTGTGAGGTGCTAGTTTATAATCTCCGTGCTTATTATGATTGAAGTGGAACGATTATTTGTTGTAATTACTTTTATGTTTGCATTAAATAACCCCTAACTTGTATTTTGATTAGAATAAAAGCGCATTTGCTTGAGGACAAGCAAATCTCAAGTGTAAGGGTATTTGATGAGGCGAAAAGTGTACCGCTTTTAAGGGGTCATTTAAGCCTTAAATCGTATTTATTTGATCAAATATTGCCCTAAATCGTTCCTTTTGTCATTTTAGGTACTTTTGAGGAGAAATCTGGAAAAGGAGGCATTTTGGACGTTTTTGGAGCATTAAAGTGAAGAAAACGGCAAAGTCTCAAAAATCGGCTAAAAGTTACTCTTGACGGCGTCACAATTTACTCTGGACGGCGTCATGCTTTGGCAAGAAAAGTTGGACGTGAAATTTACTCATGATAAGCCAGTGAAAATAGCATGTGAATTCTGACGGCGTCACGCTTTAACTTGATCAAGGGCGTCACGGCTTAAATCATAAGGGGACGGCGTCACGTTCTAGGTTCGACGGCGTCAAGCCTTGATAAGCCAGAATGGATTTTTGAAGAGCTAAAGAGGGACGGCGTCAAGAAGGTCATCCGGAAACCCTAAAAGCGGCGAGGTGACGGCGTCACACTCCATAAGGTGACGCCGTCAGATCCAAAAATCTATATATAGTTTTCTAATCTTTTGTCATTAAAGAGAGCTTAGTGTGTGGAATTTTGGGATAAAACCCTAAGACGATTTTAGCTACTTTTTCAGGGCTTTTTGCCTTGAGATCTTCCATGTTTCATTGAAAGATAAGTTATCAATTAATCATTCAATATGTCTATGTGTTGTTTGATTCTATCTTATTCTTGTCTTTTGTTTAACATGTTAGGCTAAATTTATCTTGTGTTTGCTTAGATCTAATGAAACCTAGCTATTGATTATTGGTTGTTAATGTGTTATTAGTTGTATTGGATGATTGTTTATCTATGTTAGGCTTAAGAAAACTGGCTAACTTCCTATTCGGTAACTTGCTTGAACGTCTTAAGAAACATGAACCAAACGCGTACTAAAGGTTTTTATGGTTGTATTTAATGCACAAGCGAATTCTAGTGATCCCATGTTAGGAGCTTCCTAGCCGGCTCGACATAGGAGTGAAGTAGGAGCTTGTAGAGTTGGGGAAGTAAGTACGCCACCCCACGAATGGTATTAAGGAATACACCCGTCATCCACGCGACTAATACACACTAATTAACCGGTAAAAGATAGTTAGGGAGTAAGGAAATCTAAGTAAACACATTTCTCTACACATAAGTTTCTCACCACATTTTCATTTTTTTGTTATTTTATTTTATTTGCATTCGTAGTAATTTGGGTTAGTTGACTAGCAACTAATTCCGCCCACTCCTTCAAAACCGAGATTTTACTTGCTTTCATAAAAATATAAAAACATAAAAAGAATCTTCCTCAACCCTTAGACCTAATTAGAGTAGGCTTTCATACCTAACGAACACTATTCCCTGTGGAGAACGATCAATCCCCCGTACTTACCACTACACTATACTACATCGGTCAGGTACACTGCCTGGTGGGGTTGTAAGCCTCTTGAGATCCCTCGAGAGGTAAAACCTGTTGTAAGGTTACAAAACCACGCAATCAAGTTTTTGGCGCCGTTGCCGGGGAATAGTTATTGTTTAGGTTGAATTTTTATTTCTATTAGGTCTACTCACTAGATTCCTTTCTAGTGAGATTTTTATTTTATTTTTCTAGATTTTCTTTAGTCTATCTATTTTCTTCGTGTCTTTGTTCGTAACCATACCATCCGACATCATGGAAGATGGTAATATCCTTAACCCACACAACCCACACCACAACAACCACAACCACCTCCTAGAGCCCGTACTTTAGGAGAGTATTCCCGTCCTAGCCACCATGGCTATCGAAACACCATTGAGCTCATTCAAGGAGCCAATATCACACCCTTGCGATCCGACACCATCCGGTTGGTGCAAAGTGGATGCGCATTCCATGGACTTCGTTCTGAAGATCCTAATCAACATCTCAAGGACTTTCTTAAAATCGTTGATTCTATAGACCTTGATGTTGCCACTCGAGAGACGACCCGATTGCGTCTCTTTCAATTCTCTCTGCGGGACCAAGCTAGTCAGTGGCTAGAACGTCAACCCGCAGGATCCATTACCTCTTGGGATGATCTCACCACTCGTTTCCTTGCTCAGTTTTTCCCACCGGGAAGAACTACCAAGCTAAGGAATGATATCTTGATGTTCCAACAACGTCAAGGCGAAACTCTCTACGAGGCATGGACTCGATTCAAGGACTTACTCCAAAAAGTCCCTCACCATGGCATAGAACTTTGGCTCCAAGTCCAAATCTTCTATGACCATATCAATCTCTCCACGAGGCAAACCATTGACCAATCGGCCGGTGGTAAGCTACGTGATCTAAGTGCGGAACAATCATGGGCTCTCCTAGAGGATCTTGCTCTTTATGACAACGAAAGTTGGAGTGATCCCCGTGATTTGAATAAAACGGTCAAGGCAATATCTTTGCCTTCTAACAATTCAAGCACTTCCGACCGTAGGATCATAGAACTTGAAGACCAAGTCAAGTTCCTCATGAAATCCTACGAGGCTCCTAAACCTTCAAGCCAAGTGAACAAAATCACTTCTTCATATGAATTATGTAGTGGTCCCCACGACACTCGTGATTGCATGGAACTCCCCGAACAAGCTTTTGTGGACTACGCATCCTCGCGTACCGACGGAGCGGGAGACAAGTGGTACACTTTCAAACCCGAGCCGAACCATTACGGTGATACATACAACCCCTCATGGAAAAATCACCCGAACCTTAGGTGGAAACAAAACCAAAACTCGCAACAAACCAATTCTTCCAACCCACCTAATCGTTTCCAATCAAGCGGTTCCAACTCGAACCATACTTTCAACAACAATCCTTCCGGCAATGGTAGTACCAATAACTTTGAAGGATTGATGTCTCAATTTATGGCATCTCAAGAAGCTCGGATAGCTAGATTCGAGACCGAATTCAATCAACAACAAACTGAGATGACCAATAAAATTGACAACTTGTTGAAAGCTCTCCATAACCAAGTGTTATCACCTCCACATAAGGACGCTAGGAACACAAATAGCGGACCCCAAGCCAAAGACCCTTCTTCATCCAAACATGTCCACTTCGTCAACGTTGTCACTATTAAACCAATCGATAGGAGCATGGAAGAAAGTGACAAGAATGAGGGTAGGATAGAAAGTGAACCTAAGGATGAGGATAGGAAAGTCGAGGTTGATAAGGAAGTTAGGACAAGTGTGATTGAGGAAGTAGATAATGATGAGGACTACTTCAATAAGCTACCCACTAAGGAAGAGCGCGCATATCATACAAACTTATTCGATGACCCCGAGACACCATACTTCCTAGGTAGACCAATCATAGAAATAGGCGACCCTTCTAATCTCAACATACCATGCAACATCGGACATCTACATGTGTGGAAAGCTTACATTGACCTTAGATCACCCATAAACATCATGACTAGAGCCCACTACAACTTGATAATGAAGAATCAACTTGGGTATAGGATGTTCCCTAACAAGGGTTGGATGAGTAACTTCACGGGAAGAGTTAAGGGATTACCGGTTTATGTAGGAAACTTCACCTATGTCACCGACTTTGTAATTGTAGAAGATATCCGCCCAATAGTCGATGCATCCTTGACTCAAGTGGTTTTTGGAAAACCATTTGTTGAGGTCTCTAGAATGACTTATGAACCTTCCTTAGGGATAGTTAGATTTAAGGATGAGACCGATGAAGTAAGCTACCAAATGCCATATAAGATAGAACAATCCCAACACTTGTCAAGTGTTGAGAAGGAGCTCAAGCAAGCGGTCTACTATAGGAATGATGAGGATAGAAGTAAAGGAGTAGACTATGTTATGGAAAGGATATTCGGTTTCTACAAGGATTGTTTGAAATTAGGACCGGAATATAAAACCGGGAAGGAGGATGGCCTAGGAACCGTGACCGATGATGGAGTCACGTAATGTACGTGACTTTGAGTCTAGCTACAAGACTCGTTAATAAAGAAAAGCGCTTCTTGGGAGGCAACCCAAGCTTTATTTGTTTTATTTGCTTTGTGTGTTTATTTATTTGCTTGTTTGATTTTATTTTCCGTATGTGTGTTTAATTTTTATTAGTATTGATTCATGTTCAAAACTAATTTGTGAAAATGCTTTATGTTGTTTTTAACTTCGTCTTAACTACATATAAAGGTATTTTGCAAAAGATAAGTGTAAGGGAAATCTAAATCGGTTTATTAGAACACAAATTAACATGAATCGTAATAATAATAAATTAGCATACATATTCGTATTTGTTTGAGTCAAATGCTTGTATCGAGTCATAATGATGTTTTGCAGGATTTCCAGGAAGTAAGGTAAAGGTTTTTCCAGAATTTTTCGGAAACTTAAAATGAAAATTTTTGTCAGGTCATTTCTGACGGCGTCAGGGGTTATAACCTGACGGCGTCAGATTTAATTTCCAGAAATTTTTGAAAGTTTTGTTTTCATAAAAAGTTTTTATTAAAATCTCCAACTTATAATCTCCAGGAATCTGCAAAATTATCATTCCACAAGCATTATATCCTTATATATAGATTTTTCCCGCCGATGTTATGCAGGTTTTCGTGTTTGTTTTCTCAGGTTTAACAGGTTATTTTGGACAAGGAGATGTTTTTGGAATCAAGCTTATGGCGATGCATTAGTCATGGAGCTTCAACATTCTCTTTGGAGGAAGATTTAACCGTGTAATTTCATTATCCACCGAGCGAATCAGGGGAGTATTTGATTTCATTCTTTTACTTTATGCTTTTACATCTTATTATTTGAACATTGGGGACAATGTTCATCTTAAGTGTAAGGGGAGGGTAAAAATACGATTTTAGAGAATACAATTGCGCTTGATTTTTGTTTGTTTAATAGTAGATGTGTAATAAAACTGAGAGAAATACTTGTTAAGGTAATTTTAGTGCCAAATTTAAAATTTTTTACAACATTTAGGAGTGAAACTTTAGTTCTAATAAGCGTCTCACGGATAGGAGTTATATGACTAGCACAAAAACCGTACCACTAAAAAATTTTCCACCCCAAATATGTGAGGTTCGCCCCTAGAATTGGTAGGAAAAGCATTTATGCTATGATGTGTGTACCGGTAGCACTTAGATTCTAGAACTTGCGTTAGGACCATTCCGAGGCCACAAGTGAGACTACATTCGTGTAGTTAGATTTACTACATGATAAGAGGCATTAGGATTAACCCATTGTTTTACACCTGTGTTTTTGTTATAATTACTTTGGCTACATTGGTCAAGTAATTCTCCCACACCCTTTGCGTTGTACTCATTTTTAGTACACGATACCCTAGTACACCCCTCAGAGCCTATCTTTTCGTTTCGACCTTTAAGCATTTTACTTAAAGGAAGAATTTGTTACACCCCACTAAAATGTACACCCAAATCGCCTTAGCCTACCTTGTATGCACTCATTTTTAGTGCATTATTGTGACAACATTTGTTTAAGCCCAAGTTAATTATCTAATTGATTACATGGTTGCTAAGTCGAGTCATATCCTTGTACATATTGTTTTGGGACGATTGGGACTCATGGGTAAAGTACTAGTGTAATGGAGTAATGGGGAAGAACATCATTTATTACCCCCATATGTGCTAAATATTTTAAAAGTACTCCAAGTTTTTCAATTATCTTAATTCGAGTCATTAGATTAGTATTTGTAAAGTTATGTAAAAATTCAAGTGTAAGGGGAATGCAACGCCCCTATGATGTATTATTTTGGATGGTAGGGTAAAAGTGTATGTAAAAAAAAAAAAAAAAAAAAAAAAAAAAAAAAAAAAAAATCGAAAAAATCAAGAAAAATACAAAAAAATGAGAAAAAGAAAAGTAGAAAAAAACATACGGACTACCATCCCGTTTTATTTTATGTTTATTTTATATTTTTGTTATTTTGTTATTTTGTTTCTAGCTTAAGATCGAGTCTAGTCTTGGCTTAGCAACATTGTATAGTACATGTAATTAATCAAGATTTTTAACTCGCCACCAGTAAAATATCCTTTATCCAACAAAACCGTGTTTTCCTTTTCCCTACACCTAACGTTATAACCCATTTAAAAGCCCTCTTTGATAGTTTATCTTAGGTGCTTACGCCTAGTGGAGGAGGTTTTCGATCCTTTCCCAAGCCTATGGTAATCTATTTGCTATGACAGGTAGTGAGAGATATTTTCCGTTTTCATTTATGAGATTTATTTTGATGACACTTGAGAGATGTGAGTATCTAAACACTACTTGTGAGGTGCTAGTTTATAATCTCCGTGCTTATTATGATTGAAGTGGAACGATTATTTGTTGTAATTACTTTTATGTTTGCATTAAATAACCCCTAACTTGTATTTTGATTAGAATAAAAGCGCATTTGCTTGAGGACAAGCAAATCTCAAGTGTAAGGGTATTTGATGAGGCGAAAAGTGTACCGCTTTTAAGGGGTCATTTAAGCCTTAAATCGTATTTATTTGATCAAATATTGCCCTAAATCGTTCCTTTTGTCATTTTAGGTACTTTTGAGGAGAAATCTGGAAAAGGAGGCATTTTGGACGTTTTTGGAGCATTAAAGTGAAGAAAACGGCAAAGTCTCAAAAATCGGCTAAAAGTTACTCTTGACGGCGTCACAATTTACTCTGGACGGCGTCATGCTTTGGCAAGAAAAGTTGGACGTGAAATTTACTCATGATAAGCCAGTGAAAATAGCATGTGAATTCTGACGGCGTCACGCTTTAACTTGATCAAGGGCGTCACGGCTTAAATCATAAGGGGACGGCGTCACGTTCTAGGTTCGACGGCGTCAAGCCTTGATAAGCCAGAATGGATTTTTGAAGAGCTAAAGAGGGACGGCGTCAAGAAGGTCATCCGGAAACCCTAAAAGCGGCGAGGTGACGGCGTCACACTCCATAAGGTGACGCCGTCAGATCCAAAAATCTATATATAGTTTTCTAATCTTTTGTCATTAAAGAGAGCTTAGTGTGTGGAATTTTGGGATAAAACCCTAAGACGATTTTAGCTACTTTTTCAGGGCTTTTTGCCTTGAGATCTTCCATGTTTCATTGAAAGATAAGTTATCAATTAATCATTCAATATGTCTATGTGTTGTTTGATTCTATCTTATTCTTGTCTTTTGTTTAACATGTTAGGCTAAATTTATCTTGTGTTTGCTTAGATCTAATGAAACCTAGCTATTGATTATTGGTTGTTAATGTGTTATTAGTTGTATTGGATGATTGTTTATCTATGTTAGGCTTAAGAAAACTGGCTAACTTCCTATTCGGTAACTTGCTTGAACGTCTTAAGAAACATGAACCAAACGCGTACTAAAGGTTTTTATGGTTGTATTTAATGCACACGCGAATTCTAGTGATCCCATGTTAGGAGCTTCCTAGCCGGCTCGACATAGGAGTGAAGTAGGAGCTTGTAGAGTTGGGGAAGTAAGTACGCCACCCCACGAATGGTATTAAGGAATACACCCGTCATCCACGCGACTAATACACACTAATTAACCGGTAAAAGATAGTTAGGGAGTAAGGAAATCTAAGTAAACACATTTCTCTACACATAAGTTTCTCACCACATTTTCATTTTTTTGTTATTTTATTTTATTTGCATTCGTAGTAATTTGGGTTAGTTGACTAGCAACTAATTCCGCCCACTCCTTCAAAACCGAGATTTTACTTGCTTTCATAAAAATATAAAAACATAAAAAGAATCTTCCTCAACCCTTAGACCTAATTAGAGTAGGCTTTCATACCTAACGAACACTATTCCCTGTGGAGAACGATCAATCCCCCGTACTTACCACTACACTATACTACATCGGTCAGGTACACTGCCTGGTGGGGTTGTAAGCCTCTTGAGATCCCTCGAGAGGTAAAACCTGTTGTAAGGTTACAAAACCACGCAATCAGAACCCTAAACCCACAAACGGGCTTGGGCTTAATTATCATCTAATAGAAAGAACACAAGTCTATCCCAATCTTTCAACTTTGCAATGTTATACCTAGGTCTCGTTTTACACACCATGCAAAACTTATTTTTATCAAAATCAAGCTTATTTTTTAATTTCTCATGTTTCTCTGTTTCCGTCCTACTGATTAACCTTCCTGAATTTAGTTGCGACTTTGTGAGTGGATCAATTCAGGCTATATTTTACGTGTCACAGGTGAAGGGGTCGGGTTAAACGCTGCCCTTTTTTTTTCTTTTTTTTTAATCCAGTAGTTGTATTCTCTGTAGTAAACATATCAATTAATTGTATTTACAGGTTATGCTTTATTTGTAAGAGGTGAAGGGGTAAAAACGTTTGAAAGTTTGCATAAGTTTATAACTGATGTTTAGAAAAACATTTGCAAATATTATATTGTTTGTAGTATTAAAATTGAGAGGTTGGAATTATGATTCTTGGATTTAAACTCAACCCAAGGAAACCAAACTAACGCCTTACATAAAAAAATAAAATAAAAAACACACGCACAGACACATAAACAGACTTGATGAACACCCGTTGTATAAATTATCACTAATCGGTAGGAGTATGATTTTCATTGCCCAATTCTGGTAAACTTGGTCTCCCCCTTATGTCGTGGGTCATCGAGACTTCGACTCTTAGTTTTCTTTAACAGTGAGGTATGAGAATATGTCATGCATACGTATGATTTCCAAATTTATAGAAAAGCTTTGCATTTTTTCATTTTTAGCAGACCGGTAGATGGAGGTTTTATAGGGTCGGGTTTCCTTAGTTAAAGAAATGCAAAGCTTAGGGGCCGTTTGGTTTGTTGCTAGGAATCACAATGGGTATCAGATTTGATATCGGGTAGAATGACAATGGCTATGAAAAAGTGTATTACTACGATTGTTTATGTTTGGATGACAAAATATGGTATGAAAAAATGTATAGATATTTGAATTTTGTGGTGGAAAAGAGAGGGGCCCGCACAATGGATTTTATAGAGACCAAATTGGTGAGTAATGAATCTATGACTATGATATACTCATTTTATTCTTTGGCCAACTAAATAAACACTTTTAATCATTATAAAACCCATAACCCCATTCCTATATACTCATATCAAACGCACCCTAAATTTCTTATGTACAGTATCCCTCTCGTCTGTGTGGGTGGGGGATTTGACTGATCTGAGACAATTTTTTAAAGAAAAAACAAGGGACAAAAGTGCAGTAGCATAAGTCCATGTCTTAAAGCCCAATGACTAAAAATTCTTCATGAAAGTTATTATTTTGATCCTATTAATTGATTGTCTTTTGCAAGATCAATAAGTGTCAAATCATTATATTTTTATGTACTATCTAGAAATATTTTAGATGTGCCTTTTTGGGTTTATTATTAAAAACGATTTCATGCTTTGTAACATGTCATAAGCTTGTTTTTTAAGTAAACAATCTAGATAACCCAAATTTGTTCATAATTTCTTTTAAGTTTCATATAAAAGCATGAACTACATGTTAAAAAATTTCAGTAATATTATTAGAATATCATAATTTAATTTATTTGATATCAAGAAAAAAAAATATTATGTTGTCCTCTATTATAAATTATGTCGTTTCATTTTCAAATACAATCCATTTATCTTTTTTGCATTAATCTATTAACTGCAATAAAAAAATCACAGAATCACGTACCAATAAATTAACACTATATTTTTGCATTAATCTAAATGTTATCACGAAAAACCTATAATAAAAAACATTGAACAAGAAGTAGGTGCACGTATGTAGTAACTTTGTACAAGTGAGCATTGCAATACATCTAATATTCTACTACTACGGTAGTCGAACATATAACTTTTTCTTTTATCATCCATTTAGATTCGTTTATCATATGAAATATTATATAGAAATATAAAACTACAACCTCTATACAAAAATATATACATTTTCATAGGATCTTACGATCCCGATCCGATCCTACAATCACGATCTTGTAAAGCCGAAAACGATAATAGGTAGGATCCCGATCCTGACAACCTTGGTTAAAACTGTTAAAAAATATCTAGTATATGATTTAAACCACCTGGCGATCAGCCAACACATAACCAATTATTGTCCAAAATGAAATACCTAGTTTATTTTTTATGGCTGGAAAATTAGTGGTCACAAATGTTAGGGAATTTGGTGCCACAAGTTTCCTCGGAGTCATCACAGACAAAAGAAATGGAATATGTGGCACATGCACTATCCAACTGTCTTTATGTGACGTCCCACTTTTTGATTTCACCATAATTTTACTTTGGTTAATTGGTGAGGACGAATTTATAAATTATTTACTATTTTCCTCTTAATTTAATTGTTCATTTTTTCTATTTAGTACATCTAAAAAATATTATCCAATACTAAATGTAATAGTTGAAATTTTTTAAGCTCGCTATATTGTCATTAATTAAAATTGTTATTTACAAAAGTAAAAAAAACATGCAGTATTAATTAATTGTTAAAAGGAAAAAAATAGTATATAATATCATAAAAAGTTATACGTAATATGCTGATGATTTAGCATGATGATAAAATTTATATATGGCTTGATTAGGATATATGAGAATTAACAACTTCAATATTAATATTGTTAAAACATGGTTGTGGTAAAATGGATAAATATTCTTAAAATGATGACTATGCTTTCATAAGGTTGGCCATCATAAGAAATGTATCAATGCTTTGTCGACAAGGCTAGGAACATGTCATCTTATTTCCTAACTCCTAACAAAAAAAAAGTACATATATATACACACCTTCTCTTTTTCTTCTTCTTCTTCACATCATATACCTATCACTTGTCTTCAAATTGTGAGAGATTGTCTGAGGTGTTGAGGCCAACCAAGCAAATACTAATTTCAATCCACTCAAGCCAAGGTATAACATTTTATTTTTCCTACACTCGTCAATTTTTTTTTATCGTAATATATGATCAATATACATGTGTACAGAGCCATAAAATTCAGAGTCTTGATTATCTGTTGCGAAATGTTTTCTTTAACGGCAAAGCATATGCGAAACCATGCAAAGAGCTTGGAAAAAGAAGATTACATGTGATTTACTCAATTTCTTTTTTCATTAACGCAATGTTATCGTACATGACGTACAATATCAACTTCTTCGAATCCTCAAATCGTAACGAAATTCAAAACATACAGCTTAATGTGGTTGTCAATACATCTCATTGGATGCTATGGTCCTTTAGAGTCAGGGCGACTCACGATCGAGGCATTTTCAACCTTTTTCATGCAGTTAATCCTCAAGCTTAACACTTTACCCTCCCAGAGACCCTGGAAAACCCAGCTCCACCATCATCGTAACCCAATGACGACAAACCACGCTAACAACACCTCCACTTCCGGCCACCTTCATGGCTCCATTCTAATAGTTTGTGTCATTTCCGGCCACCTCCAATTTAACGACACCTCAATCCTACCTCGTTGTATTCCTGCCCCCTTACTACCACCACTACCACCACATATTTGTTAGAGTCGCCCCCAATTCTATAAACAAACAAAGACAGAACACCATTTCTGATGATGCCATGGTTTCCAAATTTTCCAAATCTTATTGGATAACTCAAGAAAGATCATTAATTGTGAGTACGCGGTGAAAGACATATGGGTTGGTTAAAATGACATGGAAGAGAAGAAGACATAATGGTTTATGGAGTTAATTGTGAGTAGTCTGGTCACAAAAAATTTTCGTGCACGTATAAAAGCCCTCTGTATAAGTATCACTTTGCTTTTCCTATTGGGAGGTATTTTTCTTGATCAGATATCTTACCAAAACCAGGGATGCCTATTTTTGACAAATTACTTGCCAAATAGCTTTTCCATATTTAATTTATGGTAAATGTTAGAACATCCCTTAACACCTTTAATTAATTATTTTTCTCGCAGAGTCGATACGGGATCAAGTATTAAAAATCTGATCCCGATAATCAGAATTACGATAGGTCAGTGTACCGGATTAGAATAAAATGGCCCGTCAATAATTAAACACTCGCTTGGTACGCTTGAAATTAAATGATATGATCACATCCCGCATTGGGTCATTAATCTTGACAATAGAGGAGTTGAGCTTTACTCAATCAGATGTCCATGCTGTAATAAAGACTTAGCGATTCACGAAGATCACATGTTTGTCCATCATGAATGTCTACAAACCTTCGGGCGGATGTTGTAAAATGGTGGACCACGGAACCCTAAAAAATTTCGGTGAAATTGTTGATCATCTATTCTAATGGAAGAATCCAACATCATTACAACAAATTAAAAAGCCTTTTCAATGTTGTTGACACGTTATTCAAGTCGCTATTTGGCCGATATGGAAGCACATAAACAATGCTGTTATCATAGGAGCAAAAGATCGCTATATTAATAAAATCTTTGAAGAGATGCATCAAGTAATCTAGTAGCTGGTGAATCCCTCAATTCCTTTTAACAAATCTGTATGTATTATGTGTTTTAATAGCTTCTTGTTCACCATATAAATTTTATTTATTCTTGTGCTGTTTAATTAAAAACGAGATCTCATGTTGCTCATAATATTTTTCAAATTGCTCTTGTTTTCACCGTTTTGAGACTTTCATCCTAAGTACCTTTTCTAACCCTTTAACGTAAGTAACATATTTGTTAGTAAAATATCATCGCATCACATAATTGTCCCTTACTTTTGTTGTTTTGGAATTATAAATTATCGCAAGATGATGTAAAAGAGAAAATAATATGTTTTAGAGCCTAAATTATATGAGGCCTTTAGTGGTTTTATAATCGAGCCTGACCTTGAATTAATTAAAATTAATGTGGCCTTTTTTTAAATGGCGATTTGATAAAAGTTTCTAACAAGTGCATGCTCTTTTTTAACGCCGATTTGTTAGAGGTGAAGGGGTAAGAAATTTCGAAATTTTTCATAATTTATAACAGATGTTTAGAAAGGAAAAAAAATCCAAATATTATACTGCTTGTAGTATTAGAATTTGCTTGTAGTATTAGAATTGAGAGGTTGGAATTATATCAATGATCGGCAGGATTATGATTTTTCGTCCCCTAATTCCGGTAAACTTGGTCTCCCTTTTATGTGGGTCTTCGAGACTTCGACTCTTATGTTTCTTTAATAGTCAGGTGTGAGAACATGTAATGCATACGAATGATTTCCAAAATTATAGAAAAGCTTAGCATTTTTTTCATTTTCATCGGACTGGTAGATAGAGGTTGCATAGGGTTGGGTTTCCTTAGTTAAAGAAAAGCAAAGCTAAATGAGATACCTAGTTTATTTTTTATGGCTGGAAAATTAGTGGTCACAAAAGTTAGGGAATTTGGTGCCACAAGTTTCCTCGGAGTCATCACAAACAAAAGAAATGGAATATGTGGTACATGCACTATCACACTGTCTTTATGTCACGTCCCACTTTTTGATTTTCACCACAATTTTACTTTGGTCAATTAGTGGGGGCAAATTAGGGGGGTCCATATAACTTGTCCCATTCCATATGGACCCCCCTAATTTGCCCCCACTAATTGACCAAAGTAAAATTGTGGTGAAAATCAAAAAGTGGGACGTGACATAAAGACAGTGCGATAGTGCATGTACCACATATTCCATTTCTTTTGTTTGTGATGACTCCGAGGAAACTTGTGGCACCAAATTCCCTAACTTTTGTAACCACTAATTTTCCAGCCATAAAAAATAAACTAGGTATCTCATTTAGCTTTGCTTTTCTTTAACTAAGGAAACCCAACCCTATGCAACCTCTATCTACCAGTCCGATGAAAATGAAAAAAATGCTAAGCTTTTCTATAATTTTGGAAACCATACGTATGCATTACATGTTCTCACACCTGACTATTAAAGAAACATAAGAGTCGAAGTCTCGAAGACCCACATAAAGGGGAGACCAAGTTTACCGGAATTAGGGGACGAAAAATCATAATCCTGCCGATCATTGATATAATTCCAACCTCTCAATTCTAATACTACAAGCAAATTCTAATACTACAAGCAGTATAATATTTGGATTTTTTTTCCTTTCTAAACATCTGTTATAAATTATGAAAAATTTCGAAATTTCTTACCCCTTCACCTCTTACAAATCGGCGTTAAAAAAGAGCATGCGCTTGTTAGAAACTTTTATCAAATCGCCATTTAAAAAAAGGCCACATTAATTTTAATTAATTCAAGGTCAGGCTCCATTATAAAACCACTAAAGGCATCATATAATTTAGGCTCTAAAACATATTATTTTCTCTTTTATATCTCGATCTTGCGATAATTTAGAATTCCAAAACAACAAAAGTAAGGGAAAATTGTGTGATGCGATGATATTTTACTAACAAATATGTTACTTACGTTAAAGGGTTAGAAAAGGTACTTAGGATGAAAGTCTCAGAACAGTGAAAACAAGAGCAATTTGAAAAATATTATGAGCAACATGAGATCTCGTTTTTAATTTAACAGCACAAGAATAAATAAAATTTATATGGTGAACAAGAAGCTATTAAAACACAGAATACATACAGATTTGTTAAAAGGAATTGAGGGATTCACCAGCTACTAGATTACTTGATGCACCTCTTCAAAGATCTTATTAATATAGCGATCTTTTGCTCCTGTGATAACAGCATTGTTTATGTGCTTCCATATCGGCCAATTAGCGACTTGAACATGTCAACAACATTAAAAAGGCATTTTAATTTGTTGTAACGATGTTGGATTCTTCCATTAGAATAGATGATCAACAAGTTCACCGAAATTTTTAAGGGTTCCGTGGTCCACCATTTTGCAACATCCGCCCGAAGGTTTGTAGACATTCATGATGAACAAACATGTGATCTTCGTGAATCGCTAAGTCTTTATTACAGCATGGACATCTGATTGAGTAAAGCTCAACTCCTCTATTGTCAAGATTAATGACCCAATGTGGGAGGTGATCATATCGTTCAATTTCAAGCGTACCAAGCGAGTGTTTAATTATTGACGAGCCATTTTATTCTAATCCGGTACACTGACCTATCACAATTCTGATTATCGGGATCAGCTTTTTAATACTTGATCCCGGATGCGAGAAAAATAATTAATTAAAGGTGTTAAGGGATGTTCTAACATTTACCATAAATTAAATATGGAAAAGCTATTTGGCAAGTAATTTGTCAAAAATAGGCATCCCTGGTTTTGGGAAGATATCTGATCAAGAAAAATCACCTCCCAATAGGAAAAGCAAAGTGATACTTACACGAAGGGTTTTTATACGTGCACAGAAACTTTTTGTGACCAGACTACTCACAATTAACTCCATAAACCATTATGTCTTCTTCTCTTCCATGTCATTTTAACCAACCCATATATCTTTCACCGCCTACTCACAATTAATGATCTTTTTTAAGTTTTCCAATAAGATTTGGAAAATTTGGAAACCATGGCATCATCAGAAATGGTGTTCTTTCTTTGTTTGTTTATAGAATTGGGGGCGACTCTAACGAATATGTGGTGGTGGTAAGGGGGCAGGAATACAACGAGGTAGGATTGAGGTGTTGTTGGATAATAATTTTTAGATGTACTAAAAAGAAAAAATGAACAATTAAATTAAGAGGAAAATAGAAAAGAATTTATAAATTCGTCCTCACCAATTAACCAAAGTAAAATTATGGTGAAATAAAAAGTGGGACGTCACATAAAGACAGTTGGATAGTGCATGTGCCACATATTCCATTTCTTTTGTCTGTGATGACTCCGAGGAAACTTGTGGCACCAAATTCCCTAACATTTGTGACCACTTATTTTCCAGCCATAAAAAAATAAACTTGGTATTTCATTTTAGACAATAATAGGTTATGTGTTGGCTGATCGCCAGGTGGTTTAATTCATATACTAGATATTCTTTAACAGTTTTAACGATATGGTTAGCTCATCTCACAATTTGAAAGTGAATGATTTTAGATTTCAATCAATTTGAAATGAGCTGAGAATAACATATGTGTCAAGTGGGTTGTTGGTTTTTATAACACCCTAATGTATTAATATTAAAAAAAATAAAAAAAAATGTGTTTTTTAATTGAGATAATCAGGCTGTACATAAAAATATACAGCACACAATTTCTTTTACTTTGTTATATACTCCCTTCGTCTTAAAATTATTGTCAGAAAACAAGAATCACAAAGTTTAATAAAAGTGGGACCATTATAATTCTCAACCACTCAAATAGAGTATTCCCTCACTAAATTCTTTTTTTCTTACTAAAAATGGCAAGTGGACAATTAATTTGAGATATCCATAAAAGGAAATATGGACAATAAATATGAGACGGAGGGAAATATGGACAATAAATATGAGACGGAGGGAGTAATATATATGACCAAGTGTCAGCAATAGAGAATCGACACATGCTTACGGAGTATATTAAATATAAGTTGAAAAGTTGCACTTTTTTTGTTGTTGACCCATTGTCTTATGTCGCTAGAAAGACAATCACCTTAATTTGGTTTTATTTTAATTACGGAGTACTTTCTTTGCAATACTACTGCACTTTTGTCCCTTGTTTTTTCTTTAAAAAATTGTTTCAGATCAGTCAAATCCCCCGCCCACACAGACGAGAGGGATACCATACATAAGAAATTTATGGTGCGTTTGATATGAGTATATGGAAATGGGGTTATGGGTTTCATAGTGATTAAAGATGTTTATTTAGTTGGCCCAAGAATAAAATGAGTATATCATAGTAATAAATTCATTACTCACCAATTTGATCTTTATAAAATCCATTCCGCGGGCCCCTGTCTTTTCCACCACAAAATTCAAATATCTATACACTTTTTCATATCATAGTTTGTCATCCAAACATAAACAATCGTAATTATACACTTTTTCATATCCATTGTTATTCTACCCGATACCAAATCTGATACCCATTGTGATTCCTATCAACAAACCAAACGGCCCATAAGCTTTGCTTTTCTTTAACTAAGGAAACTCGACCCTATGAAACCTCCATCTACCGGTCCGCTGAAAATTAAAAAATGCAAAGCTTTTCTATAAATTTGGAAATCATACGTATGCATGACATATTCTCACACCTCATTGTTAAAGAAAACTAAGAGTCGAAGTCTCGAAGACCCACGACTTAAGGGGAGACCAAGTTTACCAGAATTGGGCAACGAAAATCATAATCCTACCGATTAGTGATAATTTATACAAAGGGTGTTCATCAAGTCTGTTTATGTGTCTGTGCGGGGTTTTTTTTTTTTTTTTTAATTTATGTAAGGCGTTAGTTTGGTTTCCTTGGGTTGAGTTTAAATCCAAGAATCATAATTCCAACCTCTCAATTTTAATACTACAAACAATATAATATTTGCAAATGTTTTTCGAAACATTAGTTATAAACTTATGCAAACTTTCAAACGTTTTTACCCCTTCACCTCCTACAAATAATGCATAACCTGTAAATACAATTAATTGATATGTTTACTACAGAGAATACAACTACTGGATTAAAAATAAATAAAAAAAAAATGTGCAGCGTTTAACCCGACCCCTTCACCTGTAACACGTAAAATATAGCCTGAATTGATCCACTCACAAAGTCACAAGTAAATTCAGGAAGGTTAATCAGTAGGACGGAAAGAGAGAAAAAGGAGAAATTAAAAAATAAGCTTGATTTTGATAAAAATAAGTTTTGCATGGTGTGTAAAACGAGACCTAGGTATAACATTGCAAAGTTGAAAGATTGGGATAGACTTGTCTTCTTTCAATTAGATGATAATTAAGCCCAAGCCCGTTTGTGGGTTTAGGGTTCCTAGGGTTACCTCTATATATTGTGCCTCAATGACAATCATAACCAGTCGATCCATTTTCCTAAAACCCTAATTCGGTTCCTAACAACTATCGTTAACCTTGCTACTTAAACCCTTCGTTTAAGTGTGGACGAATTTAAAAAAAATTTCACTCATATATGTGAACTTTTTAATGCATTACGTTTTGTAAAAATTTTTCACACTTATACATGTATCAAAATTTCACACATATATAAATGTGAATAAACTAAGCAAACACACTTTGTAAAAGTGTCTAAGAATTAATTGTGTAGGAATGACATTTTTGTTGTAGTGAGTTAGAAGCTTGCAAAACTACCAATACAAGACCCACATTATTCAATACAAACACTTGGGATGTTTATCTTAATAATGTGTTTGGGATATTTATGAATGAATGTGCTTTAGTATGCGGAATCTACTATAACACACTTAAAAGAACAACAAAGGTGGTGGGTATGTAAACGTGAGTTATAATGAACAATGAACACAACTTTAGTAACACAAAACGATTCAATATTATTGATGAAATAATACGGATGATCTAACTATCACCAGGATTACAAAGTAACCTTGAATCTTTGATTGTTTAAGGATTTGTGAATTTAGTAACTATGTTACTAGAGAGATGTTCTGTTTTGGATATTGCTTAGGTTCTTGGTTGGAAAAAGGTTACTACAAAGGTGGTGACTAAGGGATCCTTTTATAGGATAAGTACCCCTTATTACAAGTTGTCAAGTTGTTGAATATAATAAGATACTTGGACTTTCCTAGCCTACAATTAAATACAACTACCAATGTAAACTACTCTGTATATTCTTCTGCACAAACATGGAAGACTGAACTACTTCTACATAACATATTACATTGTACAAAGACTAATAATACAACAAATATCTACAAATAAATATCTATCAACTTGATCATTAACTTGGCAGGACCTTCAATAACTAGCAGTACCTTCTTACCCAGAAGGTACTGTTAGTACATCTTCAACTTCTTCAAAATCAACTAGCAGGCTCAATGGCTTGTCTGGCAGGCTCTTTGACTTGAACATTTTATTCCCAACAATCCTCCCCTAAACTTGTTATTTCCTTTAAAATACACAAGTTTCTTATGAATAAAATACATACCTTGAGGATCTGAGGGAACTCTTCCAAAAACCTTTACTCTCTGTTCTTCCTTTTTCTTTCACATTGCTCAAAAATGCTCATCAGCAGACTTTGAACAACTTCTGACTTTTCTTCATCTTTATCACATCTCAATCTCTTGGAGATCATAGTTGTAAGAACTTCATAGCTAAGTGGATACTCTTTCTCAGCCAACATAAAGAGTTCAATCCCACTTTGTGTAAAAAGATGATGAATACTGCTAAGGCTTAGAAATTCCCATGTAGTTGTTGAATCATGATATGGAAACTTCCAATGAACATCTTTTGGATTAGGATCATACATCCTATTAAACTCTACCCATAGTTCTTGTTCCTTAACATCAGTACTAGAATTTGTGTCTAGCCTAATTTGAACTAGATTCCACAATTCTTCTAAGTCATCTCTATCACATGCTCAAATCAGATTTTCAAAATTCTTGAAGATAGCAGTTTGTCCCCCAACCCTAGTTATTTTCCATGACTTTCCTGATCTATAATGGTGAATCTCCCAATCAATAATAGGGTGTCTAGACCTAATTGGATCAGCATGTATAATTGTTGGCAAAGTAGTTAACATTTTACTTACTTGCTCTGAATCCAATTTTGCTTATTCTTTCTTCTGTTGAGCATCTTTCTTTTTCATTGAAGGCTTTGCATCAGATGGGATCTTGTAGTAAAGACTCTTGTAGGCATTTAGATACAGGAAGTAGATTTCATCAGCAGATTTCTTTTTCAGTTGATATTCAGTCCAATTTGCTTGACCTTTTAGAAATCTCTTCATAAAAGTCACTTGATCTTTCTGAGATGTGCCCACCTTAAAACCTCTTCTCTGGCTTTCCTGCATCTTTTCAAAAATATCAGCTAGAGCTGCTTCTTTATACTTTTTGTTGATAAAAGATTCAAGCTCTGCTGTCTTCTCTTCAGAATTAAGATTCTTGTCATCTACAATTATTGCTGCTTGACCTCTCACAATTGGATCATTAGCAATAATCCATTGCATCTGTGCATCAAAGGTTTCTTGAGCAACTTGAGTGCCAAGAAGAGTCTGAGCAGCATCTTTTTGCTCTTGCATTTCTGCAAGCAGTCTTGAAGCTTCAAATGCTTTCTGCACTTCTTCTTCATGAAGCCTTTTGGAGACTTCTTCATCTATAGCCATCTGTACTTGCTCTGTTCTCTTCAACTTTTTGGGCTTTGGTTCATCTTCAACCATAATGCTCTTGCCCTTATCTTTTGGAGTTGGTTCTTGAGATGGAGCAGTAGATTGCTCATCAGCAATAAATAACCTCCCTTGAATAAACAAATCCCCTTGAGGCTCTAAGTCCCTCTTTCTTTTGTACACATGATCAGCAGTACCTTTGTAGTCCATAGCCAAAAGCCTCTCAATCCTAGCAGGCTCTTTTGAACTAGCAGGCTCTTGCTCTGCACCAGCAGGCTCTTCATCATAAACCTGAGTTCCTTCATGAAAATGAAATTGAGCCTCCTCTTCATCTTCAGAACTATCCATCCTCCCCTTTTTGGAAGAGTGACCCAACCTTTCAGCATCTGATCTTGAAGAACTAGATAAAACAACCTTTGAAGATCTTTTACCCTTTAGCTTCTTCACTTCATTCTCCAATTTCTTTACCCTCTTAACTAATTTGATGTTGATCTCAGAAAATTTGGTGTTCTGACTTTTAAGAGCATTTTCTAAGAGCTGCACCTTCTCTTTTAGTTCTTTCACTGTCTGAGAATCCAGACTCTGTTGTTGAGGTGATTGGGATGGTGTTGCATGATGTGATGGTGTTGGTGGTGTTGCAGATGGTACTGGTGATGGGATTGGTGATACAAGATGAGTTGGTGAGATGTAACCAGGTGAAGAACTTGATGATGGTGAGTCAGATGATGGTGTTGGTTCTTCAGGATGTTGTGGTAACATTTCATCAAAAAGTGGTATTTCTTCCCCATTGAAACCAATTCTCATGTTTGAAAATACTTTGTGAGAAAGTTTTGGTGTTTCATAAAGTGAGTGTGGGGGAAGTAACAAATGTTTTGATTTTGCAATGATGCATGAAATAAATCTTGGATAAATCAAAAACTTTGTTTGGCTATCCACATTTTTAGCCAATCCTTCAAAAATATGTTTGGAAAAATTGAATTTTCTGTTTGTTGCCAAGCAGATGAGAGCAGAAGCCATGTTTCCACTAAATTGCTCCCAAGAGGTTTTCTTTTGGCTCAAACAATGAAGGATTGTATGGATCAAAAATCTCCATTGTGGAGTAAAATGCTTTTTAAGAAAGGTGAGTTTTGTAGAATCAGCATTATACCCCATTCTTTCCAAATTTTCAAAAATTTCAGTATCAGGCAATTGACTAATACCATCTGAATCATCCAAATGAAGATGTCTTCTTATGGATGACTCAGTAAGAGTCAAAGTTTTGCCATCCACTTTGGCTTTTATCCTTTGGTCTCCATTTTCAGAAGTTTTAATTTTAGCTGATTGCCAAAATTGTAAAATTTGAGATTCATAAATAGTGGGATTTATAAGTAAAGCAAACCTGATGTAAGACTCATTTAAAAAGTCCACTATTTGATGAAAAGAGGCATTATCCTCAGACTTTTCCAAAAATGCTAACTGATTGTGACGTTTAACAAAGGTTACAACAGCCATGGTGAAAGTTAATGAAAATCTTGATTATGATGGTGGGATTTGTTGGTGGTACTGGTAGAAGATGAAAGATTAGAGTTAATTGTGATAAGGACTGATGAAAGATATTATGAGAGCTTTTCTTTTAACAGACAATAAGAAAATGTATAATAAGTAAATGTAAAGGCGGTTAAAAAGATCTTTTATATGAGAAATATAATATAATATAACATCAGTAATTTACAAAATTACCCCAACGGCTAATTGTAACTACCAGGCCCAATGGCTATAATTTGTATCTGACAGGCTCAACGGTTATCTAGCAGTATCTTTTTACTCTAGCAGTACCAAAATTTGAACTACCAGTACCTTTGAATAAAATTTTTACTTGGCAGTCTCTTTTAAATTTTAGCAAAAATCCCTTATAGTTTTTAGCAAACTATCAGCTATCAACGGATTTGATTTGTCTTTACCAAAAGCCGTTTGCTTATGGACTAGTTAACTATTTACTGTTAAGTATGGTTAGTTAAATACCATATAGTTTTTGGTAAACTATCAACCATCAACGGATTTGATGTGTCTTTACCAAAAGCCGTTTGCTTATGGACTAGCCAACTCTTAAGTTTGTAAAACTTGGTGAGCTGAATACCAATTCCATATTGACCTGAAAGATGGTGCAATTTCATTGGATGGAGGAAATTAAAAAGGCAATGATGCTGTGTATCTTGGATGCTTGGTTCAACAAGTGAAATCATCTATTAGCATGCCTTTAAATTGAAACTTTCCTTAGTTTGATCTAGATAGAACTTTCTCCTTTAGGAATGCTTCATCCCTTCTGAATATGTGATCTAATCTTATCTTTTTCAACCTCTGCATCATCTTGTATGCTCTTGTCTTTTTCTTTCATAAATTGGTTTTTCTTCCATTCTGGGCTATTATTTCCTCCCCTGAGATTGTTACCTCCCTTGAGATTTAAATAACCTATATTTCTCTTTTTGTTTGGAAGATCTCTTGTTTTGTTATCAACCTGAAATTTGTTAGTTGCAATCCAAAAGAACAAAGTGCAAAGCACTTGATCTATAGCATTGTAAACATTTGATTGTCAAGATGAACAAAACAGAGCAAATTCTATACTAGCAAGACCAATTATGAACTGACAGTACCTTTTGACTAACTAGCAGTACCATGTTTAAAAGCAAATAACAGTTATTTTTATGTACAAAAACACATGTTTTTCAAAGATTAATCATTCCAATACCTCCTACAAGGTATTTGAATCTACCTAAATCAAAAGCTTTGGTGAGAAGGTCTGCATAATTCTTTTCAGAATCAATTTTAACAACTTGTATTAACCTTTTCTCATTGCAATCCCTTATGAAATGGTGTCTGATTTCAATGTGTTTTGTTTTTGAATGTTGAACTGGATTTTTAATGATACATATAGTACTGCTATTGTCAATGTAAATAATGGTGTTAAGAAAATTGTACCCATAGTCAAGCATTTGATTTTGGATCCAAAGAACTTGCCCACAACAACTTGCACCAGCAACATATTCTGCTTCAGTTGTAGAGTTGGCCACCATTGTTTGTTTCTTGCATTGCCAAGATATGAGTCTGCAACCAAGAAATTGACATCCACCAGTTGTGGATTTTCTGTCTAGAGTTGCACCAGCATAGTCACTATCAGAATAAGCCACCAAATCAAAAGATGATTCCCTTGGATACCAAAGACCCAACCTAGGTTGACCCTTGAGATATCTAAAGATTCTTTTGACTGCTGTGAGATGAGAGACTTTGGGATGTACTTGAAACCTTGCACATACACACACTGAGAACATGATATCTGGTCTTGATGATGTAAGGTACATCAAAGACCCAATCATTGATCTATAATTGTGCAAATCCACATCTTCACCCTCAGCATCTTTTAGTAACCCCTTTTCTGAATCCATTGGTGTACTTGCAACCTTAGAATCAGCAAACTGAAATTTCCTTAGGATCTCTGCTACATACTTATCTTGGCTGATAAATATGCCTTCTTGAGATTGTTTCACTTGGAGACCCAGAAAGAAAGTAAGTTCCCCCATGGAACTCATTTCAAACATACTATGCATAAGTTTTTCAAATTCTATACACAAGTCTTGGTTTGTGGATCCAAAGATAATGTCATCAACATAAATTTGCACCAGCAAGATGTCTTTCTTAGTTCTTTTGATGAACAAAGTTGGATCAATCTTGCCTCTTTGGAATCCATTTTCTAATAGATAGCAAGCCAATGTTTCATACCATGCCCTAGGAGCTTGGTGTAGACCATAAAGAGCCTTGGTAACCCTATACACCTTGTCTGGATACTCTGCATCAATGAAGCCTGGAGGTTGAGAAACATACACCTCTTCTTCAATAGTACCATATAAGAAGGCACTTTTAACATCCATTTGGTAAACAGTGAAGCCTATGAAGGAAGCATAGGCCAAGAATAGCCTAATTGCTTCAAGTCTTGCAACTGGAGCAAAAACCTCTTCATAATCTACTCCTTCTTCTTGAGTATACCCTTGAGCCACCAATCTTGCTTTTGTTTCTGATCACTATCCCCCTTTCATCTTTCTTGTTTCTGAACACCCATTTGGTTCCAATTGCCCAATGACCTTTTGGCAAATCAACCAATTTCCAAACCTTCTGAAGCTTGAATTGAAGAAGTTCTTCTTGCATTGCTTCAACCCAACTTGCATCATCTAAGGCTTTGTTAATGTTTTTGGGTTCAGCTTGTGAGAGAAAACATGAAAACAGGCATATGTTGGCAACTTCATGATTCTTTTCTTCATAAATAGATGAGATAAACCCTTCTTGGTCTGAAGTCAAGACTTGAGATCTTGTTCTAACACCAGAATCAATGCTACCAATCACATCATCAGTGGAGTGATCTTTGAGAATTCTTGTGTTGTGTGTTGTAGGAACTTCATAGGTAAATGGAAGATTGCCAATCCCCACTTCTTCTGGTAAAGAATCATCTGTTTAAACATTTAATGGCTCAGCAGTACCAATTTGTGAACTGGCAGTACCATCTGGTGAACTAGCAGTACCATTGTCATTTGCACTACTTTCTTGATTCTCTTGACCTTGAGTTCCATGATCATCTTCAGTACCTTCATTTGTTGTATTTGAAGGTTCTTCAAGACTTGAAGATAAATCCAACCCTTTCCAAATTGGCATCCAGATGTAATCTTGATCTTTAGGTGTTTCAACATTGTCTTCAAAACCTGCATTATCATTAGTATTTGTACCTGAAACAGGCACATAATTCATAGATTCTGAAAGCCTATCAATGTCAAACATCCAATCTGGCCCAATGCCTTTCACATTTGTTAGTTTCTCTTGAAACTCTATGTGAAGATTTTCTTCCACTAGCCTAGTGCAACTATTATACACTCTATAGGCCTTACTTTGCAAAGAATACCCTATCAAATAGCCTTCATCAGCTTTTCCTTCAAACTTGCCTAAATGATCTTTGGTATTGAGAATAGTGACATGACATCCAAAAGGTCTTATAAAACTTAAAGATGGTGTTCTACCAAAGAAAAGTTCATAAGGTGTCTTTCTATGTGGTTTTATCACAAGAACCCTGTTCTGCACATAACAAGCAGTACCTACTGCTTCAGCCCAAAATGAAATAGGCAACTTAGAGTCTACCAACATTGTTCTAGCAGCCTCTATAAGTGTTCTATTTTTCCTTTCTGCTACTCCATTTTGCTGTGGGGTTCTAGCTACACTAAATTCTCTTTTTATTCCTTTTTCTTTGCAAAATTCATCCATAACTCTATTCTTGAATTCTGTCCCATTGTCACATCTGATTACTTTCACTTTCTTATCAGCTTGGTTTTCTACCTCAGTTATATAAGACTTAAGAATCTCACTTGTTTCATGCTTAGATCTTAAAAAGAAAACCCAAGAAAATCTGCTGTAATCATCAGTAACTACAAGACAATATCTTTTACCATTCAAGCTACTCACATTAGTAGGACCAAAAAGATCCATATGAAGCATGTATAAAGCTTGAGAAATTGAGTTATGGGTCTTGGGCTTACAAGAAGCTCTATGTTGTTTGCCTTTTAGACAATCAACACAGGTTTGGTCATTTTGAAAAATCTTTTTGGGTAAACCTCTCACCAAATCATATTTTGCAATTGTATTGATTGTTTTAAAGTTTACATGACCAAGCCTTCTATGCCAACGCATAGATTCATCCAATGAGGCTTTTGCTACTAGACAAGTTAAACTCTCCTTAGGATCAATGTTCTTTAAATCAACACTGTACATATTGTTCCTTTTTGGGATTTTAAGAAGGATCTGATCTTCATCAGGCATTTTAAAATCAGAAGAAAGAACCATACATTCATTGTCAGTAAAGAGAACATTGTTCTTTTTGTCACACATTTGTGAGACACTAAGGAGATTAAACTGAAGTTCTTTCACAAAGTACACATTTTCAAAATCTAATTTACTGGTTTTGATTGTACCTTTACCAGTAATCTTTCCTTTGATTCCTCCCCCAAAGGTAACATATCCTCCATCAAATGTTTTGAAGTCTGTGAGGTAAGACATGTTGCCTGTCATGTGCCTTGAACATCCACTATCTACATATCCTTTATCAACCATATCATTGGAATGTTCCTGCACATGAATAAACATATTAGTTTCCTTGGGGTACCCAAGCCATGACAGACTAGGGTTTGCCTCTTGCATCAATGTAATCAAACCTTTTTAGGATTGTTGATGCACCTTTTGATTGGAGTGGTTTCCATATCCAACATGCTGAGGACTTAACAACATTTTCCCTTTTAATCCATTTTGTGGTCTTTGGTCTATCAGTACCAATTTTGGCAGTACCATTTGGTCTAGCAGGACCTTTTGGTTTTGGTCTCCAAATTTGTGTTTTGACCACAGATTTCTTTTGAATGGGACTATTCACAACTTTTGGTGCATATTTGAAAGTGTTTCTTGCACCCTTATCAGTTGGTTTTGAGTTAACAGGCTTATTTTGTCTAACAGTATGTTTAACTTTTGGTGTGTTAGACTTCACAAAACTTTTTCTGAGGTGTGTTCCATTTGTTTTAGACTTTGATTTACTCCCAGAAACCCAGTTGTTACAATAAGCATGAGTATGATTAAAACTATCACAGTAATAACAAGCCTTATTGTACATAACAAAATCATCACCAAGTTGGTGTGACTTAAGATTGTTCCAATTTCTTTGGCTACCTCTAGGTTTGCTATTACACTTAGCACAACATTCAACTGTTTTTAGAACAGCTTTAGGCTTAGTCTTAATCTCTACTCTTTTAGGACTGATTGGTCCTACTTTGTTTCCTATGATTGAAACAGTCTCTTCTTCATCATCATCAGATGTCCAATCTTCAATAATTAGAACATCTGATTTCTTATCAGTGAGCACCTTGTTGTTAGAGAGTGAAGCAATCTTAGCACTCTCAACAGGTTCACTTTTCTCTAAAGGTTTAGCTAATGGTTTGTTGGTGAATTCATGTAAACCTGATTCTGCAAGATCTAATCCTGGGGGACAAGGAATTCCTCTATAAGGAGGTGGACATGTCTTGTATCCTATCCCAGATTTGATTCTCTTGTTCATTTGATTTTCAACTATGCTTCTAGTACAATCAGAAGCAGTTTCCAAAGTGGTAACAGTTAGTTGAATATTATCCCTTGCCAATGTCACTTTAGCACACTCAGTTCTTAACATTTTTATTTCTGCATCTTTCAAAAATATTTCCCTATTAAGAATGGCTTTGGTGTCAGAAAAAGTGAGTTCATTTTCCCTAAAATGGATTATTTGTTTCTCAAGTTTGGCCATACCACACTTATGATTAACTAGGTCTTGATGAGTGTTTCTTTGTTCTACTCTCAGTTCATCATAAAGTTTTCTTAAAGTTTGTAATTCTTCAAAAACTTCACAAGTATTAGAACATTTAGTAATTTTTACCTCAGGATTGGAGAAAGCCATTAAAGCCATTTCATCTGAAGTTGACTCCTCTTCACCCATAAAACTCCAATCAAAACTCATCCCATCAATAGCTACCATAGCTTTAGGCTCAATGATTTCCACAGCCTTGCTCTTGCTTTCAAAGCTTCCTTTCTTCTCAAAGCTTCCCTTGTTCTTGTTCTCAAACCCTCTTCCCTTATCATCCTGCTTCTTTGGTCTTCTACACTCTCTTGAGTAGTGACCCTTCATGTGGCAGTTGTAACACTCCACTTTGGACTTGTCATACCCAGCAGGCTCATTACCATCTATGATAATCTTCTTTCCAGTCCTCATCAGTAACTTCTTAGCCCTTATGCTCAGAAGTGAAAGTTGCCACTTTATGTCCATTTCTTCAAGATCATCATCATTGATCTCTTGAAGATCTTCAAAAGTTAATATGGACCCATTGTGTTGTGATGTCAGGAAAGCACAACCAATTGTTTCATCTAAAATTGTTTTGGTACTGCTAGAAGTACTGGCAGTACCAAAATTTGTGTTGGCAGTACCTTCTTCTCTACCATCTTTTTCTTCATCTACAACTCTTGAGGTGCTTGGAGATGATACAAAAGCCATATTTCCTGAGCTTGAACCAGTAGTCTTCTTTACTTCATGCTCTACTATTTTGAAGTTGTTGTAGAGATCATTAAGACTCATCTGATCAATATCTGGTTTGTTTTTCCAGACAATGACATGCATGGACCATTCAGAGGGTAAACTCCTAAGGAATTTGGAGTTTAAGTCTTCTTGAGATACCATTACTTCATGAATGGCTAACTGACTTGAAAGCTTTTGAAGTCTATTGAACATGCTGTCCAAAGACTCATTTGTTGTGGCTGCAAAGTTTTCAAACTGATGTTTGAGGAGAGTTTTCTGAGTTTTCTTGGTGGCATCATTTCCACCAAATCTAGCCACAATAGCTTCAAAAAGGGTTTTAGCACATTTGTACTTGTTGAAAATCAAAAGCTGATCATTTGGAATAGTCATGAGAAGCATACTCCTGGCTTTAAAATCATTTCTCTTTTGAATTCTTTCTTCTGCGCTTGTTGGGTTTACTTGCACATGTGTTACATTTCTAGTTTTTGCGTGATAATGCACTATATTTTAAAATGCATTTAAGTAATTTTACTAACTATAAGGCCCCATGAAACTTATTTTAATTGGTTTTGGCTTATTGTGTACAAAAGTTTTCAGAAAACAAAGCTTATTTTATAAGCTATCTTATTTTAAAAGCTCAAACCCTTATAAATCTTTCTAACTTCGCAGCATACACAACCTTAGTGTGAAAATCATGCTAATTGTTTATATATCTTCACACTTATAAGCGTAATAACGTATTACACAATTATAAGTGTAAATAATTTATTTAGTACTTCAGTAAAATTTTGCACATTTTAAGTGAAGAAGTAAGTGTGAACAAAAATCACTATCTCTTGCGCACTTCCACAAACACAAACATAGACTTATTATTCTTTCACACTCAAATTTCCGAACTTAGAGTTTTGGTTGGGGCTAACGTTGCACAATAGATATTTAACAACAACCATGGCCTACATATAAATTGACTGATTACATCGTCCTTTTTGTTTTATTAAACATATGGGTCCAAGTTTAAAAAGAAACATCTTAGAGCACAAGGTGTAGTTGGGGAGATTTTGCTCCTCATTCGGGTCCCACCACTGCCACATCACCCAACACCTCAACTTCAACTATCCACAACAAACCCCTCCTCACCAAACAACAAACATCAACTTCCCCATTAGGGCCCCACATCTTACACATTTATTTTTTTATTCATTTCATTAAAAAAATTAAATTCATTTCACAAATACTCAAAAATAACACAACACATTAATTTTATTTCATCAAAATTTATTAAAAAAAAATACACTTTTGGCCCTTGTAATATTAGTTCCTTTTTTGAAAACCAAAATGAAAAAATTACAAATTCAACCCCTACGATTTAAAAATCAAATCACAACTTAAAATTCATTTTCTTGTTCAAAAAAAAAAAAAAAAAAGGCGGTTAACGTTTAAATTCAAAATTTAAATTCAACATTTAATATTCAAACGTACAGAACCTGATCGGGATAAATTCAAAATTTAAATTCAAACAAAAAGGCGGTTAACGTTTAAATTTCAAATCATACAAACGGTCCTATAAATAGCCATTCCCACATACTCACGAAACACACACAAATCACACACAAATCATACAAATTCTCTCAAATGTCTAACAACAATTCATCAGATAACTCGTCAGTATACAACACCCCCCAGAAGATCTTTTCCCCGTATTCCCAAACTACAATCACCAATCCAACAATACACCACCGGAAATTCTGTTTCCACCTCTAAACACTCCACCGGCACCCCACTACAACCCACCGGCACCCCACTACAACCCACCGGCACCCTATCCACCACAAAACCAACCACGTCCATTGTCCGATGAAGAACTATTTGCACAGGATATGCAAGAATTGTTAAGGGTTCAAGCAGAGGAAGAGGAAGAAACACGAGCTCGTGAGGAGTACTTACGAGAAAAAAAGGCTCGGAGAAACGCTCGTTGTGCATGGCGAATCCAACATGGATTGCCCCGTGTGTCAACAAGTGACGACGATTCGAGTGCTTCGAGTGATGAGGGCTGGGTCTCGGATAATTCGTTTTAGCTGAATCGTAGTTTTATTATCATTGTCGTATCGTTGTTTAGGGCTTTTAATTTTCGTTTCGTTGTTAAGATGTTTTATGTTTAATAATCGTAGTTTTTTTTTTTTTTTTTAATTTCGTATTGTAATGTAGTGTTGTGTTTTAATTTATGTTATGTTTTAAATAAATGAAGTGTTTGTTAAAAATTAGGGTTGAAATTGAAAATATTGGGTGGAAAAATAAACATCAAATTATACAAACGGTCGAAAGGAAAAAAAAAAGAAAAAAAAAGAAAGCAAATGTCAGAAACTCAACTTCGCCGTGGCCACGAGGAGGTGACCAACAAAGAGCTTCGGCGAGCCCTTCGTGGTGTAGTTGGGGAGCTTCGGCTCGCCGTTGACATGCACACGTCGGACGGCGAGCTGGGTTTCGTCGACTACACCTTGTGCTCTTATGGGTCCAACTTCCACAACTCTCCTATTACTATATATATTAAATACCGTCAAATCGGTGGCATTTGATTGGTTGATTGCTTTTGGGCTCCCCAAATTTTTTTGGCCTGCTAACCATCACCCGGCCCATGTATGGTCTATACTGATACCAAGAGATTATATCCAGACCAGACACGCCTTCACCTTCCTCCGCGACCTAAAATACCGCCTCCCATTTCCTCTTCACTCATCCCAAAACAAAAAACATTAATAAAAATCCCAATCGTGGTAAACTTAATTAATCAAAATCGTAATTAAACTAATCAACCCGAATCATCCGATTCGTAAGTCCCACATGATCTCAGTTTCACGTTATTAATTGAACCTGTTGATGATGATATATTGTTAGTAGATATTGCTAATTTATTTGTTTTGGTGTTAATTTTTTTATTTTTAGGTATATCATTCTTTAATCGTAATTGTCGATGGTGATATATTGTTGTTAGAACAAAAGCCATTAGTGGTGTTTTGAGTCAATTTGATTTTTGTGTTTTTATGTGTTTTTAGGCATGTTTGATTTTTGATAAATAGTTACAGCTTCGAGCTGTTCATATCGATTATCACATTTTTTTTCTTTTCTGTTTATTGGAAAAATTATGATGTGTATTTTGTTTGATTTGTGTTTTTGGAGATGGGTTTTGTTTTTTTGGATCTTGGTTAACGATGTTATATTGAACTAAGTTGTTGCCTTTATTTTTTCTAATAATTAGGTAGAATTTGGACGGAACAGGGCCACTTCCTTTGAAGAGATACGAAGATGTTGATAAAGATCAACACAGGTATTTTCACTTTCTAAATTTTGAACATATGTCATTACTGAGGTTATGGTAATGAGCGGTTACCTATGTTGCCGTTTACAGGTTTTGTGTTCCATGCTATATACACTGGCCATCGGCCACGCAATATCCTATCTGCTCATCCTTTAGATCCTGGTCATATTAACATTTTCTCGGTAATTACATTTTCTTTTGTAAGTAAATTAACAATATTTGATAGCAATGTTTCTACTAAAATTTTTGCATGGTTTTCAGGTGTTCAGCTTCCAAATTTAGTGATCAGCAAATGCTTCCTTACAAGACTGGTAGTAGTCCACTTCATTGACTGCCCCCGGGGTTGGGTCCCTACAACAATGGTAGTAACAAATAACAACAACAGGAAGCCGAAATACTTGCACAACCAACACCGGTGTATTCCGGTATGGCCTGGCCTAACAACACCATTAACAGATTGCTGGTCATAACCAGGTTTGCCTCTGTTTCCAAAAAAAGGAGGTAGTATACCGTATTCGTTAGAAGCAGGAACAACTAAATTAGTAGTTTTGTTACAACTTTCAGCAACACAAAGATATGAAGCAACAAAACTTTTTAATGGCAGATCACAAGTGCCTGGATGGCCACCAGTGAGAAAATATAGGAAGAAAAATATTCGGTCGAAAAAAGACGGATTGCAAAACTGGGATGTAAATTGATACCAATTGGCAAAATTTTGGTGTGGTGGACTTATATAATGGACCACCATATCTGTAATCCAGGTTAGTGGCAATTTGTGAAGCCACAGTGTTTTACATCATAAAAATGGTGAATTTATGCATGTAAAGTGTTATATCTATATATAATATCAAAAATTCCGCCGAAGAGGTATGAACTCCAAGAAATTTTTGGGATTGGTAATTGGGTCGATGGTGCTGATTTTGATGGGAATGATCCTGGTAACGAATGTGCCACCTATTTATCAGAACCTGGGGGCACTGCAGTCCTTCCGTGCCATCACAAGGTAACTTTTTTTTTTTTTTTTTTATCTGCACAGATACAAAGAAATATGCATATACGATGCATGACACTTTCAGGATCAAATATATAAATGTTAGTTGTTTGGTTTCAGCAGATGTGATAAAGTATTAAGGTTCCAAACAAACTGTTTCCCGATTTGCAGGCAGCCATTCGAGAGGCTATTGGAAATTAACGTGCGCAATGGAGCTGAAGATTGAAAAACGTTGTTGCCAAAACCATATCAGTTATTTGTATAGAAACAAAGTAACCACTTTTTTGTTTTGAAAGGCTGGTGCATGATCCAATATGGTTTTGGCTCAACCTGCTCTAAAATGACCTGCTTATATTGCTACCTGTACAGACTTATTTACGGATCATCCTTCAGCAGGTTTCTCTATGGAACACTTGAATTGCATATGGGTATTTCGCGAAAAAAATTGATAAATGAGTAATTTTTTTATTTATTGCAGGCATTTTATAGAGAAAATATGCTAACGAAAGACATTGACGACCTCAAAAAAGGTATTAAGTATGATTTGAGTAAACATTGTTTTGTTCTTTTTATGACTGCTAATTTGTTTTTATTATTATTCATTCTAAAGTATAGGCAACTGAGTTCCTTGAGCTTTTAGGCTCTCTCACTTATTTTTCTTTATTTATTGGTTATAGGAACCTACTGGTAGAAAATGAACAATGAAGAAAGGTGAAAACGCCTAGGTACAAGAATTCGTCATGCGGCGATCAAATCTGCAGGTAAATGATAAATGTAGACAAGTAATTAAACTGTTATTTTGATCATTGTTTTAGAGTGGCGCATGAGTTGTTGACAGAAGATTGTATGCTGCATAGATGTTCACCAGATGTGGTGACTTTTACTTCAGTTATATCAGGATATTGAAGAGTACGTAAGATGGTAATTGTGTTCATCTAAGCGTTTTAATTGGTAAGTGTGTACTTTCATTTTTTCATATTAGATTGTGGAACATAAAGTACTTTGCCCACTGTTTGAAAATGTATTGAACTAATGTAAAAACCATAACTTGACATTATTCTTTACTGTTTATCGGACTAAGAAACAAAAAAACCACAGTAATCAATAGTTATGTGCAAGGTTTATATTTATTATGTTGCCATTTCATTTTAAGTTTAAATACATTCTTACTATTATTATTGCCTACTATTTCAGTAAGTATACATGTTTTATTTGAGCTAATATAAAGTTTCTAACGTAAAAATGGTATTCGCTAATTGTGTAACAAGTTGTCGGAAGACGCGTACTATGCATGTAACACAAAAAAGGGCCACTTTCTACTTACAAAAAAATATATATACTGTCCAATGATCAATGACGTGAAACGACGCCCCGCCGCAACGCGGCGGTCCGTCGCCCACCTCGTTTGTCATCATGTATCATCACTTCTAGCCATATACATAAAGTGCAATGATTGCATACCCCCTATAGCGGGTTCAGATAAACTGCCCTAATTATTTTTCTTGGGGGGACAATTGTACTACATATGCAACTAATTTTTTAAGGCACGTTCGCTTAAAGGGGTATCTTTTAAATATTTGTCAATGTAGATGTTATATTTATTTTAAAACACGTTTATGCCTAAAAAATCAATAAATATCATAAGTCGATCACAAAGACATGTAATACATTTTAATCACGTAACAAAGCTTATTGGTATTAAAAGAGTTTATGTCGTCAACCTAAATCGGAAAGCCACATCCAATTCTCATATCGATTGTCCAAAAAAAAAGTCGGAGTTGCTGTTTTTATATAACAACATATGTATATATTCAAGCACATAGTTGGCTAAGATGTTTATATACATAGTCGACAAAGAAAGCCATTACTTTTTTTTCTTAACGCCGATTAATAAAAAAGCTAGCAAAAACAGTTTTTTTACACATCATATATGTGCCAACAATTTTTTTTTGCGCATCTCCAATATGTTATTGATCGAATAAGAAGCTAATTAATTTCCAAACTAACTGATCACAAATAGTAACATCGTTATTATGCTATATACTAATCACCAAAATCTCCCGGCTGTCATTAAAAGGCAGTTAGGAGTGTTAACCTCAAATCCTATTGGTTCAGATTCTTTAATCTATGTGCTGGCACATTCCTATTGGTGGAAGTGTGAGGGAAAAGTCACTGTTCACGTTAATCTGTTTTGCTATTGGTCCAAGTGTGATGCACAAACTACTGTTCATCCCTTAATCTCTTTTCTTATTGGTCAAAAAAACACAGTGATCTTTACAATCTGCATAAGAAAAAAACCCCGCCTCTCTTGAAGCTTCCACAAACATCTTCCCCTCTCTTATCATCTTCCCCTACATCCACTTTGAAGATCGAGAAAAAAAAACACCCCTAATGTCACTTTTCCGACGAGGCGTCTCCGGGCAGATTTGTGTTCGGAAGGTTGGTTTTGCTTATTATTAATATATTTTTTTTATTTTTTATTTACTGTCAGGGTTAATTGGAAATGATGATTGGAGGTTTATTAATTTGTTTTTTGATTTACAATCTGAATTTGTGCCTACTCGGCGTGTTTTAGAACAAAGGCTGTTACAAAATCTTATTTCTCACAAATTTCTCTATATTAAAACAATAATTATTGTGGGGATGGACGGTTCTATGATATTATAATTTTGTAAATGTCGTATATACAGGTCAGTTAAGTCAGTTAGGAGTGTTTGGAATTGCATATTTGGTTTATTGCTTATTATGATTAAAGGCTGTAAAGTAGGCACCTACTCATATGCTTATATACAACTTATTTCATCAAAAATTTAGAGAATAAACTAATTAATACTTTCTGACATGGTCCCATCACAGTTGGAAACACGATTTTATTGAAGCAGTTGATGTGGTTATTCTTTCTCACGTACGCAACTCATGGACAATCATTGCTGGTCTGGAATGAAGGTTTGTATTTCCTGAAGTTCAATGATTTTCCAAACACTGTTTATTAAGTATTTAACTTTGGCAAAATAGTAGCTTCTAGGGCCGTTCCGGTAAGCAGGTTGATAATGCTCCTTTTTACCATCATCTATCTAACCTTAAACCCATTATAAACCAAAATTGCTAAAAAAATCAGTTTGTTAATATGAATAGTTAGGATACATGTTCAAAAGACTTATATTTGAATTTCATTGCTGGGATCCGGAAAGGAAAACAAATCCAGCTTGGATAACTTTTTTTTATTTCTGTAACTAATACATACAAGATATTTACGAATAATTTCAATTCTGACGATTTTTATCATTAGGTACTTTTTTTTAACCTTCTGGTATCATTTTTAGGTTTCATTTCATATTTATATGGTGTTTTGTTGTTTATGTAGTTTAACTGTTAACTTATTCTTTATTTGATCTGCTTATAAGTTAAATACTTTAACGGTTATGGAGAAAATTACACAATTAGGTAAAATGTTTTCAACCTTTTTTTTTTTAATTCTTGCAGGTCCTTTTGTATTGTCAAGTATCTATGTAAGATACTTAAGATGTCATAAGTCACCACCATATTCGTAGTTCAGATGAGAGCGTGTTACAGCGTCAATATACAGAGTGTGAGTCATTGTTTTTGTTATGCTTTTGCATAATAGTCCAATTGAGTTTGTATACAGAATTTACTTTGTTGTTGCTATGCATTATTTTGTCATGCTCTCAGATTATCACTCGCGTTATGACTTATACAATGTATTAGTGGATGACGCTTTAATGTTATTAGGTGCCAATATTGACACTTTAAAATGGGTCCGTCACAAATAGGCCAACTGAGTTTGGTCGACTGGGAAGGTACAGAGGTTATGGTGACTGTGCGGTTGTGGAAAGGAAGCAGTGTCATAATGGTAACTATGGATAATTTGTACAATTTCTCATACCAAGGTCTTTAAATCAATGCAGGTAATTACTGTTCTCACTGGGACCAACTAACAAACGTTTTTCCATTTTTCTTACAGCTAAACAACTAAATGGTAATGGTTTGTTTTTTCAGGCAGCAGGCCGTATAGCTGATAAAGTAGTTGACGTAGCTTACATGGATGAGAGGGTGAACAGAGGTGTGACGTGATTGCATCTAACCACGCGCCTAATGAGGAAGCATCTACCAAGCCTGTAATTTGCATCGAGGTACTTTATTATTTACAAATACCGACTTTAGCAACTGCATAACAAATTTGTTTTTTTCACCTTAAGCGATTGATTATATGGCTAACGTGATTGTGCCAAATCTATACTAAAAAAGATGTCAAATCTTAATAAACTTTCAGCAACTGGAAGGGGTGACACGATATGTAGTTGGTGCGCGTGTGAGAATTCTTTTAACTAATCGCAATATTGTTATTCCAGCTGTGACGGATAAGTTGTAAGTTATTACTATTTGTTTATGTGATATTTTGTGTTCTTTAGTAGCGAAACTAATTACGATATTTGGCTTTCTAGGTCCTGTAGTTGGAGAACTTCAGACCAAGTTTCATCAGCAGATGCGCTTCGAGCAGCAACAAATTAGAACTATAGAAGTAATATGAACAGGTTAAAAGTGGTGCATATAAAGAAGTTAGAAGTGTTGCACACAAGGTCTGTTTTCTTAGCACATGTAACCGTATATATAAGAACTTGCAATGAATTGATCCTCAAATGTTAACGAAGGTGAATAATTTGCTAAACTTAACATTGCAAGTTCTTATCATCTGCTAAACTTAACGAAGGTGAATAATTTGCTAAACTTAACGAAGGTGAATAATTTGCTTAACTACAACAACAAGGTGTTTTTGTTCTTGCAGCAATAAGTTTTGTTTTGATTAGCCTACTGCAGTAGGATAATTTCAAAACTTATTGCTGCAGTAGGCTACTTTCAAAACAAAACGAATACGAGCGTGAATAATCTGCTAAACTTAATGAAGGTGAATAATTTGCTAAACTACAGCAACAAGGTGTTTTTGCGTTACCCTTCTGCAGAAATATGCTGTATTCAAATTAGCCTACTGCAGCAATAAGTTTTGTTTTAATTAGGCTACCTCAACAATATGTATTCGTTTCTTTATTAGTGCCTAACATATGTTTTTATTTTTTTCGACTTAATTCATGTTTATATATATTAACTCTTAATAAAATTTGTTGTAGCCACCGATGAGGAATAAGCTGAGGCTTATGACATAACAGCAATCGAATTAGATGCATAAATGCCATGACAAACTTTGAGATGGACCGGTATGATGTGAAACCAATCTCCGTCACAGATCAACAACCACCAGCTATCGCAGTACAGTACACTACAGGGCACCATTTCTTTTTGGAAAGCTGGGAGTTGCTGTACAATTGCACACATGAAGCGTGCGGGTGGTGTGAGTCCACGGGTATCACCTTACGATAGGTATGTAAAAGTATATAAATATGACTTATATTAAAAGCATGTAAAATTTAACTGCATTTTTTTGGATACAATACCATAGTGGGATTAGTATATAAACCACCTGGAGTAAGAATGTAGTTTGGTTTATGAAAACCGCAAGTCTGCAAGTTATGTGTGTTCCAGTAATGTGCGTAAGTTAATGTGCTTATTGTCAGAATTTGAAGCAGAACTTCAATGTAGGTGGATTTAGTAGCAATGACTTTATTGCGTTATAGTGTCATATGTTTTATATATACTCGAGTTTAGGTCCTACAAGGTGCAATAAGCTCCTTAGGGGCAATGACTGTTGGATAGAACAGCCCAAAGTTTGAAGTACCTTTATTTTAAAAAAGTTGGCTCCTTTGTTAGATTACTACTCCCTCCGTCCCACTATAAGTGTCCACAATGGTATCTTTGCTTGTCCCATATTAAGTGTCCAGGGAATATTTTCAACCAATGAGAAGAGACTTTAGTGGGTAATAGTGATATTTGATTGGTGGAGAGTGTAGTTGGCCCCACTTTCCTAAAACTTTGTGTAAATGGAAAGTGGACACTTATAGTGGGACGGAGGGAGTATAAAATAAGATAGGACCATTGTCGATGTTCTTCTACTATTTGTTCATTGATTACGAATTAGGATTATAACTATGTCATTGCTTTATGGAACTAACTGTCATATGGAATAATCAAGTTCGGATAATTAACATTAATAAACCGGGTTACATGAGGATGATTTCTATAAGTACGCAAATTGCTAAATGTTCTACATGTAATATGAGCCTGAATAATCTGTTCATCGAGATCAGTTTTGTTGCAGCTAGAGTATTTGACCCATACATGACTTATAGTCTATTTGACCAGTTTTCCTTCTAAGTATTTTTTTTGTCCCTTTCACCTGCTTGAAATAAAACACAACCCATACGTGACTTATGTCGATTGTTTATTTCAATACCAAACGAGCTATTTTACTTAATTGTTTGTTGGTTTATATTCAGGTTCAAATAGGAGCATCGCCACTATATAAGGTTGAGAGGAACTTAGGTGAAGGTGGATTTGGTCAGGTGTTTGTACATCACCGTGTTTTTGTTGGAACTGATCGTATATTAGGTCCTAGGCCAGGGAGGTAATTTTGTACCTAAGAATCACGTTACAAAGCTATGACAGTGTACTTATCTCAGAAACTAGATTTTGACAAATATGTTTTTTTCTACTTACAGAGAGGGAGGGATGGCTGAGAATGAAAATGAAAAGAGAAGACATGCATCTCTTAAAAAAGCCAAAATCTCCCGGCTGTCATTAAAGGGCAGTTAGGAGTGTTAACCTCAAATCCTATTGGTCCAGATTCTTTAATCTATGTGCTGGCACATTCCTATTGGTGGAAGTGTGAGGGGAAAGTCACTGTTCACGTTAATCTTTTTTGCTATTGGTCCAAGTGTGATGCACACAGTGATCTTTACAATCTGCATAAGAAAAAAACCCCGCCCTCTCTTGAAGCTTCCGCACACATCTTTCCCTCTCTTATCATCTTCCCCTACATCCACTTTGAAGATCGAGAAAAAAAAACACCCCTAATGTCACTTTTCCGACGAGGCGTCTCCGGGCAGATTTGTGTTCGGAAGGTTGGTTTTGCTTATTATTAATATATTTTTTTATTTACTGTCAGGGTTAATTGGAAATGATGATTGGAGGTTTATTAATTTGTTTTTTGATTTACAATATGAATTTGTGCCTACTCGGCGTGTTTTAGAACAAAGGCTGTTACAAAATCTTATTTCTCACAAATTTCTCTATATTAAAACAATAATTATTGTGGGGATGGTCGGTTCTATGATATTATAATTTTGTAAATGTCGTATATATAGGTCAGTTAAGTCAGTTAGGAGTGTTTGGAATTGCATATTTGGTTTATTGCTTATTATGATTGAAGGCTATAAAGTAGGCACCTACTCATATGCTTATATACAACTTATTTCATCAAAAATTTAGAGAATAAACTAATTAATACTTTCTGACATGGTCCCTCACAGTTGGAAACAAGATTTTATTGAAGCAATTGATGTGGTTATTCTTTCTCACGTACGCAACTCATGGACAATCATTGCTGGTCTGGAATGAAGGTTTGTATTTCCTGAAGTTCAATAATTTTCCAAACACTGTTTAGTAAGTATTTAACTTTGGCAAAATAGTAGCTTCTAGGGCCGTTCCGGTAAGCAGGTTGATAATGCTCCTTTTTACCATCATCTATCTAACCTTAAACCCATTATAAACCAAAATTGCTAAAAAAATCAGTTTGTTAATATGAATAGTTAGGATACATGTTCAAAAGACTTGTATTTGAATTTCATTGCTGGTATCCGGAAAGGAAAACAAATCCAGCTTGGATAACTTTTTTTTTATTTCTATAACTAATACATACAAGATATTTACGAATAATTTCAATTCTGACGATTTTTATCATTAGGTACTTTTTTTAAACCTTCTGGTATCATTTTTAGGTTTCATTTCATATTTATATGGTGTTTTGTTGTTTATGTAGTTTAACTGTTAACTTATTCTTTATTTGATCTGCTTATAAGTTAAATACTTTAACGGTTATGGAGAAAATTACACAATTGGGTAAAATGTTTTCAACCTTTTTTTTTTAAATTCTTGCAGGTCCTTTTGTATTGTCAAGTATCTATGTAAGATACTTAAGATGTCATAAGTCACCACCATATTCGTAGTTCAGATGAGAGCGTGTTACAGCGTCAATATACAGAGTGTCAGTCATTGTTTTTGTTATGCTTTTGCATAATAGTCCAATTGAGTTTGTATACAGAATTTACTTTGTTGTTGCTATGCATTATTTTGTCATGCTTTCAGATTATCACTCGCGTTATGACTTATACAATGTATTAGTGGATGACGCTTTAATGTTATTAGGTGCCAATATTGACACTTTAAAATGGGTCCGTCACAAATAGGCCAACTGAGTTTGGTCGACTGGGAAGGTACATATGTTCTGGTGACTGTGCGGTTGTGGAAAGGAAGGAGTGTCATAATGGTAACTATGGATAATTTGTACAATTTCTCATACCAAGGTCTTTAAATCAATGCAGGTAATTACTGTTCTCACTGGGACCAACTAACAAACGTTTTTCCATTTTTCTTACAGCCAAACAACTAAATGGTAATGGTTTGTTTTTTCAGGCAGCAGGCCGTATAGCTGATAAAGTAGTTGACGTAGCTTACATGGATGAGAGGGTGAACAGAGGTGTGACGTGACTGCATCTAACCACGCGCCTAATGAGGAAGCATCTACCAAGCCTGTAATTTGCATCCAGGTACTTTATAATTCGTACTTTATAATTCACAGAATCACGTACCAATAATTTTACACTATATTTTTGCATTAATCTAAATGTTATCACGAAAAACCTATAATAAAAAAACATTGAACAAGAAGTAGGTGCACGTATGTAGTAACTTTGTACAAGTGAGCATTGCAATACATCTAATATTCTACTACTACGGTAGTTGAACATATAACTTTTTCTTTTATCGTCCATTTAGATTCGTTTATCATATGAAATATTATATAGAAATATAAAACTACAACCCCTATACAAAAATATATACATTTTCATAGGATCTTACGATTCCGATCCGATCCTACAATCACGATCTTGCAAAGCCGAAAACGATAATAGGTAGGATCCCGATCCTGACAACCTTGGTTAAAACTGTTAAAAAATATCTAGTATATGAATTAAACCACCTGGCGATCAGCCAACACATAACCTATTATTGTCTAAATTGAAATACCTAGTTTATTTTTTATGGCTCGAAAATAAGTGGTTACAAATGTTAGGGAATTTGGTGCCACAAGTTTCCTCGGAGTCATCACAAACAAAAGAAATGGAATATGTGGCACATGCACTATCCAACTGTCTTTATGTGACGTCCCACTTTTTGATTTCACCATAATTTTACTTTGGTTAATTGGTGAGGACGAATTTATAAATTCTTTACTATTTTCCTCTTAATTTAATTGTTCATTTTTTCTATTTAGTACATCTAAAAATTATTATCCAATACTAAAAGTAATGGTTGAAATTTTTTAAGCTCACTATATTGTCATTAATTAAAATTGTTATTTACAAAAGTAAAAAAACATGCAGTATTAATTAATTGTTAAAAGGTAAAAAATAGTAAATAATATCATAAAAAGTTATACGTAATATGCTGATGATTTAGCATGATGATAAAATTTATATATGGCTTGATTAGGATATATGAGAATTAACAACTTCAATATTAATATTGTTAAAACATGGTTGTTGTAAAATGGATAAATATTCTTAAAATGATGACTATGCTTTCATAAAGTTGGCCACCATAAGAAATGTATCAATGCTTTGTCGACAAGGCTAGGAACATGTCATCTTATTTCCTAACTCCTAACAAAAAAAAAGTACATATATATACACACCTTCTCTTTTTCTTCTTCTTCATATCATATACCTATCACTTGTCTTCAAATTGTGAGAGATTGTATAAGGTGTTGAGGCCAACCAAGCAAATACTAATTTCAATCCACTCAAGCCAAGGTATAACATTTTATTTTTCCTACACTCGTCAATTTTTTTTATCGTAATATATGATCAATATACATGTGTGCATAGCCATAAAATTCAGAGTCTTGATTATCTGTTGCGAAATGTTTTCTTTAACGGCAAAGCATATGAGAAACCATGCAAGAAGCTTGGAAAAAGAAGATTACATGTGATTTACTCGATTTCTTTTTTCATTAAGGCAATGTTATCGTACATGACGTACAATATCAACTTCTTCGAATCCTCCAATCGTAACGAAATTCAAAACATACAGCTTAATGTGGTTGTTAATACATCTCATTGGATGCTATGGTCCTTTAGAGTCAGGGCGACTCACGATCGAGGCATTTTCAACCTTTTTCATGCAGTTAATCCTCAAGCTAACACTTTACCCTCCCAGAGACCCTGGCCTAACCCAGCTCCACCATCATCGTAACCCAATGACGACAAACCACGCTAACAACACCTCCACTTCCGGCCACCTTCATGGCTCCATTCTAATAGTGTGTGTCATTTCCGGCCACCTCCAGTTTAACGACACATCAATCCTACCTCGTATTCCTGCCCCTTTACCACCACCACCACCACATATTCGTTAGAGTCTCCTCAATTCTATAAACAAAGACAGAACACCATTTCTGATGATGCCATGGTTTCCAAATTTTCCAAATCTTATTGGAAAACTCAAGAAAGATCATTAATTGTGAGTAGGCGGTGAAAGACATATGGGTTGGTTAAAATGACATGGAAGAGAAGAAGACATAATGGTTTATTGAGTTAATTGTGAGTAGTCTGGTCACAAAAAATTTCCGTGCACGTATAAAAACCCTCCGTGTAAGTATCACTTTGCTTTTCCTATTGGGAGGTGATTTTTCTTGATCAGATATCTTCCCAAAACCAGGGATGCCTATTTTTGACAAATTACTTGCCAAATAGCTTTTCCATATTTAATTTATGGTAAATGTTAGAACATCCCTTAACACCTTTAATTAATTATTTTTCTCGCAGAGTCGATACGGGATCAAGTATTAAAAATCTGATCCCGATAATAAGAATTGCAATAGGTCAGTGAACCGGATTAGAATAAAATGGCCCGTCAATAATTAAACACTCGCTTGGTACGCTTGAAATTGAATGATATGATCACCTCCCGCATTGGGTCATTAATCTTGACAATAGAGGAGTTGAGCTTTACTCAATCAGATGTCCATGCTGTAATAAAGACTTAGCGATTCACGAAGATCACATGTTTGTCCATCATGAATGTCTACAAACCTTCGGGCGGATGTTGCAAAATGGTGGACCACGGAACCCTAAAAAATTTCGGTGAACTTGTTGATCATCTATTCTAATGGAAGAATCCAACATCGTTACAATAAATTAAAAAGCCTTTTCAATGTTGTTGACATGTTCAAGTCGCTATTTGGCCGATATGGAAGCACATAAACAATGCTGTTATCACAGGGGCAAAAGATCGCTATATTAATAAGATCTTTGAAGAGGTGCATCAAGTAATCTAGTAGCTGGTGAATCCCTCAATTCCTTAACAAATCTGTATGTATTCTGTGTTTTAATAGCTTCTTGTTCACCATATAAATTTTATTTATTCTTGTGCTGTTAAATTAAAAACGAGATCTAATATTTTTCAAATTGCTCTTGTTTTCACCGTTTTGAGACTTTCATCCTAAGTACCTTTTCTAACCCTTTAACGTAAGTAACATATTTGTTAGTAAAATATCATCGCATCACACAATTTTCCCTTACTTTTGTTGTTTTGGAATTCTAAATTATCGCAAGATCGAGATGTAAAAGAGAAAATAATATGTTTTAGAGCCTAAATTATATGAGGCCTTCAGTGGTTTATAATCGAGCCTGACCTTGAATTAATTAAAATTAATGTGGCCTTTTTTTAAAGGGGTATTCCTTAAAAAAAGTACGCAACTATACATGAAAACCGGTTTTAAGTAGTGAACAAAAAATTTTTCCCAAAATTTCACCTAAACTCCACAAAACACCCCCAAAAACGCAATAGTTGACCTTCTTAGCCGGTTGCCAGTTTTTTTTTATCTAATATCAGCCATGTGTACCAATTTGACTTTTCTTCATCCTCTAATACACATCACATATATAAATCTCACTTCCAAACACCCTCTTCTCTTCCATCTTTGTCTTCACCATTTTCAGCCACTACCACGGACCACCTACCAGTCCTGCCACCATCTCCACCACGCCAAAACCCGAAACCAACACCCAAAACTAAAATCAAATAAAAAAATCAAAACATTTTAACCATAAATCTTGATATAATCTTGATCTCTCATTACTTTAATTCGTAGCAAAAACCCAAAAGGAGATCCAGAAACCAAAAAAGATGTGTTTGAAGGAGAGTTTAATTCGTAGTGCACAACACATTTTAATTCGTAGCAAAAACCCACGAATGAAAGACACATATCATATCAATAAGATGATCGAATTGATTGCCAAATACTCTGTTTTATTATATTTTCTAAAATAATAAAACATTTAAGTATAATCCCGAAACCAAAAAAGATGTGTTGTGCATTGTTCTTCATTCGTGGTGGCTTAAAGATGTGTTTGTGGTGATCGATGATAGAGACGATTTACTTTAATGACTTGTGTTTGAAGGAGAGTTTGATGAGATCGGTTTATGTTAATTGTTGATGATTAGACGAGAGAGGTGTGTTTAGGGTTTGTGTTAACAGTTATGGATCAACACGAGGATGATGGTGAGATTAATTGAGGTTGGTTTGGTTAAAAATGAGGCTGTGTCCTTTTATAATAGATATGAATTTTGTACAGAGGTGGTGTTTGGATCTTGATTTTATAAATATAAATTGAATTTAGTAGAGAAGATGCAGGGCAACAGTATTGTGGTGGTGTTGGTGCTTGCGGGTAGCAGATTTGGTTTGGTTAAACATGAGGACTGGGAAAAAAAAAAAAAAAAAAAAAACTGTTGAGGTGGACAAAACCGGCTGCCAAGGTCAACTATTGCGTTTTTGGGGGTGTTTTGTGGAGTTTAGGTGAAATTTTGGGAAAAATTTTTGTTCACTACGTAAAACAGGTTTTCACGTATAGTTGCGTACTTTTTTTTTTTTTTTTAAGGAATACCCTTTTTTATATGGCGATTTGTTAAAAGTTTCTAACAAGTGCATGCTTTTTTTTAACGCCGATTTGTAAGGGTGTTGGCAATGGAGGATTGAGAATCATGGGAGGATTCCCATCGACCAATCACAGACTGCGATGTGGCAGGCAAAAAAAGGAGGATTCGGAATCCTAAAGTGTTGGTAGTGGGGGATTATGGAGGATTCGGAATCATCCCTTATTTTATTTATTTATTATTTATACAAATATATACTTCAGAACACACTAATATATCTATAAAATCAACATATATATACCAGATCAGAGCATTTGATGAGTCCTTCAAGCCTAGAATCGTTCTTAATATTCAACCGGTGAAACTGAATCCGTCCGGTCCAAGACACCGACTCCGGTTCAAGCAAATGCTTAATCTTATCATTATAAACCATCAACACTAACACAGTGTGATTCGTTTCGTTCATTAGCTTCTCACATAAGTGTGAACTGATGAATCCACCGGCACCGATCATGCATATTGTTTCCGTCTAGATCTACTCGGACCGGCGAAGCTGATGCGATTTAGTTCCAACGGCTCCTTTTTCCCCCCAACGGTCATTTTTTTGTTTTGTCCTTTTCAAAGCTGCGTCGGCCTCCATGTGATTCCAAAGCACCAGCCGCTGGCAACAAGGGGGTTGGCGGCGGTGTTCGCCGGTGGCCTTCCCCCAAGCCGTTGGCGGCCTAGCCTCCATTGCCAACACCCTAAGAGGTGAAGGGGTAAGAAATTTCGAAATTTTTCATAATTTATAACATGTTTAGAAAGGAAAAAAAAAATCCAAATATTATACTGCTTGTGATGTAGTATTAGAATTGAGTGGTTGGAATTATATCAATGATCGGCAGGATTATGATTTTTAGTCGCCTAATTCCGGTAAAATTGGTCTCCCCCTTATGTTATGGGTCTTCGAGACTTCGACTCTTAGGTTTCTTTAATAGACAGGTGTGAGAACATGTAATGCATACGTATGATTTCCAAAATTTTAGAAAAGCTTAGCATTTTTTTCATTTTCATCGTACCGGTAGGTTGGATAGGGTTAGGTTTCCTTAGTTAAAGAAAAGCAAAGCTAAATTTCCTATGTATAATATCCTTCTAGTGTGTGTTTTTCAAAATATCTAGTATATGAATTGAACCATGCGTGATCAGCCAGCACATAACCTATGATTGGCCAAAATGAGATACCTTGTTTATTTTTATGGCTGGAAAAATTAGTGGTCACAAGAGTTAAGGAATTTGGTGCCACAAGTTTCCTCGGAGTCATCATAAACAAAAGAAATGGAATGGGACAAGTTATATGGACCCCCCCTAATTTGCCCCCACTAATTGACCAAAGTAAAATTGTGGTGAAAATCAAAAAGTGGGACGTGACATACAGACAGTGCGATAGTGCATGTACCACATATTCCATTTCTTTTGTTTGTGATGACTCTGAGGAAACTTGTTGCACCAAATTCCCTAACTTTTGTGACCACTAATTTTCCAGCCATAAAAAATAAACTAGGTATCTCATTTAGCTTTGCTTTTCTTTAACTAAGGAAACCCAACCCTACGCAACCTCCATCTACCAGTCCGATGAAAATGAAAAAAATGCTAAGCTTTTCTATAATTTTGGAAATCATATGTATGAATTACATGTTCTCACACCTAACTATTAAAGAAACCTAAGAGTCGAAGTCTCGAAGACCCACATAAAGGGGAGACCAAGTTTAACGGAATTAGGGGACGAAAAATCATAATCCTGCCGATCATTGATATAATTCCAACCTCTCAATTCTAATACTACAAGCAAATTCTAATACTACAAGCAGTATAATATTTGGATTTTTTTTCTTTCTAAACATCTGTTATAAATTATGAAAAATTTCGAAATTTCTTACCCCTTCACCTCTTACAAATCGGCGTTAAAAAAGATCATGCACTTGTTAGAAACTTTTATCAAATCGCCATTTAAAAAAAGGCCACATTAATTTTAATTAATTCAAGGTCAGGCTCGATTATAAAACCACTAAAGGCCTCATATAATTTAGGCTCTAAAACATATTATTTTCTCTTTTACATCATCTTGCGATAATTTATAATTCCAAAACAACAAAAGTAAGGGACAATTATGTGATGCGATGATATTTCACTAACAAATATGTTACTTACGTTAAAGGGTTAGAAAAGGTACTTAGGATGAAAGTCTCAAAACGGTGAAAACAAGAGCAATTTGAAAAATATTATGAGCAACATGAGATCTCGTTTTTAATTTAACAGCACAAGAATAAATAAAATTTATATGGTGAACAAGAAGCTATTAAAACACAGAATACATACAAATTTGTTAAAAGGAATTGAGGGATTCACCAGCTACTAGATTACTTGATGCACCTCTTCAAAGATTTTATTAATATAGCGATCTTTTGCTCCTGTGATAACAGCATTGTTTATGTGCTTCCATAACGGCCAAATAGCGACTTGAATAACATGTCAACAACATTGAAAAGGCTTTTTAATTTGTTGTAATGATGTTGGATTCTTCCATTAGAATAGATGATCAACAAGTTCACCGAAACTTTTTAGGGTTCCGTGGTCCACCATTTTGCAACATCCGCCCGAAGGTTTGTAGACATTCATGATGGACAAACATGTGATCTTCGTGAATCGCTAAGTCTTTATTACAGCATGGACATCTGATTGAGTAAACCTTAACTCCTCTATTGTCAAGATTAATGACCCAATGCGGGAGGTGATCATATCATTCAATTTCAAGCGTACCAAGCGAGTGTTTAATTATTGACGGGCCATTTTATTCTAATTCGGTACACTGACCTATCGCAATTCTGATTATCGGGATCAGATTTTTAATACTTGATCCCGTATCGACTCTGCGAGAAAAATAATTAATTAAAGGTGTTAAGGGATGTTCTAACATTTACTATAAATTAAATATGGAAAAGCTATTTGGCAAGTAATTTGTCAAAAATAGGCATCCCTGGTTTTGGGAAGATATCTGATCAAGAAAAATACCTCCCAATAGGAAAAGCAAAGTGATACTTACACGGAGGGTTTTTATACGTGCACGGAAATTTTTTGTGACCAGACTACTCACAATTAACTCAATAAACCATTATGTCTTCTTCTCTTCCATGTCATTTTAACCAACCCATATGTCTTTCACCGCCTACTCACAATTAATGATCTTTCTTGAGTTATATAATAAGATTTGGAAACCATGGCATCATCAGAAATGGTGTTCTTTCTTTGTTTGTTTATAGAATTGGGGACTCTAACGAATATGTGGTGGTGGTGGTGGTGGTAAGGGGGCAGGAATACAACGAGGTAGGATTGAGGTGTCGTTAAATTGGAGGTGGCCGGAAATGACACACACTATTAGAATGGAGCCATGAAGGTGGCCGGAAGTGGAGGTGTTGTTAGCGTGGTTTGTCGTCATTGGGTTACGATGATGGTGGAGCTGGGTTGGCCAGGGTCTCTGGGAGAAGTGTTGAGGATTAACTGCATGAAAAAGGTTGAAAATGCCCCGATCATAAGTCGCCCTGACTCTAAAGGACCATAGCATCCAATGAGATGTATTGACAACCACATTAAGCTGTATGTTTTGAATTTCGTTACGATTGGAGGATTCGAAGAAGTTGATATTGTACGTCATGTACGATAACATTGCGTTAATGAAAAAAGAAATTGAGTAAATCACATGTAATCTTCTTTTTCCAAGCTCCTTGCATGGTTTCGCATATGCTTTGCCGTTAAAGAAAACATTTCGCAACAGATAATCAAGACTCTGAATTTTATGGCTATGTACACATGTATATTGATCATATATTACGATAAAAAAAAAATTGACGAGTGTAGGAAAAATAAAATGTTATACCTTGGCTTGAGTGGATTGAAATTAGTATTTGCTTGGTTGGCCTCAACACCTCAGACAATCTCTCACAATTTGAAGACAAGTGATAGGTATATGATGTGAAGAAGAAAAAGAGAAGGTGTGTATATATATGTACTTTTTTTTTGTTAGGAGTTAGGAAATAAGATGACATGTTCCTAGCCTTGTCGACAAAGCATTGGTACATTTCTTATGGTGGCCAACCTTATGAAAGCATAGTCATCATTTTAAGAATATTTATCCATTTTACCACAACCATGTTTTAACAATATTAATATTGAAGTTGTTAATTCTCATATATCCTAATCAAGCCATATATAAATTTTATCATCATGCTAAATCATCGGCATATTACGTACTAGCTTCAAGGCCCGCCCGATGGGCGGCTAGCTTTTAGAATGTGTTTATAAGATAAAAGAAAGAGTAAAATGGTTGATAGATTAATGTTAAACAAATATAATGTTGAAAATAATCGTAAGAAAATTACAGATACTTTATTGTGTATGAAAAAGAGAATTAAATAAAAAACAAACTTATAATCTATGAACAGGGGCGGAGCTATGTGAGGACCGGGGAGGGTCCCGGCCCCCCTAGGTCTAAGCCCGTTAGTGTATTTATTTGCGATTTCATGTGTATTTTCGGAAAAAAATTTATTTCGGCCCTCTCATTTAATGTATTTCCCCAAAAAAATTTGTTTCGGCCCTCCCACGGAAATTTTTCTAGCTCCGCCCTTGTCTATGAAGAACTTCTTTATAGACATCGTTGATTGTAGAGTTGTTGTAGTTGCCATTTTTGTCCCAGCACAACACTTTTAAACCTTTCTTGCTTTTTACTATTGAAACAGCTACATAAAGTTGTCTGTGTGAAAAAACAGGTCGTTCCAAATAGAGTCCCACCTTAGACAAAGTTTGACCTTGACTTTCGTTTATTGTCATGGCAAAACAAACGGAAATGGGGGACTGTCTCCTATTAAGCTAAAAAAGCATCTTCTTATCGGATGGGCTTATTCTGAGGTATAGCGCAAAAGGAGCCCAATTTACCTCCTTAAATAATCTTGGCCTCAAAGTTATTGATTCCCATTCTCCTCTGCGCAAACACATTACCGGAGCACCAATCTTCAAAGCTAACTTATGCTACTATTAGTTATAGCAACTTTGTTTCTGAGAAGAGCTACTTGATTTTCTTTTTGATGAAATTGAATCATTTATACATTATTTGTCAGCAAACTTACTATTAGTGATCACAGCAACTATACTTTCAGATTTTCCGATCGAACCATCAACCTAAAATTCCGCCGTTAAAAAAATTACGAACAACATTTTTTCATTTATTACTAATGAGAAAAACGTAAGTTACCTCTTTTATTGCTATGAACTGATGTTATTGACAAAGAAAATGAAGTATCTTGGTGTATACTGATAATCTTCATAGCATGTTACTATAATCGGTAAAATAGCTATTACTGCTATTCTAATCAAGTAACTCTAACTTTAAAGGAACAAATGTAAAGATAAAAAGATGCCATTAGTTGGGAAGTGTCCTTCAAAGCTATGAATTCCTTCTATCCTATGCCTTTGAAGCCATCCACGATTCCCGAGTATTGCTTCCAAGCTTCGCCTTCCAAATGAATTATGAATTAAGTTGTTGTAAATGAGAAAATGATAACCGAAGTAAGCAAACAAATTCAAAACTATATGTCCCATAAATAAAAAAGCATGACCAATCATGGATCTAAAAAGCTTGAGAGAGCAGTTAACAAAAGACACTAATAATGGCAAAGTATTTACTTCTTCGAAAACAAAATATATGAAAAAAGGAACCAAGGAATAGAGCCATGCATCAGTTGCCAAGCTCGTCAATGCTTTGCAAAAGATGTTCGAGTTTGACCAACTTACAATGAGATGTGATTTTTTCAAAGTAAAGGTGCAAAATAACCAAAAAGCAGTAACGTATAACACGTTAAATACGGGATCATGTATAGCAGAATATATACTTGAAGCTTTATCGAAAGCACATGTTTCATAGGAGTTTTAACGTCCACTGAAACTCTGTCTTGTTTCGAATCAGGTTTCTTAATCTCAAACGGGTTAAAAAGTACTATAAAGTACAAACACAAATGTTTGGGAAAATAATAACGGTCACTACATTCATCCATATCCTTCTGCTGAAAATGTCTAAGAATTCATACAATTCGACCACTTTATGGAAACCTTCAAGCGAGAGGGTTTTCAGGAATAGCAGGTTGTACCTCTTCAATGGCCAGCCAATGACAGACAACTACAGTATCTAGAGGTTCTTTCGGTAGGGGCGCTTCAATTACCTGAAATATTTATTAAAAAACATATGAACCAATCATAGTGCTATTTATAACTAAAGTTAATAAACAACGGCCAGTAAATTACTTCTCCAAATTCCATATCTTTGTCCTCAATAAAGAACAAATCCTTATGCCTGCCAGTTGTTTTAAATCGTAAAGAATTCCTCTTTGCAACATGTATTGGTTGAGATCGTGACATGTAACTTACTGAATTAAGCTCAGCCAAACACACCCTTAGTTAAGGAATGTTGAATACATCCATTTCTCTAAAGTGGAGGACATTATCGACATCGTCTGAAGTCATAGAAGTTCGCTTAGCATGATGCATACATTTTATAGCTTACTGCCATTCCACAAATTCAATCATCAACAACAGACATGAATAAATGATGCTACAATTAGAATCATAAGCACCTTCATGCCTGGTGAACAACTTCTTGTTCCAAACCTAATGCAAGTTAACCATGTTAGGATGACAATAATAATGGCTTACCAAGCCTACTGTCAACATACTCATACATAAGCAACCTACATGATAATGTGATGCAATCAGTCATTTTTTTTTCTCCCTAACATTACTTGTTTAACTATTAATATTTGCATTCAAAAGTGATTGTAACAAAAACCTTAAAAGACTATCTACTTTTTGCACCAAAGGAGTAGATTATTACCTGCCTCTTAGCCCATCCGCGCAAAATATGAATAGAAGTCAATGCACCTATGATTGTAATATTCATACCTGCATATATGATAAATTAGTCATCAGAATATTGGGTTCATTTTAATTCAGTAAGATGTGTGATGTGCTAAATACATTTTAAAATGTAACAGTAATTTAAGCAATAAGTGTGTCACAAATAAGCCCTTTGCAACAACTTCTCTTTTTGGAGTTATTGTGTTTTAAAACAAAATAACCTAATCCAAACTTAAACATATACTCGGAAGGGTGTTTGGTATTGCTATTTAAAACTGTTTATGAATATGCGAGTTACCTAAAAGTGCCACCAGATCTTTTAAGGATAAACCTCTCAGTGCGAAGTTTTGTTGTAGTTGAGATATATTGAAGATAAGAGCAGGGACTTGTGAGCTTTAACTAACCTTTGTTGTTCTTCCATATTTTCTTTCTTTAGACACATCCCAGGAAAGTGAGCTGTAAACCCTGCAAAAGAAACTTCCAGGGATAAAACCACCTAAAATTGTATAAGTATTGAGAAGATTGTGAACAACTGGTTATATTATAATACTAAAGTATTCAATCACATGAGCATTCGTTAGGATATTGGTCAACAAATATATACCAGGTCAAAACATCTCAGTAGAAAACATGAAACAAAGGATTACGTTAAATATGAAGCCTAATGTGTAACTGTGGTCGATGAATTCCTTCCGCTATTTCCCGGTGCCTATTTGCAAACAAAGCAAGAAATCTTATCACTTGTTCAATCAAATAGTTTACATGACAAAAAAGTAAATAGCACATGCCAAACGAATCTAAATTTGTGTGTGTGAATGAATGTGTGTTTTGAGTTTCACTCCCAAATAATCAAACACAAAAGCAATTTGGCCCCAATTTCTTGTAAACAACATTGATTATGTTTCATCTCTAATGGGTTATAGAGTAAAATAATACTTGTGACGTTTAGCTGAATGGGAAATAACCTATTTATAAGTTTCTACATTCACACACATATACCTTGTGACATAAACACTCAAACACATAGAGAGAAAAGCAAAAGTTTAAATTTACAAAAAAATGGGTGTAGCAATATTATGGTAAGATCATTTGGCAATATTACTGTCAAGAATGTAGTCAAGTAGGCATGAGAAAAGGAACAATTAGAGTTTTATGGAATGCACTTAAATTGTTGAGAGGAAGTGTACCTTTCATCTCATAAACTAAACCTACGAAATCACACATAAAGATAGTACAAACGAATTTTGCTTCTAAACGCTCACTACAGTAACTAACGAAACCAAAATATTTTAGAAACCCTCTCTTTAACTTGCAACTGTAACAAAAAATTAACGTAGAAAAATTCACTTTTAACTAATGATCTTAATGACAAATTAACATAATAGACTGGCGTCTAGCGGGAGAACTGAAAGCTAACTTTTCGCATTAGCTTCACAGCCATTTCTACTTCCCATTTAAGTAAGTAATATGATTTTAATAGAAATAATACCATTTAAGTACTTGTCCCTTAGACACATTTCACCGAACACCTTTCCTACACATAGAAAGATCCAACAGACACCTTGCTGTGAAAGAAAAAAAAATTCAAATGCGAAAGCTTGTTTTAAAATTCGGCCATACAAAATGTTAGCGAACATTAAATGTATAGTGATCTAAGATTAAGAAAGAATAAATAAATTATGTGTAATACCTCAACAAAATGGGCAACCCCTACACGTATGACGATGCTTTGTTTGAATGATCTATGACACTTTGGCATCTACCCATTACCTGTAAATCATCAGAGGATTCTTAAGTATGCGACGAAATGTCAAATGCGAACGTGTAGCTTAGATTGTAAAAAATGAGATGGAAATTGACCTATCACAATGAGCATCATAAATGTGTGTCCTTAGGTTGCCTCTTTGTTTTGTCATCATAAACTGCAAGAACATCAGTTAAGCATTTGGATTGAGATTTAAACAAAATTTAAAAAGGTGTTTGGATGTGAGTATTAGAAGTGGTTCCAAATATGTGCCCGGTATACCTATTGATAGATTGCAGGGTTTGTGCAGAATCAGCACTTTGGGCTTGGTGGGAATACGCTACAGGCGGCGGTCAGAAGGCGATTTTGATTACTTGCTGAAAGAAATATATCAATATTAGTTATTATATTGTTTGTAAAACTATTTCAGTCACATACTAACTATTGAGTTTTTGACACCTCATGAGACTAAATTAGCCAAAAAAAAGGTTTATAAGAAGTGTTTGTATCATTTGATTCAGAATTTTGTCATTTGGGAATTTCATCAAACACTTGGTGTTCATCTCTATATCTAAGGTAATATTCACATCAAATAATTAAATGGCACAAAAACAAATGTTTAGAATTCAAAATTTACCTTTTTCTCGTATTCAACATTCTTGTCGAGTGACTTAATACCTAAAAACACAAACAAATCACAAAATTACTTGAATATAGACCCTAAACAAAATTAAGAATCATGATCAACTATGGACCCAATTACTTGAATATAGACCCTAAACAAAATTACAGACACCAACATTTACAACAATGATTTGTATACGAAATACCTCCGATAAACAACTCCTCATGCTTCATCATCTCCATCCTAAACACAATCACGAACAATATTTATTTTAAAAAATTCTCATGACAATTATATTGAATAAACATAAAAGCGATAGTATCATATAAATTCATTAACTAATCAATCAAACAAACCGCAAATCAAAGAATCATTGAAAGCACAATTGATGAAAAAATTGAATTAGGGTCTATTTCAGGTTTTAAATGATTTCGTCATTATCTGATAACCTGATTAATGAAACCACAATTATTTGAAGAAAAATCAAATTAGGGAGATCGTCATTAATTGATTTTTCTTAAAATAATTGTTGAGATCGTCATTTAGCAACATGAACGAAACAACTTTTGTTTGTGGATCATGGAGTTTTGCAGCCGTATTTTTTTTTTTTTGTTTATGGGGGAGGTGATGGTTTGAAGGGTTTCAATTATAGATGGGATACAGGTTATTAGTGGGTTATTTTGTTGACCGATTAAATGCTAACATGGAAATTCAATTAGGACCATCCGATCAAAATGAATTTACAGGTGGCAGGTTTTAAAGAATTTTAGCGAGAGATGATATTTTCAAAACCCTGTTTTATTAATATAGTAGATAACTTTTTATGATATTATCTACTATTTTTTTTCCTTTTAACAATTAATTAATACTGCATGTTTTTTTACTTTTGTAAATAACAATTTTAATTAACGAACTTTTAGTATTGGATAATAATTTTTAGATGTACTAAATAGAAAAAATGAACAATTAAATTAAGAGGAAAATAGTAAAGAATTTATAAATTCGTCCTCACCAATTAACCAAAGTAAAATTATGGTGAAATCAAAAAGTGGGACGTCACATAAAGACAGTTGGATAGTGCATGTGCCACATATTCCATTTCTTTTGTCTGTGATGACTCCGAGGAAACTTGTGGCACCAAATTCCCTAACATTTGTGACCACTTATTTTCCAGGCCATAAAAAATAAACTAGGTATTCCATTTTGGACAATAATAGGTTATGTGTTGGCTGATCGCCAGGTGGTTTAATTCATATAAAAAAAATAAACTAGGTTGTCAGGATCGGGATCCTACCTATTATCGTTTTCGGCTTTGCAAGATCGTGATTGTAGGATCGGATCGTTAGATCCTATGAAAATGTATATATTTTTGTATAGGGGTTGTAGTTTTATATTTCTATATAATATTTCATATGATAAACGAATCTAAATGGACGATAAAAGAAAAAGTTATATGTTCAACTACCGTAGTAGTAGAATATTAGATGTATTGCAATGCTCACTTGTACAAAGTTACTATATACGTGCACCTACTTCTTGTTCAATGTTTTTTATTATAGGTTTTTCGTGATAACATTTAGATTAATGCAAAAATATAGTGTTAATTTATTGGTACGTGATTCTGTGAATTATAAAGTACCTGGATGCAAATTACAGGCTTGGTAGATGCTTCCTCATTAGGCGCGTGGTTAGATGTAATCACGTCACACCTCTGTTCACCCTCTCATCCATGTAAGCTAAGAATCACGTTACAGGCTTGGTAGATGCTTCCTCATTAGGTGAAGGTGGATTTGGTCAAGTGTTTGTACATCACAGTGTTTTTGTTGGAACTGATCGTATATTACGTCCTAGGCCAGGGAGGTAATTTTGTACCTAAGAATCACGTTACAAAGCTATGACAGTGTACTTATCTCAGAAACTAGATTTTGACAAATATGTTTTTTCTACTTACAGAGAGGGAGGGATGGCTGAGAATGAAAATGAAAAGAGAAGACATGCATCTCTTAAAAAAGCCAAAATCTCCCGGCTGTCATTAAAGGGCAGTTAGGAGTGTTAACCTCAAATCCTATTGGTCCAGATTCTTTAATCTATGTGCTGGCACATTCCTATTGGTGGAAGTGTTAGGGGAAGTCACTGTTCACGTTAATCTGTTTTGCTATTGGTCCAAGTGTGATGCACAAACTACTGTTCATCCATTAATCTCTTTTTCTTATTGGTCAAAAAAACATGGTGATCTTTACAATCTGCATAAGAAAAAAACCCCGCCCTCTCTTGAAGCTTCCACAGACATCTTCCCCTCTCTTATCATCTTCCCCTACATCCACTTTGAAGATCGAGAAAAAAAAACACCCCTAATGTCACTTTTCCGACGAGGCGTCCTCGGGGAGATATGTGTTCGGAAGGTTGGTTTTGCTTATTATTAATATATTTTTTATTTTTTATTTACTGTCAGGGTTAATTGGAAATGATGATTGGAGGTTTATTAATTTGTTTTTTGATTTACAATCTGAATTTGTGCCTACTCGGCGTGTTTTAGAACAAAGGCTGTTACAAAATCTTATTTCTCACAAATTTCTCTATAATAAAACAATAATTATTGTGGGGATGGACGGTTCTATGATATTATAATTTTGTAAATGTCGTATATACAGGTCAGTTAAGTCAGTTAGGAGTGTTTGGAATTGCATATTTGGTTTATTGCTTATTATGATTAAAGGCTGTAAAGTAGGCACCTACTCATATGCTTATATACAACTTATTTCATCAAAAATTTAGAGAATAAACTAATTAATACTTTCTGACATGGTCCCTCACAGTTGGAAACAAGATTTTATCGAAGCAATTGATGTGGTTATTCTTTCTCACGTACGCAACCCATGGACTATCATTGCTGGTCTGGAATGAAGGTTTGTATTTCCTGAAGTTCAATGATTTTCCAAACACTGTTTAGTAAGTATTTAACTTTGGCAAAATAGTAGCTTCTAGGGCCGTTCCGGTAAGCAGGTTGATAATGCTCCTTTTTACCATCATCTATCTAACCTTAAACCCATTATAAACAAATACATACAAGATATTTACGAATAATTTCAATTCTGACGATTTTTATCATTAGGTACTTTTTTTTAACCTTCTGGTATCATTTTTAGGTTTCATTTCATATTTATATGGTGTTTTGTTGTTTATGTAGTTTAAATGTTAACTTATTCTTTATTTGATCCGCTTATAAGTTAAATACTTTAACGGTTATGGAGAAAATTACACAATTGGGTAATAAAATGTTTTCAACCTTTTTTTTTTTTTTAATTCTTGCAGGTCCTTTTGTATTTTCAAGTATCTATGTAAGATACATAAGATGTCATAAGTCACCACCATATTCGTAGTTCAGATGAGAGCGTGTTACAGCGTCAATATACAGAGTGTGAGTCATTGTTTTTGTTATGCTTTTGCATAATAGTCTAATTGAGTTTGTATACAGAATTTACTTTGTTGTTGCTATGCATTATTTTGTCATGCTTTCAGATTATCACTCGCGTTATGACTTATACAATGTATTAGTGGATGACGCTTTAATGTTATTAGGTGCCAATATTGACACTTTAAAATGGGTCCGTCACAAATAGGCCAACTGAGTTTACTCGCGTTATGACTTATACAATGTATTAGTGGATGACGCTTTAATGTTATTAGGTGCCAATATTGACACTTTAAAATGGGTCCGTCACAAATAGGCCAACTGAGTTTGGTCAACTCGGAAGGTACAGAGGTTATGGTGACTGAGCGGTTGTGGAAAGGAAGCAGTGTCATAATGGTAACTATGGATAATTTGTACAATTTCTCATACCAAGGTCTTTAAATCAATGCAGGTAATTACTGTTCTCACTGGGACCAAATAACAAACGTTTTTCCATTTTTCTTACAGCCAAACAACTAAATGGTAATGGTTTGTTTTTTCAGGCAGCAGGCCGTATAGCTGATAAAGTAGTTGACGTAGCTTACATGGATGAGGGTGAACAGAGGTGTGACGTGACTGCATCTAACCACGCGCCTAATGAGGAAGCATCTACCAAGCCTGTAATTTGCATCGAGGTACTTTATAATTTACAAATACCGACTTTAGCAACTGCAAAACAAATTTGTTTTTTTCACCTTAAGCGATTGATTATATGGCTAACGTGATTGTGCCAAATCTATACTAAAAAAGATGTCAAATCTTAATAAACTTTCAGCATCTTGAAGGGGTGACACGATATGTAGTTGGTGCGCGTCTGAGAATTCTTTTAACTAATCGCAATATTGTTATTCCAGCTGTGACGGATAAGTTGTAAGTTATTACTATTTGTTTATGTGATATTTTGTGTTCTTTAGTAGCGAAACTAATTACATTATTTGGCTTTCCAGGTCCTGTAGTTGGAGAAGTTCAGACCAAGTTTCATCAGCAAATGCGCTTCGAGCAGTGATGAAGCGAAAAGTGTACCGCTTTTAGGGGGTCATTTAAGCCTTAAATCGTATTTATTTGATCAAATATTGCCCTAAATCGTTCCTTTTGTCATTTTAGGTACTTTGGAGAAGAAATCTGGAAAAGGAAGCATTTTGGACGTTTTTGGAGCATAAAAGTGAAGAAAACGACAAAGTCTCAAAATCGGCTGGAAAAGTACCTTTGACGGCGTCAAGTATTGCTCTCGACGGCGTCATGGCTTGGCAAAAGAGGTGGTTATGAAAAATACACATGATAAGCCAGAGAATTTTACTATGGAAAATCTGACGGCGTCACCCTTTAAGGTGATCAAGGCCATCACGGTTTAAGTTAAAGAGGGACGGCGTCAAGCCCATTTCTTACGGCGTCAAGCCTTGATAAGCCAGAGCGGATTTTGGAAGGCTACAAAGGGACGGCGTCAAGAAGGCCATCCGGGAACCCTAGACACGGCGAGGTGACGGCGTCAAGTCCTATAACGTGACGCCGTCAGCCCTTAAACTCTATATATAGTTTTGCAATTTTTTGTCATTAGTGTGCAACTTTGTGAGGAGAAACCCTAAGACAAATTTCTGCCATTTTTAAGGGTTTTCATACCCTTGTATCTCCCATGTTTAATTGAAGATAAGTAATCATTTAATCAATCAATATGTCTATGTGTTGTTTGATTACATCTTGTTCTTGTCTTTTGATTAACATGCTAGGCTAGATTTATCTTGTGTTTGCTTAGATCTAATGAAACCTAGCTATTGATTATCGGTTATTAGTGTGTTATTAATTGTATTGAATGATTGTTTATCGATGTTAGACTTAAGAAAACTGGCTAACCTCCTATACGGTAACTTGCTTGAGCGTCTTAAGAAACATGAACCAATGCGTACTAGGTTTATATGGTTGTATTTAATGCATGAGCGAATTCTAGTGATCCCATGTTAGGAGCTTCCTAGCCGGCTCGACATAGGAGTGAAGTAGGAGCTTGTAGAGTTGGGGAAGTACGTACGCCACCCCACGATTGGTATTAAGGAATACACCCGTCATCCACGCAATTAATACACACTAATCAACCGGTAAAAGATAGTTAGGGAGTAAGGAAATCTAAGTAAACACATTTCTCTCCATATAAGTTTCACAACCTTTTCATTTTCATTTATTTTATTTTATTTTTGCAATTGTAGTTATTTGGGTTAGTTGACTAGCAACTAATTCCGCCCACTCCTTCAAACCCGAGATTTTACTTGCTTTCATAAAATCATAAAAATACAAAAAGAATCTTCCCTCACCCTTAGACCTATTAGAGTAGTTTTTCATACCTAACGAACAATATTCCCTGTGGAGAACGATCAATCCCCCGTACTTACCACTACATTATACTACATCGGTCAGGTACACTGCCTGGTGGGGTTGTAAGCCTCTTGAGATCCCTCGAGAGGTAAAACCTGTTGTAAGGTCGCAAAACCACGCATCAAGTTTTTGGCGCCGCTGCCGGGGAATAGTTATTGTTTAGGTTGAATTTTTATTTTATTAGGTCTACTCACTAGATTCCTTTATAGTGAGATTTTTATTTTATTTTTCTAGGATTTCTTTAGTCTATCTTTTTTCTTCGTTTCTTTGTTCGTAACCATTACCATCCGACATCATGAAAGGTGGTAATATCCTCGATCCCAACAACCCACCACCACAACAACACCCACCTCCTAGAGCCCGTACCTTAGGAGACTACTCTCGTCCTAGCCACCATGGCTATCGAAACACCATTTAGCTCACCCAAGGAGCCAATGTCGCACCCTTGCGATCCGACACCATCCGGTTGGTGCAAAGCGGATGCGCATTCCATGGACTTCGTTCTGAAGATCCTAATCAACATCTCAAGGACTTTCTTAAAATCGTTGATTCTATAGACCTTGATGTTGCCACTCGAGAGACGACCCGACTGCGTCTCTTTCAATTTTCTCTGCGGGACCAAGCTAGTCAATGGCTAGAGCGTCTACCCGCAAGATCCATCACCTCTTGGGACGATCTCACCACTCGTTTCCTCGCTCAGTTTTTCCCACCGGGAAGAACTACCAAGCTAAGGAATGATATCTTGATGTTCCAACAACGTCAAGGCGAGACCCTCTACGAGGCATGGACTCGATTCAAGGACTTACTCCAAAAAGTCCCTCACCATGGCATAGAACTTTGGCTCCAAGTCCAAATCTTTTATGACCATATCAATCTCTCAACGAGGCAAACCATTGACCAAGCGGCTGGTGGTAAGCTATGTGATCTAAGTGCGGAACAATCATGGGCTCTCCTAGAAGATCTTGCTCTTTATGACAACGAAAGTTGGAGTGATCCCCGTGATTTGAATAAAACGGTCAAGGCAATATCTTTGCCTTCGAACAATTCAAGCACTTCCGACCGTAGGATCATAGAACTTGAAGACCAAGTCAAGTTTCTTATGAAATCCTACGAGGCTCCTAAACCTTCAAGCCAAGTGAACAAAATCACTTCTTCATGTGAATTATGTAGTGGTCCCCACGACACTCGTGATTGCATGGAACTCCCCGAACAAGCTTTTGCGGACTACGCATCCTCGCGTACCGACGGAGCGGGAGACAAGTGGTACACTTTCAAACCCGAGCCAAACCCTTACGGTGATTCATACAACCCCTCATGGAAAAATCACCCAAACCTTAGGTGGAAACAAAATCAAAACGCACAACAAACCAATTCGTCCAACCCACCTAATCGTTTTCAATCAAGCGGTTCATCTTCGAACCGTACTTTCAACAACAATCCTTCTAGCAATGGTAGTACCAATAACTTTGAAGGATTGATGTCCCAATTTATGGCATCTCAAGAAGCTCGTTTGGCCAAGTTTGAAGCCGATTTCAAACAAAAACAAAGCGAGATGACCAATAAGATTGACACTTTGTTGAAAGCCCTCAATGACCGAGAAATGGGAGCACTCCCTAGTAACACAGTCAAGAACCCGAAACTAAACGTCAACGCCATCTCGTCAGTTTCGTCTCCTAGTTCTTGTCCACAATATTATTCGGTCAATTCCATGAGCACGTGTTTCAAACAAACCCAAGTCGTTCAAAATGACCAAGAAGTTATGACATCCAAATTGGTCAACAACATAGTTGAAACACCTCCCACTCAAAACCTTGACAATGAATTCAAGGAGCTCCACCTTGAAAGTCCGGTTATTGATGTGTTGGATGAGAAGAAGCTCAAGTTAGGCGAAAAAGGGACCGCCTTCGTTCAAAACAAGCTACCTAAGAAGTTAGATGATCCGGGCTTATTTGTTCTACCTTGCAAGATCGGTAATTCGGAGGCTTATGACACATTAGCCGATCTTGGATCAAGTCTTAACCTACTTCCGTTACCTCTCTACACCTCTCTAAAACTAGGAAAACTTGAAGAGACCGAGGTAATAATAGGCTTAGCGGATGGAAGTGTTGCTTACCCGATTGGAGTAGTCAAAGACGTGTTAGTACACATAGGAAAACTAACCATTTTAGCCGATTTCCACGTCCTTGATATGGTTAGCGACCCTACATGCCCCTTGTTGATAGGTAGAGGATTTTTGGCAACCGCTAGTGCTATGATTGATTGTAAGGAATCTAAGATAGCGGTAGGAGAAGGTGATACTTGGTCAGTCTATGATGTGAAGAAACATGCCTATGATACTAGTGAGGAACCAACACCCCATTGGTTAGAATTAAATAGGAGACCATCTAGATATGGACCTTGGATCGATAGAGACTTCATAGGACCCCAACGCCCATTTTACCTAGAAGAGGACTTTGTGAACCGAACACATACGGTAGAGCAACTCTTGGCTAGGGACACCGAATTGGATCCATTTGAAGACTCTCTAGTTTTTAGGAAGATGATTGAGTTCCTAGGAGTTTTGCCAATTAACCTAGGGATGAATAAGTGGACTTGTGAGGACGATGATCATAAGTGGGATTGGGACAAACCACCCAAAGATGGAGATGGGTCATGGCATATTAAGATGACATTGTATGACCCGGATGGAGAGAAGTTTGAAAAGATATATTGTACTAAGCGGACCAATAGGAAACTTCAATCCAAGTTTAACCCTAAAGACGTCCTCGATGACGAGCTCACTTACATAGGGTAGAAGGACTTTGAGTCTAGCTATAAGACTCGTTAATAAAGAAAAGCGCTTCTTGGGAGGCAACCCAAGCTTTATTTGCTTTGTGTGTTTATTTATTTGTTTGTTTGATTTTATTTGCTTCTGTATGTATTGTTTAATTTTTATTATTATTGATTCATGTTCAAAAACTAAATTGTGAAAATGCTTTATCTTGTTTTTAACTTCGTCTTAACTACATATAAAGGTATTTTGCAAAAATTAAGTGTAAGGGAAATCCAAATCAGTTTATAAGAACAAATAAACATGAATCATAATAATAATAAATTAACATACATATTAGTATTTGTTTGAGTCAAATGCTTGTATCGAGTCATAATGATGTTTTGAAGGATTTCCAGGAAGTAAGGTATAGGTTTTTCCAGAAATTTTTCGGAAACTTAACATGAGAATTCTGTCAGATCATTTCTGACGGCGTCAGGCATTACAACCTGACGACGTCAGGTTTTAATTTTCTGAAATTTTTGAAAGTTTTGTTTTCATAAAAAGTTTTTATTAAATCTCTAACTTATAAACTCCAGGAATCTGCAAAATTATCATTCCACAAGCATTATATCCTTATATATAGATTTATCCCGCCGATGTTATGCAGGTTTTCGTGTTTGTTTTCTCAGGTTTAACAGGTTATTTTGGACAAGGAGATGTATGTGGAATCAAGCTTATGGCGATGCATTAGTCTTGGAGCTTCTACATTCTCTTGGAAGATGATCTAACCATGTTACCTCTTTATCCACCAAACGAATCAGGGGAGTATTTGATTTCATTCTTTTACCTTGTTACTTTTACATTTTGTTATTTGAACATTGGGGACAATGTTCATCTTAAGTGTAAGGGGGGTAAAAATACGATACTTTAGAGAATACAATTACGCTTGATTTTTGTTTGTTTGATGGTAGATGTGTAATAAAACTGAGATAAATACCTGTTAGGGCAATTTTAGTGCCAAATTAAATTTTTTTTTACGACATATAGGAGTGAAACTTTGATCTTAATGAGCGTCTCATGGATAGGAGTTATATGACTAGCACAAAAACCGTACCACTAAAAAATTTTCCACCCCCAAATATGTGAGGTTCGCCCCTAGAATTGGTAGGAAAAGCATTTATGCTATGATGTGTGTACCGGTAGCACTTAGATTCTAGAACTTGCGTTAGGACCATTCCGAGGCCACAAGTGAGACTACATTCGTGTAGTTAGATTTACTACATGATAAGAGGCATTAGGATTAACCCATTGTTTTACACCTGTGTTTTTGTTATAATTACATTGGCTACATTGGTCAAGTAATTCTCCCACACCCTTTGCGTTGTACTCATTTTTAGTACACGATACCCCTAGTACACCCCTCAGAGCCTATCTTTTCGTTTTGACCTTTAAGCATTTTACTTAAAGGAAGAATTGGTTACACCCCACTTAAATGTACACCCAAATCGCCTTAGCCTACCTTGTATGCACTCATCTTTAGTGCATTATTGTGACAACATTTGTTTAAACCCTTAGTTAATTATCTAATTGATTACATGGTTGCTAAGTCGAGTCATATCCTTGTACATATTGTTTTGGGATGATTGGGACTCATGGGTAAAGTACTAGTGTAATGGAGTAATGGGGAAGAACAACATTATTACCCCCATATGTGCTAAATATCTTAAAAGTACTCCAAGTGTTTCGATTATCTTAATTCGAGTCATTAGAATAGTTATTTGTAAAGTTATGTAAAAGTTCAAGTGTAAGGGGATGCAACGCCCCTATGATGTATTATTTTGGATGGTAGGGCAAGAGTGTATGATTAAAAAAAAAAAAAAAAAAAAAATCGAAAAAATCAAGAAACATACAAAAAAATGAGAAAAAGAAAAGTGGAAAAAAACATACGGACTACCATCCCGTTTCATTTTATGTTTATTTTATGTTTTTTTTTTTTTTTGTTATTTTGTTTTTAGCTTAAGTCGAGTCTAGTCTTGGCTTAGCAACGCCATATTGTACATGTAATTAATCAAGATCTTTAACTCGCCACCAGTAAAATATCCCTTATCCAACAAATCCGTGTTTATCATATCCCTACACCTCACGTTATAACCCATGTAAAAGCCCTCTTTGATAGTTTATCTTAGGTGCTTACGCCTAGTGGAGGAGGTTTTTGATCCTTTCCCAAGCCTATGGTAATCTATTTGCTATGACAGGTAATGAGAGATATTATCCGTTTTCATTTATGAGATTTATTTTGATGACACCTGAGAGATGTGAGTATCTAAAAACTACTTGTGAGGTGCTAGTTTGTAATCTCCGTGCTTATTATGATTAAAGTGGAACGACTATTTGTTGTAATTACTTTTATATTAGCGTTAAATGACCCCTAACTTGTATTTTGACTAGAATAAAAGCGCATTTGCTTGAGGACAAGCAAATCTCAAGTGTAAGGGTATTTGATGAAGCGAAAAGTGTACCACTTTTAAGGGGTCATTTAAGCCCTAAATCGTATTTATTTGATCAAATATTGCCCTAAATCGTTCCTTTTGTCATTTTAGGTACTTTGGAGAAGAAATCTGGAAAAGGAAGCATTTTGGATGTTTTTGGAGCATAAAAGTGAAGAAAACGACAAAGTCTCAAAATCGGCTGAAAAAGTACCTTTGACGGCATCAAGTATTGCTCTTGACGGCCTCATGGCTTGGCAAAAGAGGTGGTTATGAAAAATACACATGATAAGCCAGAGAATTTTACTATGGAAAATCTGACGGCGTCACCCTTTAAGGTGATAAAGGCCATCACGGTTTAAGTTAAAGAGGGACGGCGTCAAGCCCATTTCTGACGGCGTCAAGCCTTGATAAGCCAGAGCGGATTTTGGAAGGCTACAAAGGGACGGCGTCAAGAAGGCCATCCGGGAACCCTAGACACGGCGAGGTGACGGCGTCAAGTCCTATAACGTGACGCCGTCAGCCCTTAAACTCTATATATAGTTTTGCAATTTTTTGTCATTAGTGTGCAACTTTGTGAGGAGAAACCCTAAGACGAATTTCTGCCATTTTTAAGGGTTTTCATACCCTTGGATCTCCCATGTTTAATTGAAGATAAGTAATCATTTAATCAATCAATATGTCTATGTGTTGTTTGATTACATCTTGTTCTTGTCTTTTGATTAACATGCTAGGCTAGATTTATCTTGTGTTTGCTTAGATCTAATGAAACCTAGCTATTGATTATCGGTTATTAGTGTGTTATTAATTGTATTGAATGATTGTTTATCAATGTTAGACTTAAGAAAACTGGCTAACCTCCTATACGGTAACTTGCTTGAGCGTCTTAAGAAACATGAACCAATGCGTACTAGGTTTATATGGTTGTATTTAATGCATGAGCGAATTCTAGTGATCCCATGTTAGGAGCTTCCTAGCCGGCTCGACATAGGAGTGAAGTAGGAGCTTGTAGAGTTGGGGAAGTACGTACGCCACCCCACGATTGGTATTAAGGAATACACCCGTCATCCACGCAATTAATACACACTAATCAACCGGTAAAAGATAGTTAGGGAGTAAGGAAATCTAAGTAAACACATTTCTCTCCATATAAGTTTCACAACCTTTTCATTTTCATTTATTTTATTTTATTTGCAATTGTAGTTATTTGGGTTAGTTGACTAGCAACTAATTCCGCCCACTCCTTCAAACCCAAAATTTTACTTGCTTTCATAAAATCATAAAAATACAAAAAGAATCTTCCCTCACCCTTAGACCTATTAGAGTAGTTTTTCATACCTAACGAACACTATTCCCTGTGGAGAACGATCAATCCCCCGTACTTACCACTACACTATACTACATCGGTCAGGTACACTGCCTGGTGGGTTTGTAAGCCTCTTGAGATCCCTCGAGAGGTAAAACCTGTTGTAAGGTCGCAAAACCACGCATCAAGCAGCAACAGATTAGAACTATAGAAGTAATATGAACAGGTAAAAAGTGGTGCATGTAAAGAAGTTAGAAGTGTTGCACACAAGGTCTGTTTTCTTAGCACATGTAACCGTATATATAAGAACTTGCCTTGAATTGATCCTCAAATGTTAACGAAGGTGAATAATTTGCTAAACTTAACATTGCAAGTTCTTATCATCTGCTAAACTTAACGAAGGTGAATAATTTGCTTAACTACATCAACAAGGTTTTGTTGTTCCTGCAGCAATAAGTTTTGTTTTGATTAGCCTACTGCAGTAGGATAATTTCAAAACTTATTGCTGCAGTAGGCTACTTTCAAAACAAAACGAATACGAACGTGAATAATCTGCTAAACTTAACGAAGGTGAATAATTTGCTAAACTACAGCAACAAGGTGTTTTTGCATTACCCTTCTGCAGAAATATGATGTATTCAAATTAGCCTACTGCAGCAATAAGTTTTGTTTTAATTAGGCTACAGCAACAATATGTATTCGTTTCTTTATTAGTGCCTAACATATGTTTTTATTTTTTTCGACTTAATTCATGTTTATATATATTAACTCTTAATAAAATTTGTTGTAGCCACCGATGAGGAATATGCTGAGGCTTATGACATAACAGCAATCGAATTAGATGCATAAATGCCATGACAAACTTTGAGATGGACCGGTATGATGTGAAACCAATCCCCGTCACAGATCAACAACCACCAGCTATTGCAGTACACTACAGGGCACCATTTCTTTTGGGAAAGCTGAGAATTGCTGTACAATTGCACACATGAAGCGTGCGGGTGGTGTGAGTCCACGGGTATCACCTTACGATAGGTATGTAAAAGTATATAAATATGACTTATATTAAAAGCATGTAAAATTTAACTGCATTTTTTTGGATACAATACCATAGTGGGATTAGTATATAAACCACCTGGAGTAAGAATGTAGTTTGGTTTATGAAAACTGCAAGTCTGCAAGTTATGTGTGTTCCAGTAATGTGCGTAAGTTAATGTGCTTATTGTCAGAATTTGAAGCAGAAATTCAATGTAGGTGGATTTAGTAGCAATGACTTTATTGCGTTATAGTGTCATATGTTTTATATATACTCGTGTTTAGGTCCTACAAGGTGCAATAAGCTCCTTAGGGGCAATGACTGTTGGATAGAACAGCCCAAAGTTTGAAGTACCTTTATTTTAAAAAAGTTGGCTCCTTTGTTAGATTACTATAAAATAAGATAGGACCATTGTCGATGTTCTTCTACTATTTGTTCATTGATTACGAATTAGGATTATAACTATGTCATTGCTTTATGGAACTAACTGTCATATGGAATAATCAAGTTCAGATAATTAACATTAATAAACCGGGTTACATGAGGATGATTTCTATAAGTACGCAAATTGCTAAATGTTCTACATGTAATATGAGCCTGAATAATCTGTTCATCGAGATCAGTTTTGTTGCAGCTAGAGTATTTGACCCATACATGACTTATAGTCTATTTGACCAGTTTTCCTTGTAAGTATTTTTTTTGTCCCTTTCACCTGCTTGAAATAAAACACAACCCATACGTGACTTATGTCGATTGTTTATTTCAATACCAAACGAGCTATTTTACTTAATTGTTTGTTGGTTTATATTCAGGTTCAAATAGGAGCATCGCCACTATATAAGGTTGAGAGGAACTTAGGTGAAGGTGGATTTGGTCAGGTGTTTGTACATCACCGTGTTTTTGTTGGAACTGATCGTATATTAGGTCCTAGGCCAGGGAGGTAATTTTGTACCTAAGAATCACGTTACAAAGCTATGACAGTGTACTTATCTCAGAAACTAGATTTTGACAAATATGTTTTTTCTACTTGCAGAGAGGGAGGGATGGCTGAGAATGAAAATGAAAAGAGAAGACATGCATCTCTTAAAAAAGCCATGTATATTGCCTGCCAAACGACGTCGTTTTCGTGCGAACTTAAATCCCTTACAAGTGAGTTGTGGTTGATTTTTTATGCAAACGACACATACCCTTTTTCTTTTTACAGTCGATGTTGATAATTTATTAATTTTGTGTTTACCATGCATAGTTTACCCAGGCCAGTATCTTGGCTGGCCAACGACACCCAGATTGTGGTTGCAGCCATGGTGGGTGTTTCGTAACGCCGCTATATTCACAGATCTAGGCATAAAAACCAGGATATATTCCTGCTGCTATCACAAAACCATTTCTATAGCAGCTTTATTCACACAACCATGGTTTTAACTGTAGCTGTGGTGATAAGTTTTTATTTTATAGGCTGCTATAAGCTCTATATAAGTTGTAGTCATAGGCCACGTATACGTTGTAGTCATAAATGAGTCATGATATGTCTAGAAATTATGTATAAGTTGCGGTCATAAGCTGCAGATAATGAATTGCTTAAAGTTCTTGCTTATCTACAATTTCTGGACTGTTGGGTAACCCTCTTTGTTTTTCTTCATGTCTTTCTAAAAATTAACTAAAACTAATTGCATTTATATGAATATTTAGTTCTTGACAGACTAATGAGTACTTTATAATAATCAAGTTGTGGGTTAATTTCTATGACAGGTAGCTTTTCTTGCCGCATGTGTACATAGGGGTTAAAAAGTATTATCTGCTACAGGAGCTGGTGCACAAGCTGTCCGAACAGGATTCTGTGTAGCTGATTGAGAACATCTTTGGTTTGTAAATTTGATTTGGGTAGTATTGTTCTCAATCGATTATGTAATAGGTTGAACTTGATATAATTAACATTCTCCAATATTCAGGTTCTTAAATTACTAATGTATTTACATAAAAATCATTAACACTATATCACTTGTTTATAAAACACCCCACAATCAACACCGCATAATAAAAATAATAAAAAAAACGGCCACAACCCAGCATCGCACGGGCTTACATGCTCGTATAGATACAATACCGGAAAGGATGAATCTTTGATCCAAAACGTATTTGTAATTCTCCTTTAAAGTACTGTTAGGGACAAAAAGCGAGACAATGAGGATGGAAATTACTCTATACACATTCCATTACTTATTAGGGAATTGGACAAAAAGATCCTTGGGATGATAGAACAAATATAATGGAATAGATAAAGTGAAGTGAAATTGTTCGTTGTAAGATTATTAATGTTTTCATGTGGAGATTAGAACGCGCGTGGTCAGCTACTTGTAATGAGACTTCTTGATAATAGACCGCTGCTATGATGTCCAATGTGTGACTATGCAATTGAGACAACAAACCACTTCTTTGCTCGGTACGATGTAAGGTATGTAGCAACAACAGTTTGTCAAAGTCTTTGATTCTTAAAATATCGGGAACTTCAACTTTACATACATTAGTGAGTTTTTGAATGCAATTAAGGGTAGGTTTTATATGATTTACTTTTTAAATTAAGCTATTGTCGTGTATGTAGGGTATTCACAATGCAAGAAACACTTGTTTGAGGCTTAGATTTAGATCGAATGAACAAGAACTAGAGAGAGAAAGTGGGAACTTCTAGAGAGAGAGAGAACTATGTGTATATTAGCTTGAAATGAAGTGAAGTTCCAACCCTTCCCTTGCAAGGGAAGGGGTATTTATACATACTACTTAATATGCCCCTAGTGGGCTGTGGAGAGAGCTGACAGAGGGTAAAGACCCGACCCACTCCACAATACTAATTAATAACTAATCTACTAATAATATTACTGATAATCCTACGAGCTATGATGAGCTAATAAGTACTCGGGGTGACCGAGTCTTCAGCTGAATATTCATATTCCTAACAATCTCCCCCTAAGGGAGGTCACCCCAGAAGTAATGTTCTGAAATTCAGCACTTCTTCCTTGGATCTTGACATCATAGCTCGTAACCCTTGATTCTTCAATATCATAGATTGTTGTGCAAACATCCGTGATCTTAAGATGACTTCTCTTTTGTCTTGGATGAACTTTGAGTAATCTTTGAAAGTATCATCCTACTTGAGTCTCAAAGTCATCTTTCAGTAGTAGGTCTCCATGTGATGAAATATACTTAGAGCCGACATGCTCACACGATATGGTGTCATGATCTTCAGCATCAGAGTTAGCAGAAGATGTGTTGAAGGTCTTTTAGGTTGATCATGACTTCTTTGATGATGATGTGGTGTGAGCATGTGGTGATGGATTGGCATCTTTTCTGCAACCAGCTACCACAGCAACCAGCTACAGCATTCCACAGCTACAATCGCCAGAAGTTCCTGCATACGACAGTTAGCAATAATTCGACCGGTACTTACAAGTTTGGACTTCGAGATAGTCAACAGCATATTGTGAAAACTCTCTCTAATCCTTACCAAGACCGTTCCTAATCGAAAACCCACAGAGGGCTTTTTAAGATTTTACCGTAGTAAATCAACGATTAGGTGAGTCGCTGGAGATCACTCCACGACTGTAGACCGGTTGAAACCGTCGCGACCACTAAGCGTAATCCACGAGGAATTACCGAAGTGACCTGCTTTCAGGGCTGCTTGATGTTGACCCTGGCAGGAATTTCCATTCAATCATTGAGAATTACATTTGTAAATTCTCTCATAAATGTTCTGGCAGATTACTAAGATCTGCGTAGGACTCATGAGTTTACAACTGGTGTCCTTAATGTTGAACAACCAGTGTAGAAATAATTCGTGTCCCTATGAGATCTTATTATGCATCTCGTGGCTCTAGACTCGATAGTGCGATTTGATTTAATGAGCGGAGGCTGGAGAGGACTGCCACCTTTTCAATATCATCTAACTCGGAGTGAGAGAGAAGATAGAAATGTATTGAACTCCGTGACAATTGAAACAAGAGTCCTTTGAGGGACCTTGAGTGGCTAGGGAGGGTTGTGCAGCGTATCACTGGGTCCATGATACTTTGTCTTCAATGCCAGCAATCAACTAAGTGATTCTGACAGCATATGTATTGACCCGGTTTCTGCCTAAGTTGTAAGGAGGGCTATTTCTTTTCACCCTTTCTCTTTACAATTCTTTTTCATTCTTCAACCCCTTCAGTGCTTACCGAGACTTCATAACTAACACCTTGTTGGGTTTGTTCCAGTGTTAGCTCCATCTCAGTCGGCACTCTTCCCTCATTCACTTTTCTCCTTTTTAATCATACCTAAGGACTTCTACACTAACTAGTGGATTGTCCCTGGGTAGATCCCTCCGGCTCTGGCGGGATCGTGGGAACTTGTATCTAACCTTACCATCCTTATAACTCCATTATATGAAATACAATGGTCGGTCTTTGTTGTTCTTCCATAATTGCCAAACCAAATCTTTGAAAAATCTCTCAAAGTGTTCATGATTTCGAAACACATTTTTGCAAACACTTGAGAGTTTTATATTTTTCAAATGCTCCCCCTCAACATGTGCTCGAGTGATAGTTTTATAAATTTGCACATGTTAGGTAGAGCTCGCATTCTTTGAATTGATCCACTTTCAGTGAACATGACCGATTTGAGACACGCTTACATCACTAGTTAGACTAGCTTGAAATTATTACCCGGCCTGGTCAAGTCCACAGAAAGTTTCTCGAAATGGTACTCTCTACTCAGATACATCTCTTTCGAGACACGCTTACATCACTGGTTAGACCAGCTTGAAATTATTACCCGGCCAAGACGTATCCTTTCGATTGATGGCAATTCAAGTTTCGTCAATTCATTGGTGAAGTCTGAGCCTTGCTCACGTGAGATGCCAATTCCTTTGTTTTGTTAAAACCATTTGCTCCCCCTCAATATGTGCATCGATATAAGAAAGATTTTAGCACATATGGAAGAGCTTGCTTTTATGACCAAAACATTTTGCTCCCCCTCAATATGTGCCTTGATATACAAAATGGTTTTAGCACATATGGAAGAGCTTGCTTTTATGACCAAAACATTTTGCTCCCCCTCAATATGTGCCTTGATATACAAAATGGTTTAGCACATACGGGAGAGCTTACATTAACATCCAAATCATCACATTTTATCAGAATTTCCTATTTAAATCACATTCTCTCCCCCGATCAAAAATTTCAAACCATTTGAGATTTGTGATCCCAGGTGATTTAAATAAGTTTAGAAAATTTGGGAGAAAATGTGGTCAGGTTTAAATGTATTCTGATTTTGGAGCATACTATGCTCCCCCTGAAACAACGAGAGAGTGTCACTGCTGATGTTGCACAAATTTGGCAAGGTGTCGGAAATTTGAACAAATATGCTCCCCCTCAATTAATGACCCGTTTTCCATTAAAAGAGCTGTAGTCATTCAATTGAGCGACGGGTATTTGTGAAAATTTAATTCAATTTACCACCTTGTGTAACATCAAGACTCTCTAGAAGAATCAAACAACATAAAGAGTCTGATGAAAAGAAGACTTCTCTTCTTATACACGACAAGACGCACTGAAACGTACATCAAGTCGGGGAAACATGGATATAAAGTAATCCATGCCCAGGTGAACATCACCCGGTTGGAGGAACAGCTGTCCTTTTGGCGACATGCTTTCCCCATTGTACAGCGTGGGTTGCAGTATGAAGTAACTGCAAGCCATTAAGACATGTTTTAACTGATTAGTATAACTTCTGCTCGAGCTTCATTTAAGAATCCGTGCCATTGTTGAATGACATTTCTAGATCCATAAATGTTATCGATAAACAGAAGACATGCCTAGGTAGGACTATTTTTGGTATTTTCTGATTTTTCGATTTTTATGGTTTTTATAGGTTTTATATTTTTGTATTTTTCTTTTTGATTTAAGATATATACAACTATGTACAAGGATATAAGAAGACAATCCTTTACTCCTCCTTTTCTTCCTGAAGACACTTGAGGGTTTCAGGAGTCATGCTTTTCATGCCAAGGCGTGGGAGAATAAACTGAAACCTTTCTATTGGGAGGGCCTTGATGAAGATGTCAGCTAACTGAAACTCTGTCCTCACGAAGTATAGTTCCACAATTCCTTTTTCCACCTGTTCCCTGATGAAGTGATGCCTGATGTCGATGTGTTTTGACCTGGAGTGCTGAACATTGTTACAACAAAGAGCAATGGCGCTTTTGTTGTCACAATATAGGGGAATTTTGTTGTATGAGAATCCATAGTCCGAAAGTTGTGATCGCATCCAAAGGATTTGTGCACAACAAGCAGACATGGCAATGTACTCAGCTTCAGTAGATGATATGGAAGTACTCATCTGCTTCTTAGAAGACCAACTAACCAACTTTTCCCCTAAAAACTGAGCTCCTCCTGACGTACTGCGACGAGTGTCTTGACATCCCGCATGATCAGCATCCGCGTAAGCCGTTAGCTCCATTGCAGTGTCCTTAGGATACCAGAGACCCATATGAACAGTGCCTTGAAGATATCGGAAGATCCTTTTCACTGCTTCAACATGCTTCTTGGTTGGCCTAGATTGATACCGAGCACACATACACACAGCAAACAGAAGATCTGGTCTGCTAGCCGTGATGTACATTAAAGATCCAATCATGCTTCGATACTTTGTTATATCCACTGGAATCCCTGAAGGATCTTCATCCAGCTTCGTTCTATCAACCATGGGAGTGTCAACAGGTTCACTTGAATAGAATCCAAACTTTTTCAAGATCTCGTTGGCGTATTTGGATTGGTTAATGAATATGCCTCCGGGACTTTGAGAAACTTGTAATCCTAAGAAGAATGACATTTGTCCCATCATGGACATTTGGAACTTGGAATTCATCTCCTTTGAAAAACTATCACATTCACTAGTATCTGTTGAAGCAAAGATGATATCATCTACATAGATCTGAACTATTAGTAGATGGTTTCTTGACTTCCTGGTGAATAGTGTGGGATCAACAACACCCTTGGAGAATCCGTTCACTAGGAGGAACTTGGACAATGTATCGTACCATGCCCTTGGCGCCTGTTTTAACCCATAAAGAGCCTTCTTCAAGCGGTAAACATGAGTAGGATGTTCAGCATCCACGAATCCTTCTGGTTGACTCACATAAACTTCTTCCTTTAAGTCACCATTCAAGAATGCCATTTTGACATCCATCTGGTAGACTATCATATTTCGACTAGCAGCATTTGCAAGGAAGATTCTTATAGCTTCAATTCTAGCAACAGGAGCAAACGATTCTTCAAAATCAATGCCCTCTTCTTGTCTGAACCCTTTAGCAACTAGCCGTGCCTTGTTCTTTAAGACATCACCATACTCATCAAGCTTCACTTTGAAGATCCACTTTAAAGCAATGATCATTGCAAGCTCTGGAGGAGGCACTAATTCCCATACTTCAAGTCGATCAAATTCATGGATTTCATCCTGCATAGCCTGGAACCAGCAATCTTTAGTCATTGCTTCTTTGGCATCTTTTGGTTCGACTTTGGACAGTACAGAATTGAAGAAGCACCATAGTGCATCAGTGGCTAGTTGATTACGTGTGGATACTGGACGTGAGGGATTGCCTATGATGTTGTCGATTGGATGATCACTGGTCCATTTCCTGAGATGGTCGTGAGGTTGAGGGTTATGAACAAACGTAGCAGTGCTGTGTTCTTCAAGTGAGGATGTGTCTGATGAATGTTCAGGAGCAAATATGTTTTCAAAAGGAACCTCATCAACAGGAGCAAAAGGATTAACTTCCAAAGAATGATTATCTGAAGATTCTTGCATTACTGGAGAAGATTGAGCGTTTGATGACGAAGGCGATTGACTGGCAGCTGGAGCATTGTGACTGACTGATACTGAAGCTGTAGGGCCTTCTGAACCTTGTGGGGCTTGAACCTCAGCCATAGGAAGTATAGCAGGTTCACTTGGGATGGTTCCATTCGTTGGCTCAAAGTATTCATCAAACATAGGATCGAATAACTTCTTCAACTCCTCACATGTAGGTGGCACATAAGAATCTGCAGGCGTGGAATTCTGTACAAGTCCTGAATTAATGGGTCCAGGTGACAAAAGGTTAAGATCGGGTCCAGAACTAATTTGTCCTGAAGCAGGTTGCTCACTCAGCTCATCGAACGTGACATGAATGGTTTCCATGATTTTACGGGTTCTCTTATTGTAGATTCGATACCCTTTACTGTCTGGTGTGTATCCAACAAAAATACCTACATCTGCTTTAGCTCTTAACTTTCCCAAGTCTTGACTATCGTTAGTTGGATAGCAAAGTGCACCAAACACACGGAGAAAAGAGAGATCTGGTTTCTTGTTATGAATTAACTCGAAAGGAGTCTTCTCATGAACAGGATGAATTAGGGATCGGTTTTGAGTGTAACATGCTGTTGCAATAGCCTCTGCCCAGAGAAACATCGGTGCCTTTGAAAATATAAGCATAGTTCTTGCAGCTTCCACCAGAGTACGGTTCCTTCGTTCAACCACTCCGTTCTGTTGAGGAGTGCGAGGGATACTTTTCTGATGCGTGATGCCAATACTTTCATAGAAATTACAGAGTTGTTGGTTAACAAACTCAGTACCATTATCAGTGCGGATGATTCTGACAGTTTTATCGAGCCTTACTTGCAGCTGTTTTATCAGTTTAATGATAACCTATGGAGTTTCGTCCTTGGTTCTCAAAAACTTTACCCATGTGAACCGAGAATAATCATCTACTATCACCAGAATGTACTTCTTTCCATTTATGGTTTGTATTCTCATTGGACCGCACAAGTCCATGTGGAGGGTATGAAGAACTTCCAAGTTGGTGTTGATGGTTTTAGGCTTGTGGGTTTGTTTCTTGCTCTTACCCAGTTGACATGCAGAGCAGAGATGATCTTTCTCATATTTCAGTCTGGGCATCCCTCTAACAAGATCTTTACGGGAAAGATTATTTATGGTACCGAAGTTCAAGTGGTTCAAACGACGATGCCACAGCCATGATTTTGTTTTAGAGGCTTTAGAAAGCAAGCATATGGGAGAGGACTTCAACATTTCTTCAATCGATATGGTGTATAGATTGGTGCCCCGACTGCCCTTGAGGAGATCTATACCATCCAATTCTCTGACGAAACATGTATGCTTTCTGAAAGCCACTTCCAGATCTGAATCACAAAATTGACCCACAGAAAACAGATTGTGCCCTAGTCCTTCCACATAATATACCCTTGAGATTACACTGTTACCAAACACATAATCTCCATAACCCATAATAGCACCAAAGTGGTCGTTCCCAAATCTAACTGTCCCGATAAACTTTTTCACGAAGTTCTTGAGCCGCGAGCGATCCCTAGTCATATGTTTTGAGCAGCCTGAGTCCAAATACCACAGAACGATTTGTACGACCTGCATTTGAAACCAGACAACAATGGATAACTGAAAAATGTGGATCCCCAAGTGCAATTGGGGTCCATTTGGTCAGCGCACACATATTCCGGAACCACAGATTTCACAGATGCTACTGTCTTTACTGAGGAGACAGAACTAGAGGCAGGACAAGACCTAGATGGAAGGCATTGTGACACTAAAGACAGGATTCTACCAGTTGGTCTCCATTCCTTATTCTTCACAATTTTATGCATATTCATTTTAGGTAATGGTCTCTGTTTTCCTAAATTGAATTTCCTTCCAGTGGGTCTCCATTCCTTAACTTTCACAATTTTATGCTTATTCATTTTAGGTAACGTGCATTGTTTTCCTAGATTGAATTTCCTTCCAGTGGGTCTCCATTGATAGCCTACGCTAGCAAATGTTTTTCCTGTTGCTTTCCAAACTTTCTTGCATGCTTCAGTTATCCTACCATTCTTAACATGGGGTGATGCAGAAGACATCAAGAAAGACACAACACAATCATCATGATTAGCAGAAATTAAACAATTGTCGCATGTTTTACAGATAGCATTAGAATTCGAATTAATTACAGTACTTTTGATACTAGAATCAACACGATTCATCCTACTCATTGCAAACTTATTGTTCCTAGGTTGGGCTTCTACATTCTTCAAGTGATCATTCTTAGCTGGCGCAGTCCTAACCTTTATTGCATTTTCTCTAGACCTTGACTCGCTAGCTTGGGTGTCACTTTTTACTCCTGTAGAAGCATCGAAGGAAACATTAGTTTGTTTTTCTGTCACATGCCTTCCTGATAATGATGTGTTGGGTTCTGATGTTTTTGGTGGTAGATCAAAGGCTACATGCTTGTTCTCAACAGTAGATGATGATGCAACAAATCTATCTCTATGGCTGCTAAACTTAGGAATTGAGCCTATGGCATATTCTAAGTTTTCCTGAATCCTTTTCGTGAGTTTGCAGGCATAGACAATTGCCCTATCAAGTGGCTTATCAGTCCTATCCTCTTCAACTACCTCACGAAGTGTGTCAAGGCCCTCTCTAAGATGATCGAGATATGTTTGATGGGCAAAGCTGTTATTTCTAAGCTTAAATGGAATACGCCCAACATCAACATCATACTTTTTACTATCAGTAGCCTTTGGTGCATCACACTTACAAGTGGTGCATGGCATTTTACCTTTCACCCGAGCCTTAAGATTCTCAATTTCATTTGTCAAAGAGGTTATTTGATCATTGTGATTGCTTCTTGTAACTTTAATAGAATCATATAACTCTTTGAAATGTTGTTTAACCTTTGAATTTTCTTCTCGATAACACTCATTTTCATAATGTAACTTATTTATGGTGTTTTGATATTGAAAATTCTGAGAATCTGAAGACGAAGGTTTATTGGTGCCATACACTTCACACTTGTTGGATTTCAATTGGGCAATTTGGGCCCTCAGCAGTCGAATCGTGTTCGTGTGAGCTTGAATTGTCTCATCTCGTTTGCTTAATTCAAAATAAGTATCAAATTCAGGAGCATCCAAGGATGTCTTGTCATTTGATATTTTATGTTTTTCATTTAAATGTTGATGTTTCAATTGCAAATTAAGATATTCAACTTCTAATTTTGAAAAACGTTTAACCATATTATCATGGTCATCATTTTGAATTTTGTCAAGCAATTTTAAATTCTCCCCCTCAAGCTCAACAACACGATTCTGGGTGACATTTAACGCAATAGCATACTCATTAAATTGACAAGCAGACAATGCAGAATCAGTGACAGTGTAAAATACATCTTGTGCAATACATTTAGCAATCAAGTTGTCGTTAGTAATGAGTATGTTTTTTCTTTCAATCTCTCGACTCTTAAGTTCTATTGCATATTCATTCACCTCATTTTCCATATCTTTAAACACTACTTCCATTTCTTTTATTTCGGCTTTAAGGGCAGTTTGCAACCCTTCAAAGTGTTCTTTAAGTAGTTTAAAGAATGGCATGACCTCAGTTAAGTAACACATTTTAGCATGTTCAAAGCACCTTTCCCCCTCAGTAATGCCAGTGGGTGTGATTCTCTTCTTACATATTTTATCGAAATCAACAAACAGTTGCCAAAGCACATATAAGCTAATAAAGGTTTTGCATTCAGTGGGAAGAGACAAAGGCACCAAATTCCTAGGTGTATTGGGAGGATACACCGTTATGGACGCAACTTTTTTAATGAGGGGGGTGTTGGCCTTAAGTTTTTCTACCTTAAGTTTTTCATTATCTTGTTTCCAGAATATCTGTTCAGGTGTTAACTTCTTTTGAGGAGCAAACACAGTCAAACGATTCTCCTCATAATAATCATGGGGCTTGATTATTATTCTTCTGACTTTGCACTCGGGATCCCTCATTTTCTCACTCATTTTTTCTCTCGTTCTATCACTTATCTCATCCTCTTCATTTGTGTAGATATGCTCAGGCTGGTCATGAATAGGCATAAGCATCACATTACCATCATATAGGGCGGGTTGAACTACTTTCATGTCCCTAAGGATGGTTGACTTGGGTTCACCTATCATGATTTTACTATGCTTATCACTCAACTTTCTGTGCTTATGAATCATTTGAGCAGTTTGTATGGTTTGATTTTGTGTGTACAACTTATCTTCAAGCTTATTTTTTAACGTCTTGAGTCTAGAGAAATCATTTAAAAGAGTTGTTTCTTTTTGTTTGAATTCTTGCTTAAGTGTAGTTACACACTTTTGTGCTTCCTGTTTCTGTTTGACAGACTGTTCTAGCTGACTTTTCAAAGAACTCAACTCTAATTTTAATGTTTCTTCTCTCACTCTAGACTCTTTAATAAGTGTACTCATTTGACCTTCTAATTTCTGCTCACGTTCATTAAGCTCAAACTTAGCACGTTGTTCATACATAGCCACTTGTTCTTTATAGATGTTTAGTCTAGTGATCAAGTTATCATCAGGGACAGGCAATTTGTTCTCATGGCGCTCACATGCATTATCTATATTACACGCATTATCTAAGGCACATGCATTACTTATAACACCAACATCATTATTGACAAAAAATTCACCATTTGGTACATCAGGCGAGTTGTTGTGATTCAAATACTATTCATATGAAATAATATTGCTATTTTCCATGTCAACATTACTTGAGTCAGAAACATCTGCCTGATGTACTTCTTCGGGATTCTTTTGTCCCTCGACTATATTATATGTGTCATAAATTTTTAGTACCTCAGATATCACGGATGCATTAGAAGGACCAGCTTGACGGGGAGATGAGACCAGGGAAGACAAGTTAGCCATGAAGATTGTTTGAGCCGTAGGTTCATCATCTACATCAGAGTCAAATGCATCACAGTCATCTGCCTTGAAGATGTTAGGATCATTAAATGCTAGATCCTGAACAGGTTTCTCATCCACATCTTCATCAAAAGTATTTCCTCCATCTCCTGCCAAGAACAATAACTCTTCCTCATCCAATACAGCTCCATTCTCTTGAGCTTGCATTGTTACCGACAGCAACTAGTAAGCGCAGTTGCCCCATAGGCCATATCTTCTCTCCTGTAAAGCCAGTAAGTGGAGTCGTGGCTGGACTTAACTGTCTTTGTATTTCAGGACGCAATCTCTTAAAGCAATGTTCATACATTATATCCGCTGATGCGCCCCCATCGACATACATGCGGTGGATGTCGTGACCCCCCGCATTTATTTCAATGGTAAGTGGTTCTGCCACTGCGTTGTCCGCAGTCAAGGTGGGGAAGGAGATTTTGCTTTCGTGAGAGAATTTCTGGCTCACTTTTTGCCTAATCTTTCGCTGCCATGATTGTATCATGAAGATAGTATCAGCTTTTTCCTTAGGCGCTTCCTTCTTGCCTCCGGTTCTCTGCTTGTCTTTTCCCTCCTTAATATTTTTAACGAGGTGGTCCAGCCTGCCTTCTTTCACTAGTTTCTCGATTAGTTGGCGTAACTGGACACATTCATTAGTGGTATGGCCCTTCTGTGCGTGATACTCGCAGTATCCATTCCCTACGCGCCGATCCTCAGGGGTGCGCATAGGTGGGGGTCTTGGAAAGTTCGCACCTTCCATCGCGAATATCTCCTTTGGAGTTTTTGTCAATGGGATGTACTTGTCGTTTCCCCTTCCGCTTCCTTGGTTGCGATAACTTTTGTGACGATTGCCACTCTGGTCATTGGATTGTCTCCTTGACTCTTCTTGTGACCTATGGTTCGAGTAGCCTTTCTGGCTATCCGCAGCGACTGCTTCTCCTTGGACGAAGGACCTTGTGCGCTTCATGAGTTCGTCGAAAGTTAGGGGAACCTTATCATTTAACTTTTTTATCAAATCTGGGTTATTGATTGCATTCATAAAACCCGATATTTTTAGTATCTCTGGGCACGCTTTGACTTGCATGCGTTCTTCCTTAAAGCGTTCCATGAAAGCGCTTGTGGATTCCCCTTGTCGCTGTTTAACCCTAGCGAGTTCGACAGGGTTTTTGGCGCACTTCTTCCTTTGAGTAAAGTTTAAACGAAACGCCTTGCGCAACTCTTCAAACCCATCGATGCTTCTGCGTGGAAGCTTACTAAACCAGTTGCGCGCATTCCCTACTAATGTAGAGTTGAACATATGGCACCACACAGGTTGTGGCCAATTTTCGATAGTGGCTGCTGATTCGAAAATTTTTAGGTGATCATCAGGATCACCTGTCCCATCATATGTTTTGACATTAGCAGGCATGCGCCTTTTCTTATTCTCCGAAAAATCGCTGATGCGTCTAGTAAACGCATCCACCTTTTGGCGACGCCAGGGAAGAGACATGTCTTCATCTTCCTGGTCGCGGTATTTCCCTCTTGATTTCCAGTGTCCAGTTTCTTTGTCCTCGTTGTCCGAGGAATCACTTGAAGGTGAGCGAACTCTTTTGTGACGCTTGTGTTGACTATCATCAGAATCTGAGCTTGCTCCTCTGCGGCGCTTGCGCCGACTATCCTCAGAATCAGAGCTTGAGGGGCTTTCGCTTGGGGAGCACCGTCGCCCAAGCCTATCTTGGACCCTGCGACTGCCAAGCCTAGCGTGGACATTGGCGCGCCGTTCCCCATCTTCATGCTCCTCCAGATGCTGAAAGTCGGCTGCTTCATCGTCCACAACCTTCCTTCCAATCCTGGCGAACACCGGTTGTTTGCGGCTATCCTTCTCGCGCCTTTCCTTTCGGTAGCGCGGTGGGGATGCTTCGTACTCAGGGTCGAAGTTGAGCCTGGCGTGCAGACTTTGGCTTGACCTCTTCTTTGCCTCCTCTTGCATGAGCGCAGCCAAGGCTTCGTAGTTTTGAGATACGAAGTCACTTGGCGTTAGTTCAGGCGTGACTCCTTCTAGCGCGATGGAGTCCGGTTCCAAAACAAGATCCTTGTTTCGTATAGGCGCATTTGGTGGCTCGGTGAAGTTTACTTCTGGCATGGCTAGAGGAGTGCGCTGTGGGTCTACCACGCTAGTACTTGTTGTAGTAGCATTGGTAGTCACAGTGAGCGGTTCTGTTGGAGTAAAGAGCATATCTGAGTACGCTCCTAAGCTTCTAGGCGTGCTGGTTGTTCCAGAGGCCTGCTTAGAGGCCGCATCAGTTTGCTGTTTCTTCCCTAGTAAATCGTCATGCGTTTTCTTCGCATGCGGAGTCCGCTCCTTTCCGTGCTTCGTCATTCTAGTTTTTAGCAAAGCTCTTAGTGTAGGGTCCCACGGATGGCGCCACTTGTTGATACAAAAGTTGGGCGTTCCTTAATTCCGTACCAATTCGATCTTAATGCTTGAGACCTGCGCACTAAGAAAACAGAAAAACACCGTTAGGCTTATCGTGGGATTGTCTCCCACGATTATCCTCCGGCGTGAGAGTAAGTAATCGGTTTTAGGGTTTGTAGAAGAGTTAGGGTTGTGTAAATCGTACCTTTGTGAGGGTTGAGATGCCCTCTATATATGGACACGAAATCCTTATTGGTTTCGTGTTCCCCAATCTTCGGTCTATCCCGCGTAGGGCGGTTAGGCGATATATATCCCATAAATAAAAGATATATTATCGCAGCCATAAATAGCGTTGGGTTTGGGCCATCGTGAGCCCAAACCGTTATTGCAATAGCCCATATCGTGACGGGCTAGAGTCCATTCGTGATGGACTTAAGTATGGGCCGGGTTCGTGACCCGAATACGGACTATACGTCATCAGCTTGCATTAACAGCATCTTGTCTTTGAAGTAATCTGAGTTCTGAGGACGTTTAGGTTGATTGCAGTTTCTAGCAATGTGTCCAAGCCCCCCACAATTATAACACTTGATCTGTTTCCCTTGACCCTGATTGGCATTCCCTGCTCTATTCTGCACATAACCTCGACCCGTGTTTCTACCAGCTCTCCCTTGCACATTCTGAACCACAATTTTCCCATCCTCCACCATTGCTAGATTGCGTGGGTTGGATGAATTCCTTAATTGATTGTTGGTCTGAGGGAGTGATGCTTGAAACTGTTGAACCAGTAATGATACTTGATTGGTGAGGTTGTCAATCATTTTTTCGGTCTGAGAGTAGCCTGAGTCAAGTTGAGAACTCATAGCAGGTACTTGTGAGTGAAGTTGATGATAGCTTGGGTTGGATGATGATTGGATTGTCGGTTGAACATTTGTCATGAACGCCAGTGGATCATTTGTAGTTGAAGGATTAAACTTTTCTCTCAGCACCCGATCATAGACAGCATGCTTCTCATGTTGTTGCAGGTAAGCATACAGCTGTTCATAGTTGGTATCCCTTAAACCTTTGTTGAGTTTGACAGCAGTAACAAATCTGTCCCATTCAGGAGTCATGTTGTTCACAAACTTTGAGTTTAGTTGGATATTGGGCATAGTCATTCTGATCATCCTCATATCATTCACCAACTTATGAAATCTCACATAGTAGTCTGTGATATTCTCTCCTGGGTTCATTTTGAAATGCTCGAACTCATCATACAGCTGTGACTCACGATCTTCCTTTGTGAGTTCTGACCCTGCCAACAACATTTTAACGTTGTCCCACACAGCTTTGGCTTCAGTGTTGAAATTGATGAGCTTGTATACATCCTTTGGAAGACCTTGAATGACTATGTTTGAGGCTCTAATGTCGGCATCATACCTCTTCTTTTCTTCTTCATTAAGATCATTGTAGTTTCTAGGTCTGTCTATGCCCCAAGTCACAGTCCCATCTTCACCAGTTGTAACAACATCTCTGGTGGTACCCATCTGATATGGTCCATCGTCAATTGACTTAAGAATGTTAACTCCATTATCTTTTCCCAAGCAGTAAAGTCTTATCCGTTGTGCCCAAGACTCATAATCCGTCCTATCTAGCATAGGTGGACGAGTGTCAGATCCTGCTGCTTGAATATCTTCTGATGATGTGTTTGATGTGGTAGCCATAGTAACTACGGGATTTTACAGATCTTATGATTTAACCGAGAAATCGAATCTTTCGCGGGAATTTCTAAAATCACCAAGACACAAACCGCCTAGACAAATAGCACTCTTGAGGATACAAACCGCCTAGACAAACCGCGTAGACACAAACCGAGTTCACACTGCAGAGACAAACCGCGTAGACACAAACCGAGTTCACGCTGGAGATACAAACCGCGTTGATACAAACCGAGTACACGCTGCAAAGACAAACCGCGTAGACACAAACCGAGTTCACGCTGGAGAGACAAACCGCGTTGATACAAACCGCATACACACCTCAGAGACAAACCGCGTAGACACAAACCGAGTTCACGCTGCAGATACAAACCGCGTAGACACAAACCGAATACGCTCCTCAGAGACAAACCGCGTATACACAAACCGAGTTCACGCTGCAGAGACAAACCGCGTAGACACAAACCGCGTACGCACCTTAGAGACAAACCGCGTAGGCACAAACTTCCAAACACGTCGCTTTCAATGCTGTTTGTCCTTTTGCCTAAACTAGTAATAAGACAAGCCGCGTTCTCGATGGGACACAAACCGCGTTCAAGAACACGTCCAAAGTACACAAACCGCACCCAAGAACACTTGGATAAAAACACTCAAATCACCCAAAAACACCACACAAACCTTAAATCTGTGAATCCAAGCACCAAATACTACTCTTATACTGTTCCTAAGCTAGAAAGTACAAGGTATAACAACTTTTAATCACTAAACAAAGCACAAAATGAAATTAATGTAACTTGTCAATTCGAACTAAAAACCTCAAAAACTAGATAAATCCATGAATACCAACTCTCATGGACCTAACCATGGCTCTTGATACCAATTGTAGGGTATTCACAATGCAAGAAACACTTGTTTGAGGCTTAGATTTAGATCGAATGAACAAGAACTAGAGAGAGAAAGTGGGAACTTCTAGAGAGAGAGAGAACTATGTGTATATTAGCTTGAAATGAAGTTAAGTTCCAACCCTTCCCTTGCAAGGGAAGGGGTATTTATACATACTACTTAATATGCCCCTAGTGGGCTGTGGAGAGAGCTGACAGAGGGTAAAGACCCGACCCACTCCACAATACTAATTAATAACTAATCTACTAATAATATTACTGATAATCCTACGAGCTATGATGAGCTAATAAGTACTCGGGGTGACCGAGTCTTCAGCTGAATATTCATATTCCTAACAGTGTATTCTGAATTTCGCATAGATATGGTAATTAAGTTTAGGCTGTGCAGATTTATTGTTGTGTCTGGGACATTAGCTTGGGTGACTGTAAAAAGTGTCATCGGCTGAGAAAATGTGGCCTTCCATCGGATGTTTTTCCTTACGATTAGTAAGAAATAGACTTATAAATTGACGCAGATTGTTTCTGTTGTTTTGTTCGATTTTTTCAGATGTTGCTTGTGAACTATAATTGTCTTTATTATCTTTGTAAGTTATCTTTTTCTTGATCCTATGCTTTTGGTCTACCATCAGCTAGAGATTTGCTTTTAGTTCTTATATAATTAAATAAATAAATACTACAGAGTACTTAAAAACATAAAAAATGAACAGGTAGCAATTTTGTGTCTTTATAGTCCACAAATATTCAAAAGCCTTTTACAAATCGACATTAATAATATCTCCTTCATTGACTTGTTTACAAAAAGCTAAGTTCAAGCCACGTGGGAAAAAATAAATAAAAAATAATTCAATCTTGTTTTAAAAAATAAGGAGATATGAATTACGGATCGAGTACTCGATCCGTAATTCATATCCAAAACCAATTGGGGCTGCCCCTAAATACATGCTTATACCCTGTATACATTATCCAAAACCAAAGAAAAGGAGAAATCATTGTGAAGATCATGGTTGTAGTAATAATGTATAATCCTAGATGCTCAAAGTTATTACGTACTTTATCAAATACTTCAATAGGTTCACTACGTTCAACCATGTCTTCACTAGTAACAACACAGCCATACACTTGGAAACCTCGTCTGGATGCCTGTCCAGATTGAGAAAGATGGCCAGCCTACGCAACTAAAGAAATAAAACATATGACACTATAACGCAATAAAGTCGTATTATAAAATACTAGTTAGTCGTGTTTAATGGCTTAGCATAACTAGAAATTTTGAAAATATGAACATGTATGTAAGTGAGCACCATTTGTTTTCAGGTAATTTGTGTTCTGTTCTACTAGAGCATATGTAAGTGAGCACCATTTGTTTTCAGGTAATTTGTGTTCTGGGCTATCAGTACATTTCCACCATGGTTTCAAAATAAAATCAGAAGGTATTGGGCAAGACCATGAATTTAGGCTTCGGGTGTTACAAGTCTTGAAAAGTGCCATTGTAGCTCCTTTTACCGTATCCTGAATTAAGATTGCTTGATCAAAGCTAGCATAGCATAACAAGTTAGTATTGCTCTGCATTAGTTTAGTAAAGCACATGAGAAAGATTAGTTAGTACAATTCTGGATCAACACTCTATTAAGTAGTTTCAGGGGAGGAGTTGATAGAGAGACGCGTTATTTAAATAAGAAATCTTCTTTCCTATAAATATAAGCTGTCTTTGAGACTTGGATGGAATTATATCTTACTCCCATGACACTCACCTCTCCCACTGCACATCAAAGTTCGCGCATGTGTAAATTGATGATGTATGATCTATTTGTTGCTTAATGATATACTCAGTTTCGCTGCAAAGCCTTTATATAAAGTTAGTTGGATGGTTACACTAAGCTGCTGTATTTGCAAGTTCCTTTAGTTCCGTACATGGTTTTCTTCCAATGTGTGTTTCTTGATATATGCAGTGAAGGGCTTGGTGAGGGATATGACGGGGACATTGCTTTTGCCAGTACTCTTGAAACTTTTGGTGGAGGTCATAATGATCCCATTAGTGTCGCTTTTGGAGGTATGTCATATGGTTCTGCAAGCTACCTTATGACAATATTGATGCAATCAATTCGTTGGTTTCTGGTTTCATTAAATTTGTGTCATTATGGTTGACAGTTAAAACACTAAGTAGTGACTACATGCACCATTCGTCATATGTAAATGCATTTATGCTTCTATGTAAAAGAAACAGGCGATCTTAGCCATTGGAATAATTTTAGCAAATGGTTTACATTGCTCATTTCAGTTAACTATCAATTAGAAATTTTTCTTGGATTGGTCAATAATTGCATTAATTAATTTCGTCATGTTACATCAAGTCCCGAAAAATCCTCAATTCTTTTACCAAGCCATTATCAACTGAATTACTGCAGTGTCTTGAATGGGTGTCTGTGCTAAATTACCGCTCATACTTTTCTGCAACTGAATGCTTGGCAGTTATAGATGTTTAATATTTATCTCTAGATTACATGATAGTGACAGCTCTCTTGGTGCTATCTACTTGTAGGTCCTGTTATGACAAAATTTACAATTGCGCTACGAGAGATTGGAACATATAAAGAAGTTCTTCGATCTCAGGTCAGTTTTATTAGCAGAATATCTGTTCTCACTTGCTATAACGAATATGCAGGCATCGTTTGCTGATATATGTTTTATATGTTGTTTATGAAAGTTGTTTCAGCTTTTATTCTTCTTTCACTTATATTGTTGATGCTGTTCCCAGTGGACTTCTGTTTGAATTGTTGCTCCAAAACGTATCCCTCTAGTAATGCATGTTCCAGTGGTTTAGGCTGATAACCTTGTCACCACGTCTTGATATGTATGTTTAACTTTTGTCTTTTATTTGGATCTTATAATTCTAATATTTCTCATTGTCCTTGCAGGTTGAGCATATACTAAATGACCGATTACTGCAATTTGTCAATATAGATCTGCATGACGTCAAGGTAAATTGGCCGAAATCACCACCTCTGAATCATGTTGAAATCCCAGACATTTGACTTCGGTTGAATTTTGACATTATTGTTGTTGATTCTTTCTCTTTTGCAGTTCTGAATTTGGGAATATTCTAGACCTGTCATTGAGAAATGTGGTAGACGGACTCATGGAAGACATGAACTCACAGTTTGGTGATGGCAATCTGTCTGCTGGTTTACCATTAGCGAAACTTCTTCCAAGGGTTGCACAAATTAGTCCACTGCTGCTCGAGGAACCAAGCAGAAACAAATTTACTCAGATCATTCAAAATATACCCGAAGTTGAAGTTTTCTTTACTCTACTCTACACAAACATGTCAATGTCATAAACCTGGTGATTGCTTTCTTGTAACATTATTTCTTCTTGGTTTCAATAGATGCATAAACAAGATATCGGTTCCAAATATCTTTGTTGTTCAAATTCGTACGTTTCAATTTATCGCAGTTATATATTTTGTGAAATTGCTATATCATTCTGCAATTATGTTTGAATAAGTGACCACCATTTTGCTTTTGAGAGTAAATAGGTGGTGACCACCAGCTGGTCTCTAAATTTAACACGAAGTGACCACACATATCGTCACTTATGGGGGTTAACGGTGAGTTAACGGGTTCGTTATATTTAACAAATCAGTGACCACTTTCATGACCATTGTTATCGGTCACTATCTATCAATTTAGTGACCACCTTCAACTCTTAGTGACCAAAATTAGTGACCAAAAATATCGTCACAAATATAGTGACCACCATATTATAGTCAATGGTTAGAGACGGATTTTAATTTTTGGTCTCTAATAAAAATAGTGACGCAGCTATAGTGACGAAAAGTGACCACCCAGGTTTTGGTCACTAAACAGTGTTAGTGACCGATTTTATACTGAAAGTGACCATATTCGTTTTGTCACTAAATCCAGTTTTTCTTGTAGTGAGTACTAAACTCAAAAACTAAAAGTTCCATAACGACATGTCAGCACAAGATTCCACATCATCAAAAAAGTTACCATATCCAACACTCTGAGGTGGTGGCAGCATGAGTGCTTCAGCCATGCTATCAAGAAACCCTGGCAACTCATCTTCATTCATGTAATCCATAGATTCCGGTGATGATTCATTTTCTTCAGTCTCCCCCACTGTGTCTTCCTTCGTATCACGAAAAGCCTCTGCCGCTTCGGCTGCTGCCTTTTGGATGTCCGCTATATCATTAGACTCTGGGACAGGCAGTCGCCATACTGAGTCAGCAAAGTTCAAACACGCATTTCGCCCTCTGAAGGCTAAAGCTGCAACGTCATGAGCCCGGGCTGCCATTTCAGCATTTGGATGAGTCCCTAGCCAAACCCTCGACTGTGTGATCGGATGTCTCACTTCACAAACCCATTTGCCTTATATCCCTGCTCCTTACTCCCCTGTAAACCGGATGTCGGGTTTCTTTGAATTTTTTCCTTCCGGCTCTCTTCTTCGGATTCTCTGAAGCTAGCATAAGTGCTTCTTGTTCTGATGAATAGCTACCATTTCCGTCGGTACCCGTTAAAAGTGTTTCATTGGACGAAGAAGACCGAAAAGAGTTATAAGATCCGTTGGATGCGTTCATATCCATGTTCATGAGTAGGTTTTTGTGTTCGTAGTATGAAGTTGTAAGTTATCAGTGAAGTGATTTCTTGAGTTTTAAGTTATCGGTTTAGAATGTTGAAATATCTATAACTATCTATACATATGTGTCGAATATTTGTCTGAGCGTGTGAATATTACAATTTAATTAGTTTATTATTTTTTATTTGTTTTGCTTCATACGCGTGGACGCGTGGTAGTGCATATTAAGTAAGGTCATTTGTAGTACTACTGCAAATGTTTTAACTAAAACTGCTTATTACTATTATTAGTTATATCTATAAATGAAGGTTGTATTTTTTACCGCAATTGTATTTGTATGATTGCTCAGTACCAAGTACATATATACTCCGTATACATATACAGATTTTTTTATTATTATTCTTTTTTTGAACGGCCGAATTATATTAAAACAAAAAAGCTACTAGCAGTACACTATAAGCTAAATATACTAAGACAAATCTAGAAATAAACCGAACAACACATTCTAGATGCCTCCCGGGGCTTTAACTGCGAGGACTGCAATTACAGAGAACCGAGACAAGAGAAAAATCCTCGCCCACAGAGGCCGAGCTACCGGTTTTCACTCCTAAGTGTTTTTTATGCAGCCCTATACAAGCCCCGGGAAAAACGATACAACCAAAAAAAGACATAAAAGCAAACGAGCCAAACAATCTTGTCCCAGCAGCGAGAAGCAAAACACGGGCTCAGATTAAAACTCAATAATAGCTCGACTCAACGCTCGAGATGCTAGCTCGTTGAAAACTCAAATTTTCAGTAGCCATAGTTTAACTTATAAAAGAGACTTAATAACTAGCTAGACTTTTTAATATTGGGTATATGGTAATGTACAAACTTTAGATAGACAAATATTTTTAGCTACATATTAATATTGTTTATACAATCATCAAATTATTCATTTGTGTAATAAGTAAATACAGTAACTAGCTAATAAGTCGTAAAGAAAAACAAAAAAAAGAAAAAGAAAAAAAAAAAAAACTCGCTGACACCTAATGAAAGAAGAAAATACTCCGTAGAAAAGAGTGTAAGTTAAATAATCACACACAGTAGTGGATGGTCACAAGCAAAAATATCACTACGTACTAAGTAAAACACAGCCACAAGTATTTTTGTAGGTCCCAACCAAATAAGCATCCTTGAAGAGAAATTGATTTTGTTTGATAAAGTAATGGGGCAAGTTATTTGGAACTCTCATGGGGAAGGTTTTTAATCGCATGAATCGTCGGTTTGTATGATATGCATCGTTAGTTGTACGGTTTGATCAAACCCTCTTGATTTGATAATATAGGGACGGTTGGTATAACAAAACATTAAAGTAATTTATGTATGATGACAACTCATCACAGTTTTCCACGTCATCACCTTAGAACATTCGATCCTTGTGCTCCAGTGAATTTTACATCTGTTGAAAGAAGCACGCTATGAAGAAAGAAAAAATACACACCTACGGGTTCTAAAGTCGACGTTGCGAAATCTGCTTTATATATGTTTAGAGTGAGGTTTCTTTTGATTATCGAATGAACGTGACTGTATTTTCTCTCGCTACTTGTTAGAACTTTTCATCAAATCGCCATTAAAAAAGAGGACGCACGACATGGATTTTTATATAATTCAAGGTCGGGCTCGATTATAAAACCACTAAAGGCCTCATAGTATTTAGGCTCTAAAACATATTCTTTTCTTTTACATCTCGATCTTGCGATAATTTATAATTCCAAAAAACAAAAGTGAGTGACAATATATCATGTGATGCGATGATATTTCACTAACAAATATGTTACATACGTTAAAGGGTTAGAAAAGGTAACTAAGATGAAAGCCTCATTTATGGCCAATATGAGATCATGTTTTTATTTTAACAGCCCAAACATGAGAATAGATAAAATTTATTTGGTGCCTAGCAAGAAGCTATAAAGATACATATTTTTTTAAAATAACTGAGGGATTCACCAGCTATATTAGATTACAATAAGTGCACCTATTACTATATGGGTTTTGCTAATCTCTGCCCACTGGGCAAAGGATTAAGAGCAATTAATGAAGACAATATTTCATTTTAAATCAAAAAATGCATTTAATAAACATTTATTCATCTCTAAAATTACCGTAATTGATCATAATTTTGATATTAATTAACTCAAACATTCCTTATATATATAGCTAAACAAATGCCCGGTGGGCAGATGTTAGCAAAACCCTTACTATATACACGTCTTCAAAGATCTTATTAATATAAGGATCTTTTACTCCTGTGATAACAACATTGTTCATGTGCTTCCATATCGGCCAAATAGCGACTTAAACAACATGTCAACAGCATTGAAAAGCCTTTTTAATTTTTTGGAATGATGTTGAATTCTTCCATTAGAATCGATGATCAACAAGTTAGCCGAAATGTTTGAGGGGTTCGTGGTTCACCATTTTGCAACATCCGCTCAAAGGTTTGTAGAAGTTCATGATGGATAGACATGTGGTCTTCGTGAATCGTTGATTCTTTATTACAGCATGGACACCAGCTGATTGAGTTAAGCTCAAAATATGAAAATATTTATATATTTATATCATATTTCATATATATCGAGTTTACATAAAGACGTGACATAAGGCGGCGTGGGGGCATGATCAAGCCTCACGCCATTGCGAGGCCTTTGCGAGCCTTTTAGAACCATGATAAATACTAATTCAATTAAAACCCAAATTAGGAGACTAACGATAGATCCACAAAAAGGTGTAGATTGGCGAGAACACCCTGACCCCGGGTGTCTTTTTGGCACCAGCCATTGTCCACCCCACAAGGAATAGCTTCGGGCAACTCTCCTGGCCTAGTGGGGCACCAACTGGAGTGAGTCGAGACTTTCGGACTCTTGATCTCTTATCCACAAAGTCTCTCCAGTGAGCCCATAGGTTTTGCGGAGGTGGATACCTATCTGGGAGCAAAGTGTCAGGTATGGGATTCGAACCCGAGTCTATTGACTTAAGAATGAAAGTCACACCCACTGGACCAATGCCCCAAAGAATAGATTGGTTTTAATGTTGGATAATAGTTTGAACAAGAATGGGATAAATGCAGATCGAAGACATCCTTTTTTGGATTAGCAAATAATTGGTAGCGTTAGCAACATTAAAATATTAATTTAAAAGTAAACAAGTTCAAGCTGACTGAATAATACAATAAGCCTAATAAGATAATTACGCCATGAGTAGACACACCTAAGTAAATAAGAGAATTTATAAAGGGTTATGTTATTAAGACCCCCTATTATATGACAATAGAGGGTTTTGGTTAAAATATAAAAACAACGATACACATCGTACAAACACGTAATACACAGCGCCCTACGAAACCCTCCATATCTTTTATAAATGGGACAAGTTATCTGGACCCCCCCTATAGGGGGGGGGGGTATGCAATGATTGGATGCAGCGGGCGGTTGTACTGTCTGCTTCGCGGGTTGTACATTCCTCTAATAGGGGGAGGGTATGTATAACATAACCCAAATGGAATATGTGGTACATGCACTATCGCACTGTCTTTATGTCACGTCCCACTTTTTGATTTTCACCTCAATTTTACTTGGGTGAGTTTATCCAATCATTGGATGCATCGCTGGTTTGTACGGTGTGCATCGCGAGTTGTACGGTTTGACCAAACCCTCCCTGATGTGACAACATAGGGAGGGTATGTATAACACATCCCTTTTACTTTAGTCAATTAGTGGGGGCGAATTTATAAAGGGGAGTTTATACGGACCCTCCCACAGGGAGTGTTTCGTGCAGCCCTGTGTATTGCGAGTTTGTACAGTTTGTATCGCAGTTTGTACATTTTAAACAAAACCCCCTATTGTCACATCATAAGGGGGTCTTAATAACACAACCCTTTATAAATTCTCTTATTTACTTAGGTGTGTCTATTCATGGCTTAATTATCTTATTAGGCTTGAACTTGTTTACTTTTAAATTAATATTTTTAATGTTGCTAACCCTACGAATTATACTATATACTAATCACCAAAATCTCCCGGCTGTCATTAAAGGGCAGTTAGGAGTGTTAACCTCAAATCCTATTGGTCCACTATATACTAATCACCAAAATCTACCGGCTGTCATTAAAGGGCAGTTAGGAGTGTTAACCTCAAATCCTATTGGTCCAGATTCTTTAATCTATGTGCTGGCACATTCCTATTGGTGGAAGTGTGTGGGGAAAGTCACTGTTCACGTTAATCTGTTTTGCTATTGGTCCAAGTGTGATGCACAAACTACTGTTCATCCCTTAATCTCTTTTCTTATTGGTAAAAAAAACACAGTGATCTTTACAATCTGCATAAGAAAAAACCCCCGCCCTCTCTTGAAGCACTACAACAAAAGTGGCTTTTTAGGACCCTTTGTGTGGGACGCTATGATAATGGAGTCCTAAAAAACTGTTTAATAGGACATATGAGCATTTAGGGTCCTTTTTAAATATTTGCTACTTAGGCAATGTCCTAAAAAGTTATATAATAGGATGGTCGATGATTTGGGGTCCTATTATCATATACCTTAATAGGACGCTTAAAATATGGATCCTAATAAATTACTTTATAAGACATTTAGTTGTTGGTGTCCCATTATGTGATAGTGTAATACGACACTTGATCACTAGATGTCCTATTATCATATACCTTAATAGGACGCTTAAAATATAGATCCTAATAAATTACTTTATAAGACATTTAGTTGTTGGTGTCCCATTATGTGATAGTGTAATACGACACTTGATCACTAGATGTCCTATTATGACATAACCTTAATAGGACGCTTAAAATATGGATCCTAATAAATTACTTTATAAGACATTTAGTTGTTGGTGTCCCATTATGTGATAGTGTAATACGACACTTGATCACTAGATGTCCTATTATGACATAACCTAATAAGACATAATAGGACACTTGAGTTTTGAGTCATAAGACATCAGTTAGTTAAAACGCTTATTCACAAAAAGTTTTATTATAGCAAAATTTAATAGGACCTTTGACACGTGGGTATTATAACGTTAACCTTTATAGGACGCTTATGTACAATGGTTTTATTATTGTACACCATAATAGGACATTTCATTTTTGAGTCATATAACATCATTTTTTTAAAACGATTATTTGCAAAAGTTTTATTATAACAAAACTTAATAGGACCCTTAAAGGATGCATATTCATTATGGCTTTATTACAATACACCATAATAGGACACTTGATACATAAGTCATAAAACATTAATTATTTAGAACGCTTATTCGCAAATGTATTATTAAAACATAAGTTAATATGACAGTTGATACTTGGGTACCATAGATTGATACTTGGGTACCATAGATTGATACACCTGAGTTTTGAGTCCTAAGACATCAGTTAGTAAAAACAGACAAAAACATGTAAAAACGGACTAAAACGTGTAAATACTAACGAAAACTTGTAAAAACGGATGAAAAGGTGTAAAAACGGACGAAAACGTGTAAATACTAACAAAAACGTATAAAAACGGACGAAAACGTGTAAAAACGGACGAAAACGTGTAAAAACAGATGAAAAGGTGTAAAACGAACGAAAACGTGTAAATACGGATGATAACATGTAAAATCGGACGAAAATGTGTAAAAACGGCCGAAAACGTTTAAAAACGAACGAAAAAATGTAAATACAGACGAAAACTTGTAAATACGAACAAAAACATGTAAATACGGATGAAAACGTGTAAAAACGGACGAAAAAAACGTGTAAAAACGGACTAAAACATGTGAATACTGACAAAAACGTGTAAAAACAGACGAAAACGTGTAAAAACAGATGAAAACGTGTAGAAACGGACAAAAACGTGTAAAACGGATGAAAACATGTAAAACCGGACGAAAATATGTAAAAACGGACGAAAATGTGTAAAACCGGACGAAAACGTGTAAATACAAACGAAAACGTGTAAATACGGACAAAAACGTGTAAATACGGACGAAACGTGTAAAAACGGACGAAAACGTGTAAAAACGGATGAAAACGTGTAGAAACGGACGAAAACGTGTAAAAACGGATGAAAACGTGTAAAATGGACGAAAATTTGTAAAAACAGAAGAAAGCGTGTAAAAACGGACAAAAACGTGTAAAAACGGACAAAAACGTGTAAATACTGACGAAAACGTGTAAAAACGGACGAAAACGTGTAAAAATGGACGAGATGATATGGTTGCACATGAGATGTTAAACGAATGAGCCGAGCAATCATGGAACTCGTGGTCAACAACAAAGTTCCAGCTTATCTTGTTCTAGTTTGAAAGATGCAATTTCTAACTATGGGCCAAGTGTAAAGCAATTTATTAACTCACCTGTTTCGTTTGATGAATGAGCCGAGTTGTTTCGTTTGCTTGTCTAGTTGTTTCGTTTGATCTGTTTCGTTTGCTTGTCAAGTTGTTTCGTTTGAGTCTTTATGAAATTAGCCGAGATGTTAAACGAATGAGCCGAGATGATACGGTTGTACACGAGATGTTAAACGAATGAGCCGAGATGATATGGTTGTACACGAGATGTTTAACGAATGAGCCGAGATTATATGGTTTTACACGAGATGTTAAACGAATGAGCCGAGATTATATGGTTTTACACGAGATGTTAAACAAATGAGCCGAGATGATATGGTTGTACACGAGATGTTAAACGAATGACCCGAGATGATACAAATGTACATGAGATGTTAAACGAATGAGCCGAGATGATATGGTTGTACACGAGATGTTAAACGAATGAGCCGAGATGATATGGTTGTACACGAGATGTTTAACGAATGAGCCGATATTATATGGTTTTACACGAGATGTTAAACGAATGAGCCGAGATGATACAAATGTACATGAGATGTTAAACGAATGAGCCGAGATGATATGATTGTACACGAGATGTTAAACGAATTAGCCGAGATGAGATGGTTGTACATGAGATGTTTAACGAATGAGCCGATATTATATGGTTTTACACGAGATGTTAAACGAATGAGCCAAGATGATATGGTTGTACATGAGATGTTAAACGAATGAGCCGAGATTATATGGTTTTACACGAGATGTTAAACGAATGAACCGAGATGATACAAATGTACATGAGATGTTAAACGAATGAGCCGAGATGATATGGTTGTACACGAGATGTTAAACGAATGAGCCGAGATGATATGGTTATACATGAGATGTTTAACGAATGAGCCGAGATTATATGGTTTTACACGAGATGTTAAACGAATTTCTCTATCTCATTTTCAGTTGTCCCTCTAAGTTTTCCCAAAAGTCAAATTATCCCTCCTTCCCATCTACTATATTCTTTTAACCTAAAAACCGCCCCCTTTATTTCAAAATCAAGAAACCACCCATTAAAATTGAAATATAGCCTAAGATGTGTTTTCTTACACAAATTAAAATTAAAAAGCTCGATTTATTTGTAAAGATGTGTTTTCTTACACATATTAAAATTGAAATATAGCCTAAGAATCGAATTCGGTTCGATTTCAGCTCGAAAAGCTTGATACATTCATAACTAAGAATCGAATTCGGTTCGATTTCAACTCATTAAACATTTCGAGTTCATTTGATAGGCTTGAGTTTGAGCTCAAAGCTCGATAAAAATCAGATCGAACGAACTCTAGTTACTCGACAAAAGCTCTAAATCATTTACGTCTAATCCTTACCTATTTTACTTAAAAAAAAAAAACTCTTATCTTTTCCCCAAAATTTCAATCTCCCGCTCATGATCCCGCCCCTCTTTTCCCCAAAATCAAAACCCTAACACTAGTCAGATCTATCTTCTCTCTATTCATCTCTTCTCCTTCTCTCTAGAACCGACTCACACCAACGCCACACTTCACCGCCTTATCTCGCCGTCGCTACACCAACCATCGCTCCTCCGCGCCATCACCATCATCAAGACAAGGGAGGCAAAGGGTGAGTTTGTTAGCTTCGGTTTTTTGGTTCGAGATAACCACCACATCCACCACCATCACAGTCGAGCCACCATCACCCTCATCTCACCTATCCTACTCTCATCATGGGTATGCTCAAACACATATTTAATTTATATTTTTCTTAAATCTATAATCGAATATAAAACGATTTATATTGATCTTCGTGGATTAAAACTAGCCTAAAACATGTTTATGATTGTAAATTCGTGTGGTGGTAATCGTTTATGTTGTTTGATATAATTATTTTGCGAACGTGTTGGGTCAAGGAATCCGTATGGGTTTGGGTCGAGCTCTTTTGGAACCGGTTTTGGATTGGATTTGCTTATTGTCTATGCATATGGCTCATTTGGTTCTTAATAAGCTGTAGTTGAGTCTGATTTTGGGATTGTGTTTGGTTTCGGTTTACAAGAGAAGTGGAGAGAGTGTTTGTTGTTTATTCTTTTTTTTTTTGGTTCACGGTATAAACAACAAAGAGAGTGTATGTCTGTTCTCGGCTCTAACCACCCAAGGGGTGCGTCTGGCTTGTGTCTCTGCTCGGTACAGCCACCAACCCAAAGAGGGTGCTTATTTGGTTTGAGTTTGTACCGCGCAACAGCCCTGCTAAGGGTGCGCTTGTGTTTAGTTTGGTTTCAGTCCGTTTGGTTTGTTCACTCACGGCACGGGTTCACAGCTGAGACCACTTGGTCTCGACGAGGTAAATGTATATTACATTTCGGGTAGCCGTGGTGATGTTGACAGGGTGTTTAGGTTGTTGTTGGCAGTTTATCATCCTAGGAATAGGTATTTGTATGATCTTGAAAGTTAATAGTAATTTTGATTGCATAGATATCAAAGACTTTTCTAGAAAGTTAAGAAATTAATTTGGTTAGTTTCAAAGTTGAAATTTTATATGTTTGATCTTGAAAGTCATGTGTTGCTTTGACTCGATAAATTTAATGTAGGTGGCAATTAGTTTAATACGCAAGACTTGATGATTTTGGTGATATTATGTTGCAGGATTGTAGAGGTTGTGAATTTTGTTTATGATAATGGCGACCGGAGCTGCTCCAGCTTCCTTTATGGGTTTGAAGAGTATGGATAACGGATTGGGGTTTGTGAAAACTTCAGATTTTATCAAAGTTTCGGACGTGAAGAGGGTTAAGTTTCATAGAACCAAGATATCCGTGATTAAGAATTCTAACCCTGGTTCAGATATCGCAGAACTTCGGCCTGCTTCTGAAGGAAGTCCTCTGTTAGGTATATGCTTTCTGTTACAATCTCATTAAACTTAAGCTTCAGTTACTTACGCGTTTAGTAGATTTCATGTTCATGCTATGTAAGCGCTAGTATATATCCGTGTCAAGTATCTGACGGAGTTTCTTTTTTGTTAATAGTTCCTGTACAGAAGTATTGTGAATCCACATATAAAACCATCAGGAGGAAAACCCGCACAGTAATGGTTGGAGATGTAGCTCTTGGTAGCGATCACCCCATAAGAATTCAAACAATGACCACAACTGATACTAAGGATGTGGCTGCAACTGTAGAACAGGTACCCTGTTTTGCTGCTTATAATTAATATCATTTGTAGTATCTTAGTATCTGGCGAATTGACAGTAAACTCTGCGGATTTTTTAATGATTTGGATTTTAAATAGTATAACTTGATATGTGGCATCCGAGCATAGTTTCATAGGTATGTTATCTTTTGTCATAAGTTCTGAAAGATGACTATTAAAGTGTTGCTGAAATAGTATATATTGGGACTGAGGGTAGTGAGGATGAGCGGTTGTTGTTGGCAGTTTATCATCCTAGGAATAGGTATTTGTTGCATATTGGGACTGAGGGTAGTGAGGATGAGCGGTTGAGATTGAGTGGGTTGGTTAGGTCGGTTGGTGTGTTTAGGGCGTTTGAGAACGTGGATGTGATTGGGAAACCGGATGCGATGACGTATATGGGTGCGAGTAATGTGGCTGCGAGTTTGAGGGCTGCGGCGATTTTTTTGAAAGTTGGGGGTGATTGGGATTGGTTTGTTACTTTGAGTGCTGCGGATTATCCTTTGCTGAATGCTGACACAAGATGGTATTTTTTATTTTTTATGATATTCTATATGCGTAGTTATATTTACATTGTTGTTTGATTAAACTGATTAGGATTTGAGGTCGCCGTTATTGTTATTGCGTGCTTGGTTGAATCTAAAAGTTGACGTTTGTATCAAATCGTGTGACTTTAAGCTTCTTAAATTGTTTTAACTAAATATTACATATTGATTAAACAGTGAAGGCAGGAGAAGAAAATGGGTGTTTCCAACTCTTGTTCAGTCCCATACTTGTGAGGTAAATTTCAATCCACCATCTATTTAATTATTGGTTAGTTTTCGGGCACATGCATGTTCATACTGAAATTGTATGCAGGAAACTGAACAAATAATCAGACGTCGTGAGATGAAGATTGTTGGTCTATCACCGTATTGGTTTGATGCAGCTGAAGGCAGTGCGGTTTTGAACACAGTTAATATGAAATCAATGTTTCTGTTGACCGGACCAAATGGTGGCGGGAAATCAAGTCTGCTTCGCTCAATATGTGCAGCTGCACTACTTGGAGTATGATAACGCCTAAATCTAACATGTTTTTGATAGCGTTATTGGTAGTTTTATATATGTTTTGTGGTTATATTTATATGCTTTTGTTACTAAATCGTACCAAAGTGTGTTTGCAAAGCATTTGTAGCCAAAGACAGGAAAATGGATGGAAAAGATGCAAAAATGAAGAAAAAGGAAGTATTTGAGATTTCATGTGAATCTTGTGTCAAGTTCCGCTTCGTAAGGTACTTCAAGGAGTTAAAGTTCAAGTAGTCAAGTTCATAAGCTTTAGGATAAAGAGAAAGACCGAAGAATCAAGAGCTACGTCCGAGAAACAAGTCATACGCAAAAGACCAAGAAATAGGTTCAGCAGCCATCACCATCCGATCGGTCGCCGCCCGCAACCGATTCGGATGGAGTGAAAGTGGATTTACCGAGAAGACCAACCGATCGGTAGACCATTCCATCCGATCGGTTGGAAGTCGCTGTTTTACCCAAGACTTCTTTATTAAGGATTGTGACTTTATAACTCCGGTTCTAGGCCCTTCTTGTCATTATTCTAACCATTCAATACTACTTGGAGAGCAAGAGAAGCATTTATGCACTTAGACCCTTGGTTGGAGCAATTTATGGAACCATTAGTTGAGTATTTATATACCAATCAATCTAGAGAGATACATACATGCTAAACAAGTGCTAGGAGAGAACCATTCACAGAAGAAACTTAAGAAATTCGTCCATAAGTCCAGGAGAAGGGAGAAAGTCGAATTTACCATTTTCATTGCTTGTGGAATCATTGTCTTTCACTTGTAATCTTATTTCCAAATCATTGTAAGACTTTCAATCATGGTTTCTAATGTTCAAATTATTGAGTTTACATTTATGTTTGCTATGAGTGGCTAGTGCCTTTGTGCACTTGCTTAGATGATGTGTATTATTCATTGATTTGCATATGATTGTGATAACATGTTTTAATTCAATTTCAAGTCAATTCTAAGAACTAATTGTGATAAAGTTTCATAGTGACATTTGGGAAATCAAGTTTAACTAGTGCTAGTAATCTTAAGGGTTGAAAGAACTATTGTTATTCCACTAGTTATAATCATTTGTCTATGAATGATTGTTGTCTACCACTATTCTTGATTAACCAAAGGAACTTAATTGTGATTGTAATGAAAAAGCTTTTGTCTATCAAAACGGATTGATTGTAAACCACTTTAAAGGTCGAAAGATTAATAGTTTGCTTTCAATTGTGACCTTTTGTCTATAATTGGTTACCTTTTGTATTGACCATTTCCTAAGCTTGTTTGATTAGACAAAAGATTGTTTTTGTGTTTGAGGAACACCAACTCATGAACCTTGAATTGATCTTGAATTGATTGGTTAATCGTAATGCTTGTTTTTATAAACCAAAATCTTGACGAAGGTTTAATTTGTAGGAACAATAGATTAGTGTAAAAACTAATTATCACAACCAACATGTTTTCCAAAGTTATCACAATCATATTAGTCAATTGGAGTACACTAGTCTAAGCAAGTGTAGTTTTTAATCATTTGAATTTTCATTATATCATTACTGCTTATTTGAGATTGTTGCTTTTAACTTGCAATTCGATTCACTACACAAATCCCTGCGAACGATCCCGACTTACCATCAAAATCTTGCTACAACGGACGAGTATACTTGCTCGTATGTGTTGTTATTAGATTCGGTAATTCACCCTTTATAAATTTAAAACTTGCACCGAACCGGGCACATCAAGTTTTTGGCGCCGTTGCCGGGGATTTTGATCGTGTTTCTGTAAGTTTTAGTCCAATTCTCATATAGTTAGTTTTCGTAAAAAAAAAAAAGTTTTACCGAGCTGCCCATCCGATCGGTTATTCATCCATCCGATCGGTTTTTCCAAAATTTCAATTTACCGAGAGAACCATCCGATCGGCGGACACTTCCATCCGATCGGATCCTTCAAATCGAATTTACCGAGAGATCTATCCGATCGGTAGATTGTTCTATCCGATCGGTTAGACGATTCTGAACTTTTCAAATTGTTTTCATTCTTTGCTCGTTTGTTTAGACATTGCCTCGATTCGTTGGGGAATTGTATGAACACTCGATCAACTGGAGTAGAACCAATTCCACCATTTTCAGATCCCGAACGTTTAGTCCGAAGACAAAGAAGAAGAAGAACACCCTTTGTTCCACTAGCCAATCGTGTACCAAGAGTACCAAACCCAACGTTTGATAACCTTTTTGAAGCCAAAGTCGTTTACAACCCATTCACTGACCAACCTTTTCCCATGGCTGACGATAGACCCATGTGGGAAGCAAACCGAGCCGTAGCACCAACTCCTGGAGCTGCTATTGTTGCTGTCAACTTAGGTGACAATTTCACCGTGAAAGGTCACCATCTTTCTATGATCAAAGACCGTCAATTCGATGGCCGTTCGAGGGCCGATCCTCACAAACACGTTGCCGAATTCATTGAAATTTGTGGCATGTTCCGATATGGTGATACAAATGTAGACGCCATTAAACTCAAACTTTTTCCGTCATCACTTGCTGGAGATGCAAAAGTGTGGTATAACGAATTAACACCAGGAATCATCACTACTTGGGAGGAGATGAGGCAAGCTTTTGTAAGCCGATTCTTTCCACCTGCAATGTTTGATCGACTCATGGGAGAAATTCGTGCTTTCACACAAAATCCTAACGAATCACTCGTCGAAGACTGGCTTCGTATGAAGGATTTACTTCGAAGTTGTCATGGACATGGTTTAGGACGGGGAACCATTATTCAAATCTTTTACCATGGACTTGATGAAACATCTCAAGGAATTCTTGATGCTGGAGGAATTTTTCTTTATAAGACTCCTAACCAGGCATATCAATTGCTTGAAGACCGAGTTCTTCTCAAACTCGACTGGTCAAAAGATGCCAAGACAAAACCCTTAAGAAAAACCGTTGCTTTCGCCGAAAGTTCAGATTCATCTAAACTCATGGAGAAAATGGAAACCTTGGTTTCCAAAATCGATTCGCAATACAAAGATCTTAGAGGAGAGATGAAAGAAATGCGAGATGGTTGTAACAACTGTGGAGGTAACCACCCATCATCAGAATGCGATGATCAACCTATGGATCAACCAAAAGAAGGAGAAGCTAATTATATCCAAGGAGGATACCGAGGAGGAGGATATCGAGGAAATTATTACGGAAGAAACTCTGCTAATTGGCAAGATCGCCGACAAAGGGATAACAACCATGAGTCCCAACCAAAAGTAGAGAACCAAACCTCACAAAGTTCCGACAAGAAACCTGAAGAAACAGATTTTGAAAAAATGATGAGAGAATTTGTCACTGCCCAAAAATCAACCAACGAGTTCGTCAAGAATCAATTTTTCAATCTCAAAACCAAAGTTGAGCAAGGTCAGAAAAATCATCAAGCATCTATCCAAGATCTTGAAAACAAATTTGGGAGACTCTCTGATCAAATTTCTTCACGACCATCAGGTTCGTTGCCTAGTAACACCCAAACCAACCCAAAACCATCATCATCATCGAATGATAAGACTTATCGTCCACCACAAACCAGAAATGAGCATATCAATGCTGTATTCACAAGAAGTGGCCTGTCTTATGATCCACCACCCAACCCAAACAACACCACAACTATCGATTTCGATAGTGAGGATGAAGATGAAGAATCCAAGAAGGAAAATACACCAAAAACATCACCCAAACCCAAACCCAAACCACCAGTTAAGGCTTACACTCCAAAAATTCCATATCCACAGAGCCTTAAGAAAGAAAGAATAGAGGAGCGTTATAAGAAGTTTGTTGAAATAATCAAAGAAGTTAGACTCAATGTACCTCTCATTGATGTTTTAGCTGGAATGCCCAATTACGGGAAATTTTTGAAAGAACTTCTTAACAACAAAAACAAGTTGGAGCAAATATCCGCTACCTTTCTCAATGAAGAATGTTCAGCTATTGTTCAAAACAAAATTCCACAAAAACTCGGAGATCCCGGAAGTTTTCTGATTCCATGCATATTAGGAAACAACATCACATGCGATGCTTTAGCCGAATTAGGTGCGAGTATCAATTTGATGCCTTATTCGCTGTATACGAAACTTTCAATCAATACCTTGAAACCCACAAGGATGAGTATCCGATTAGCTAATCATACTTACCAATATCCTGTTGGTATTGCTGAGAATATGCTTGTCCAAGTAGGTAAATTCATTTTTCCCGTGGATTTTGTAATTCTAGAAATGGAGGAAGATAGTAGAGTACCACTTATTTTAGGAAGACCTTTTCTAAACACCGCTGATGCGATCATCAAAGTAAAAGGAAGAGAACTCAATCTTGGAGTTGGAGAGGATAGAATCACGTTCTTAATCGATAAAGCAATGAAATATCCACATTCCAGTGATGACACTTGTTTTAACATTGATGTAATCGATGAAGTCACTGAAGAAGAATTGGATGCATTACTTGAAGATTCTGATCCATTCATGACTATTTCAGAGAAGATTAGTGAAACAACTTTTGATAAAGAATTCGCTGATTTTATGGAAGTTAAGATTGAAGAAGACGAAGAAGAAGAAGAAGAAGAAGGAGAGATAATAGAAGAAGATTTTGAGGAAATCAGTCTTAATGATCAGATGAGGATCAAAACATCACTTCAAGAACCACCGACTGATCTTGAGTTGAAACCACTGCCAGAAAATCTTGAGTATGCTTACTTGGAAGACAATTCGCTACTTCCAGTAGTCATATCTTCGTTGCTAAATGATTTTGAGAAAGAATGTCTGATTTCAGTTCTTAAGAAGCATAAAGAAGCTTTTGCGTGGAAAACTTCTGACATCCCAGGAATCAGTCCTGATTTTTGCAAACACAAAATCAATTTCGAAGAAGATGCCAAACCAGTTGTAGAAAGACAACGTCGACTCAACCCCAACATGAAAGAAGTTGTTAAAAAAGAAATCATCAAACTGCTTGATGCAGGTATCATTTACCCCATCGAGGATAGTCCTTGGGTGAGTCCTGTTCACTGTGTTCCGAAAAAAGGAGGAATGACTGTTGTGACCAACGAACGGAATGAACTAGTTCCTACTAGAACTGTCACCGGATGGCGAGTATGTATTGATTACAGAAAATTAAATAAAGCCACCAGAAAAGATCATTTTCCTTTGCCTTTCATGGATCAAATGCTTGAGAGATTAGCAGGAAACAAATACTTTTGTTTTCTTGATGGTTTTTCAGGATATTTCCAAATTCCTATTGATCCAGCTGATCAAGAAAAGACCACATTCACATGTCCCTTTGGAACTTACGCTTATCGGCGTATGCCTTTTGGATTATGTAATGCCCCCGCGACTTTTCAAAGATGTATGATTGCCATATTCCAAGATATGCTTGAAACGTCTATGGAAGTTTTCATGGATGACTTTTCAGTTTTCGGAAGCTCATTCGAAGCTTGCCTTTCTAACCTCGATAAAATGCTTGAAAGATGTAAAGCTGCACATCTTGTTCTCAATTGGGAGAAGTGTCATTTCATGGTAACTGAAGGAATTGTGTTAGGACACAAAATTTCTAGTGCAGGAATGGAGGTTGACAAAGCAAAGATCGATGTCATTACCAAATTGCCACCCCCAACTAACGTCAAAGCCGTTAGAAGTTTCCTAGGACATGCAGGATTTTACCGTCGTTTCATTAAGGATTTTTCCAAAACATCTCGTCCAATGACGAAACTTCTTGAAAAAGATGCTGTTTTCGATTTTAATGCAGATTGTATGAAAGCATTCGAAGCATTGAAAACACAACTGACTAGTGCACCCATTATGGTTTCACCTGATTGGTCACTACCATTCGAGCTTATGTGCGATGCAAGCGATTTTGCTGTTGGAGCCGTATTAGGACAACGAGAAGAGAAACATTTTCGTCCTATATATTTTGCCAGCAAAACACTCAACAATGCTCAGCAGAATTACACAGTTACAGAGAAAGAATTGTTAGCCGTTGTTTTCGCTTTTGATAAATTCAGATCGTACCTTGTCCTTTCGAAAACAATCGTGTTCACCGATCATTCAGCGTTAAAATATCTGTTTAAGAAGCAAGATGCTAAACCGCGTCTCATCCGATGGATTTTACTACTCCAGGAATTCGATATCGAAATCAAAGATAAGAAAGGAGCAGAAAATCTAGCCGCTGATCATCTATCTCGTTTAGAAAATCCAAATCTGGAAGAATTAAAAGAAGATGAGATTGACGATTATTTCCCAGATGAAACACTCATGACTGTTGATACAGATGATGAGAACGAAATTCCATGGTTTGCCAATTATGCAAATTATCTCGTTGGAGGAATTCTAAAGAAAGGATTAACTCATGCCCAACGAAGTAAATTCTTTTCGGATCTTAAACATTATTATTGGGAAGAGCCTTATCTTTTCAAAATGTGTCCCGATGGGATGATTAGAAGATGTGTTTATGGTTCTGAAACAAGAAGAATTCTCGATGAATGTCATCATGGCCCAACTGGGGGACATTATGGTCCTTCCACCACCGCTAAAAAAGTCTTTGATGCTGGATTCTATTGGCCGACTATTTTTAAAGAAGCCCATACTCTTGTTAAAAATTGTGATGCTTGCCAAAAATCCGGTAGTCTTTCTCGAAGAGATGAAATGCCTCAGAAGAGCATTCAGGTCTGCGAATTATTCGATATTTGGGGAATTGATTTCATGGGACCGTTTCCTAAATCACACAAATATGAATACATTCTCGTTGCTATTGATTACGTTTCCAAATGGGCTGAAGCAGAAGCTCTACCCACAAATGATGCACGAGTAGTTGTTAATTTTCTCAAAAAGCTTTTCGCTCGTTATGGAATTCCTAAAGCTTTGATAAGTGATCGTGGAACCCATTTCTGTAATAAACAAATGGAGAAAATTATGAAGCGATATGGAGTTCATCATTGTTTCGCTACAGCTTATCACCCACAGACAAGTGGTCAAGTCGAAAATACCAACAGAGCCTTAAAAAGGATACTTGAAAAAACGGTTAAAGACAATCCCGCCGTTTGGTCGAGAAAACTGGATGATGCTCTGTGGGCATTTCGCACGGCTTATAAAACACCAATTGGTACAACACCATACAGATTGTTGTATGGAAAAACTTGTCATTTGCCGTTTGAAATCGAACACCGCGCTTACTGGGCATTGAGAAATTGTAACCCAGACCTCAAAGTAGCTGGAGAAAAGAGATTTTTGCAATTGCATGAACTCGATGAGCTTAGACTACAAGCTTATGAGAACTCCAAACTTTACAAAGCAAGAACAAAAGCTTATCATGACAGAAAGCTAAGAATCAGAAAAGAATTCAAAGCTGGAGACAAAGTTCTGCTTTTTAACATGAAGTATAAGTTCAAAGCTCCCAAGCTGAAACCGAAATGGTTCGGACCGTATACAGTGAAGCATGGATTTCCATCCGGATATGTTGAATTGCATGACAAACATGGTGGAAGTTTCATTGTTAATGGGCACCGAATTAAGTTATACTATGACAAGGAGCAAATGAATGAAGTTTCTATTCAAGAGATTCCGCCTGAATCAGAATATGAAGCTATAACCTTTATGTCACCCTTTCCGGCCGATTTCAAGAAAAACACTCCGTGGGCCGAAGATTCTGGTTATATCTATGATGTTCTACCAAGACCGTGGGAGAAAGTTAAGTTGGAATACATAGATGAAACTGGAGAGGGAATAGTGATTGGAAATGTGTTGTACGTTCCAAAATTTCTAATGAAGAAGTCAACACCAACATGAAGAAAGAGAAGTTCGAGTCCGGCTGATGACTCGTTAATAAAACAAGCGCTTCTCGGGAGGCAACCCGTGTGTTTGCTATGTTTATTTTTCATTTTTATTTTCTAGTGATTAAACCCCAAAGTTTTTTCTAAATTGCTTAGTTGAACTTAAGTGTGGGGGTGTATCACTGCCTTTTGAATAAGCGAAGAAATATTTCGTATGTGTGTTTCTTTTGTTTTTAGATTACTGCAGATAATGATTTCGAAGCTTGGACGCTAGGATCAAGACTCCTCATGAGAAGAAAATACGGTTTATTCTCTTATTTCCCTATTTCATTCTTTGTCGTTTATCACATTGAGGACAATGCTTAACTTAAGTGTGGGGGGGTGAATAGGAAAATAAGGATAGATTGTAGTTTTGAGCTGAATTTTAAAATTTTGTTTGCCCTTGTAATCTAGTCTTTTGTCATTTTAAAGATCATATTCTAGAATAACTGGATTTATCCACTGGTGAAATCTGTAATTTTGAAAATTCGAGATGTGTCCCGATTAATATTGCAATCCATTCTGGGATCGATAACATTAGCTAGCACAGATTATAGCCCTTTCCACTAAAGTGTGAGAATTTGAGCCTGTTCTATATACAGCATACATCTTTTATGCTTAGATCTTTTGCTATGAGTGTGCCGGTGATTTTATTTATTCTAGAACTTGTGCTTGTAAATCATTACGAGACCGTTGTGAGATCACATTTCGTTTGTGATATAAGTGTATATGCGTGATAAGAGGCAATCTTAGGTTTTATCCCAAATGGCCTTCCATTTTCATATAATGCTATATTAGCTAGCTACATTGGCTAGTTAACCACTCATATGGACCCATTTGTTAGCATTTATCTTTAATGCTAGATACCCCTAGTTACACCCGCCGAGCCTATCTTTTCTTTTGATACAATCCAGAAAAATTCAAAAAGATTTTACACCTTTTTAAGCCTAGCCTTATTTTTAGTCAAATCTTGGTTGGTTGCTAGCTATTTGGAAAGATGGATGTTATGTGGAAATCATGAAAGTTCTAAGGAAGCGTAAACTCCGAAGGTTGTTATACGAGAAAAGTCATTGCAACTATAAGATGACAAGTTAAAAAAAAAAAAAAAAAAAAAAAAAAAAAAAAAAAAAAAAAAAAGAGAAAAAAGAGGAAAAGTCATTGCAACTATAAGGTGACAAGAATAAACCAATGGGCTAAGTGAATCAAGTATGAATAAAGGAAGTATGGAGTTTTTCACAAAATGGCATGATATTGGTTTGTAATAGCTAGTAACATTTGGTTCGTAGACTTTGACTATTCTATTTTTATTTTCAAACAATTTCATAAATATATCCCATGCCTTATCCTACCCTTTTTGACTTTGTGTAATTATTAAGTGTATGGACATGTAGTAACCATCCGATTTCTTGAGGAATTAACTAACGTTGTTAGCGATCTAGGGAGTATTTTGGCGACCATCCGTTATGCAAGTAACGTCGTTAGGAACCAAGGTACAATCTAGTGACCATCCGTTATTTGGTGATGCAAGAATTCGTTGTTAGGAAGCTATTATGTTTTGCATGAGATAGTGGCGCATTAGTCTTTTATATCCCTTTAAGCCTTAAACCCGAATAAAAGCCCTCTTTGATATGTATACTTGGAGCTCACACCATTTCGGTGTAGTTTTGTTTCTTGTACAAGCTTATGGTAATATTTAGATCATGACTGAGCAAATGAGTGTCATTCCGCTTATATACTCTACCAATCATACAAATGAGTGTTTGAGTGAATTATATTTCATTTCCCTTTCGTGAGGTGTTTAGTAATGTGTATCATGCAAGAAAATCATATGGGTATTGTCAAACATCTCGATGATTCAACCATAAAAGCTTAAAATGATGAATCTAGCTTGTACTAGTGCTTGATAGATTTGCATCACATTTTCCTAATCATTGGTGCATACCATGTGGATAATTGTTTTTAATTCTAGATTTGCTTAGGGCAAGCAAAGTTCAAGTGTGGGGGATTTGATAACGCCTAAATCTAACATGTTTTTGATAGCGTTATTGGTAGTTTTATATATGTTTTGTGGTTATATTTATATGCTTTTGTTACTAAATCGTACCAAAGTGTGTTTGCAAAGCATTTGTAGCCAAAGACAGGAAAATGGATGGAAAAGATGCAAAAATGAAGAAAAAGGAAGTATTTGAGATTTCATGTGAATCTTGTGTCAAGTTCCGCTTCGTAAGGTACTTCAAGGAGTTAAAGTTCAAGTAGTCAAGTTCATAAGCTTTAGGATAAAGAGAAAGACCGAAGAATCAAGAGCTACGTCCGAGAAACAAGTCATACGCAAAAGACCAAGAAATAGGTTCAGCAGCCATCACCATCCGATCGGTCGCCGCCCGCAACCGATTCGGATGGAGTGAAAGTGGATTTACCGAGAAGACCAACCGATCGGTAGACCATTCCATCCGATCGGTTGGAAGTCGCTGTTTTACCCAAGACTTCTTTATTAAGGATTGTGACTTTATAACTCCGGTTCTAGGCCCTTCTTGTCATTATTCTAACCATTCAATACTACTTGGAGAGCAAGAGAAGCATTTATGCACTTAGACCCTTGGTTGGAGCAATTTATGGAACCATTAGTTGAGTATTTATATACCAATCAATCTAGAGAGATACATACATGCTAAACAAGTGCTAGGAGAGAACCATTCACAGAAGAAACTTAAGAAATTCGTCCATAAGTCCAGGAGAAGGGAGAAAGTCGAATTTACCATTTTCATTGCTTGTGGAATCATTGTCTTTCACTTGTAATCTTATTTCCAAATCATTGTAAGACTTTCAATCATGGTTTCTAATGTTCAAATTATTGAGTTTACATTTATGTTTGCTATGAGTGGCTAGTGCCTTTGTGCACTTGCTTAGATGATGTGTATTATTCATTGATTTGCATATGATTGTGATAACATGTTTTAATTCAATTTCAAGTCAATTCTAAGAACTAATTGTGATAAAGTTTCATAGTGACATTTGGGAAATCAAGTTTAACTAGTGCTAGTAATCTTAAGGGTTGAAAGAACTATTGTTATTCCACTAGTTATAATCATTTGTCTATGAATGATTGTTGTCTACCACTATTCTTGATTAACCAAAGGAACTTAATTGTGATTGTAATGAAAAAGCTTTTGTCTATCAAAACGGATTGATTGTAAACCACTTTAAAGGTCGAAAGATTAATAGTTTGCTTTCAATTGTGACCTTTTGTCTATAATTGGTTACCTTTTGTATTGACCATTTCCTAAGCTTGTTTGATTAGACAAAAGATTGTTTTTGTGTTTGAGGAACACCAACTCATGAACCTTGAATTGATCTTGAATTGATTGGTTAATCGTAATGCTTGTTTTTATAAACCAAAATCTTGACGAAGGTTTAATTTGTAGGAACAATAGATTAGTGTAAAAACTAATTATCACAACCAACATGTTTTCCAAAGTTATCACAATCATATTAGTCAATTGGAGTACACTAGTCTAAGCAAGTGTAGTTTTTAATCATTTGAATTTTCATTATATCATTACTGCTTATTTGAGATTGTTGCTTTTAACTTGCAATTCGATTCACTACACAAATCCCTGCGAACGATCCCGACTTACCATCAAAATCTTGCTACAACGGACGAGTATACTTGCTCGTATGTGTTGTTATTAGATTCGGTAATTCACCCTTTATAAATTTAAAACTTGCACCGAACCGGGCACATCAGAGTATGCGGATTTATGGTACCTGCTGAGTCAGCATTGATTTAACTAGAATAACTAATTGATCAGCATTTGTGAATTTATTTGTATTATGAGATTATCTGTAGTTGTATGAAACGCATTGTTTTGATATATATGAAATGCGCTTTTTTGCTATTTGTGTATTTATTTGTATTATGAGATTATCTGTTATTTAATGTGGGGATATTATTAATTTTATAAAAAAAAATTTTTTTTTTTTAAAATTTGAACCATGACACGCAAAAAATGGGTCATAAAATAGTGTCATAAAAGCGTGTCATAAAGTAACTATAATGGTATATTATAACCGTCCTAAGAATTAACATTAAAGGACGCTTGTATGTGTATCAAAAGATTAAAAGTAGGTTACCACATGTTAGAACATTGGAAAAGTGTCCTAATATGTTTTTATTAGGACGTTATTTGTGTTGTTTATAGACGTAAAATGCGACCATAAAATTGGTATCATAATCTTATTTGAGTTATTAGGACCCTTTTCTTGGTTGCTAAAATAGCTATGATGTTACATCGTAAGCGTCCTAACAATACTTTTAGGACGTTTTTATGTGTTTCAAAAGATTAAAAGTAGGTAATCACATGTTAAAACAATGTAAAAGTGTCCTAATATGGTTTTATTAGGACGCTATTTGTGTTGTTCATAGACATATATTACGACCATAAAATTGGTTTCATAAGGGTTAGGACGCTTTGGACCTATTACAACCGCTCGAGATGAAACGCTTTCATCCTTGGTCCTATTAAATGAAAGGTCCTAAAAAGTACCATTTTATGACGCTTATGGGGGTCCTAAAAAGCCATTTTTCTTGTAGTGAAGCTTCCACACACATCTTCCCCTCTCTTATCATCTTCCCCTACATCCACTTTGAAGATCGAGAAAAAAAAACCCCTAATGTCACTTTTCCGACAAGGCGTCTCCGGGCAGATTTGTGTTCGGAAGGTTGGTTTTGCTTATTATTAATATATTTTTTATTTTTTATTTACTGTCAGGGTTAATTGGAAATGATGAATGGAGGTTTATTAATTTGTTTTTTGATTTACAATATGAATTTGTGCCTACTCGGCGTGTTTTAGAACAAAGGTTGTTACAAAATCTTATTTCTCACAAATTTCTCTATATTAAAACAATAATTATTGTGGGGATGGACGGTTCTATGATATTATAATTTTGTAAATGTCATATATACAGGTCAGTTAAGTCAGTTAGGAGTGTTTGGAATTGCATATTTGGTTTATTGCTTATTATGATTAAAGGTTGTAAAGTAGGCACCTACTCATATGCTTATATACAACTTATTTCATCAAAAATTTAGAGAATAAACTAATTAATACTTTCTGACATGGTCCCTCACAGTTGGAAACAAGATTTTATTGAAGCAATTGATGTGGTTATTCTTTCTCACGTACGCAACCCATGGACAATCATTGCTGGTCTGGAATGAAGGTTTGTATTTCCTGAAGTTCAATGATTTTCCAAACACTGTTTAGTAAGTATTTAACTTTGGCAAAATAGTAGCTTCTAGGGCCGTTCCGGTAAGCAGGTTGATAATGCTCTTTTTTACCATCATCTATCTAACCTTAAACCCATTATAAACCAAAATTGCTAAAAAAAACCAGTTTGTTAATATGAATAGTTAGGATACATGTTCAAAAGACTTATATTTGAATTTCATTGATGGGATCCGGAAAGGAAAACAAATCCAGCTTGGATAACTTTTTTTTTTTTTTCTGTAACTAATACATACAAGATATTTACGAATAATTTCAATTCTAACGATTTTTATCATTAGGTACTTTTTTTTAACCTTCTCGTATCATTTTTAGGTTTCATTTCATATTTATATGGTGTTTTGTTGTTTATGTAGTTTAACTGTTAACTTATTCTTTATTTGATCTGCTTATAAGTTAAATACTTTAACGATTATGGAGAAAATTACACAATTGGGTAAAATGTTTTCAACCTTTTTTTTTTTTTTTTAATTCTTACAGGTCCTTTTGTATTGTCAAGTATCTATGTAAGATACTTAAGATGTCACAAGTCACCACCATATTCGTAGTTCAGATGAGAGCGTGTTACAACGTCAATATACAGAGTGTGAGTCATTGTTTTTGTTATGCTTTTGCATAATAGTCCAATTGAGTTTGTATAAAGAATTTACTTTGTTGTTGCTATGCATTATTTTGTCATGCTTTCAGATTATCACTCGCGTTATGACTTATACAATGTATTAGTGGATGACGCTTTAATGTTATTAGGTGCCAATATTGACACTTTAAAATGGGTCCGTCACAAATAGGCCAACGGGGTTTGGTCGACTAGGAAGGTACAGAGGTTATGGTGACTATGCGGTTGTGGAAAGGAAGCAGTGTCATAATGGTAACTATGGATAATTTGTACAATTTCTCATACCAAGGTCTTTAAATCAATGCAGGTAATTACTGTTCTCACTGGGACCAACTAACAAACGTCTTTCCATTTTTCTTACAGCCAAACAACTAAATGGTAATGGTTTGTTTTTTCAGGCAGCAGGCCGTATAGCTGATAAAGTAGTTGACGTAGCTTACATGGATGAGAGGGTGAACAGAGGTGTGACGTGACTGCATCTAACCACACGCCTAATGAGGAAGCATCTACCAAGCCTGTAATTTGCATCCAGGTACTTTATAATTTACAAATACCGACTTAAGCAACTGCATAACAAATTTGTTTTTTTCACCTTAAGCGATTGATTATATGGCTAACGTGATTGTGCCAAATCTATACTAAAAAGATGTCAAATCTTAATAAACTTCCAGCAACTGGAAGGGGTGACACGATATGTAGTTGGTGCGCGTCTGAGAATTCTTTTAACTAATCACAATATTGTTATTCCAGCTGTGACGGATAAGTTGTAAGTTATTATTATTTGTTTATGTGATATTTTGTGTTCTTTAGTAGCGAAACTAATTACGATATTTGGCTTTCTAGGTCCTGTAGTTGGAGAAGTTCAGACCAAGTTTCATCAGCAGATGCGCTTCGAGCAGCAACAAATTAGAACTATAGAAGTAATATGAACAGGTTAAAAGTGGTGCATATAAAGAAGTTAGAAGTGTTGCACACAAGGTCTGTTTTCTTAGCACATGTAACCGTATATATAAGAACTTGCAATGAATTGATCCTCAAATGTTAACGAAGGTGAATAATTTGCTAAACTTAACACTGCAAGTTCTTATCATCTGCTAAACTTAACGAAGGTGAATAATTTGCTAAACTTAACGAAGGTAAATAATTTGCTAAACTACAGCAACAAGGTGTTTTTGTTCCTGCAGCAATAAGTTTTGTTTTGAATAGCCTACTGCAGTAGGATAATTTCAAAACTTATTGCTGCAGTAGGCTACTTTCAAAACAAAACGAATACGAACGTGAATAATCTGCTAAACTTAACAAAGGTGAATAATTTGCTAAACTACAACAACAAGGTGTTTTTGCATTACCCTTCTGCAGAAATATGTTGTATTCAAATTAGCCTACTGCAGCAATAAGTTTTGTTTTAATTAGGCTATAGCAACAATATGTATTCGTTTCTTTATTAGTGCCTAACATATGTTTTTATTTTTTCGACTTAATTCTTGTTTATATATATTAACTCTCAATAAAATTTGTTGTAGCCACCGATGAGGAATAAGCTGAGGCTTATGACATAACAACAATCGAATTAGATGCTTAAATGCCATGACGAACTTTGAGATGGACTGGTATGATGTGAAACCAATCTTCGTCACGGATCAACAACCACTCGCTATCGCATTACACTACAGGGCACCATTTCTTTTTGGAAAGCTGAGAATTGATGTACAATTGCACACATGAAGCGTGCGGGTGGTGTGAGTCCACGGGTATCACCATACGATAGATATGTAAAAGTATATAAATATGACTTATATTAAAAGCATGTAAAATTTAACTGCATTTTTTTGGATACAATACCATAGTGGGTTTAGTATATAAACCACCTGGAGTAAGAATGTAGTTTGGTTTATGAAAACTGCAAGTCTGCAAGTTATGTGTGTTCCAGTAATGTGCGTAAGTTAATGTGCTTATTGTCAGAATTTGAAGCAGAAATTCAATGTAGGTGGATTTAGTAGCAATGACTTTATTGCGTTATAGTGTCATATGTTTTATATATACTCGAGTTTAGGTCCTACAAGGTGCAATAAGCTCCTTAGGGGCAATGACTGTTGGATAGAACAGCCCAAAGTTTGAAGTACCTTTATTTTAAAAAAGTTGGCTCCTTTGTTAGATTACTATAAAATAAGATAGGACCATTGTCGATGTTCTTCTACTATTTGTTCATTGATTACGAATTAGGATTATAACTATGTCATTGCTTTATGGAACTAACTGTCATATGGAATAATCAAGTTCAGATAATTAACTTTAATAAACCGGGTTACATGAGGATGATTTCTATAAGTACGCAAATTGCTAAATGTTCTACATGTAATATGAGCCTGAATAATCTGTTCATCGAGATCAGTTTTGTTGCAGCTAGAGTATTTGACCCATACATGACTTATAGTCTATTTGACTAGTTTTCCTTCTAAGTATTTTTTTTGTCCCTTTCACCTGCTTGAAATAAAACACAACCCATACATGACTTATGTCAAATGTTTATTTGAATACCAAACGAGCTATTTTACTTAATTGTTTGTTGGTTTATATTTAGGTTCAAATTGGAGCATCGCCACTATATAAGGTTCAGAGGAAGTTAGGTGAAGGTGGATTTGGTCAGGTGTTTGTACATCACCGTGTTTTTGTTGGAACTGATCGTATATTAGGTCCTAGGCCAGGGAGGTAATTTTGTACCTAAGAATCACGTTACAAAGCTATGTTTTTTCTACTTGCAGAGAGGGAGGGATAGCTGAGAATGAAAATGAAAAGAGAAGACATGCATCTCTTAAAAAAGCCATGTATATTGCCTGCCAAACGACGTCGTTTTCGTGCGAACTTAAATCCCTTACAAGTAAGTTGTGGTTGATTTTTTATGCAAACGACACATACCCTTTTTCTTTTTACAGTCGATGTTGATAATTTATTAATTTTGTGTTTACCATGCATAGTTTACCCAGGCCCGTATCTTGGCTGGCCAACGACACCCAGATTGTGGTTGCAGCCATGGTGGGTGTTTCGTAACGTCGCTATATTCACAGATCTAGGCATAAAAACCAGGATATATTCCTGCTGCTATCACAAAACCATTTCTATAGCAGCTTTATTCACACAACCATGGTTTTAACTGTAGCTGTGGTGATAAGTTTTGATTTTATAGGCTGCTATAAGCTCTATATAAGTTGTAGTCATAAGCCACGTATACGTTGTAGTCATAAATGAGTCATGATATGTCTAGAAATTATGTATAAGTTGCGGTCATAAGATGCAGATAATGAATTGCTTAAAGTTCTTGCTTATCTACAATTTCTGGACTGTTGGGTAACCCTCTTTGTTTTTCTTCATGTCTTTCTAAAAATTAACTAAAACTAATTGCATTTATATGAATATTTAGTTCTTGACAGACTAATGAGTACTTTATAATAATCAAGTTGTGGGTTAATTTCTATGACAGGTAGCTTTTCTTTCCGCATTTGTACATAGGGGTTAAAAAGTATTATCTGCTACAGGAGCTGGTGCACAAGCTGTCCGAACAGGATTCTGTGTAGCTGATTGAGAACATCTTTGGTTTGTAAATTTGATTTGGGTAGTATTGTTCTCAATCGATTATGTAATAGGTTGAACTTGATATAATTAACATTCTCCAATATACAGGTTCTTAAATTACTAATGTATTTACATAAAAATCATTAACACTATATCACCTATTTATAAACACCCCACAATCAACACCGCATAATAAAAAATAATAAAAAAACGGCCACAACGCAGCATCGCGCGGGCTTACATGCTCGTTATTTGCTAATCCAAAAAAGGATGTCTTCGATCTCCATTTAGCCCATTCTTGTTCAAACTATTATCTAACATTAAAACCAATCTATTCTTTCTCATGTATCTATCGTTAGTCTCCTAATTTGGATTTTAATTGAATTAGTATTTAACATGGTTCTAAAAGGCTCGCAAAGACGTGAGGCTTGATCATGCCGCTACGCCGCCTTATGTCACGTCTTTTTGTAAACTCGATATATATGAAATATGATATAAATATATAAATATTTTCATATTTTGTGCCGGCTTATGCCACGCCTTATAAACGCAAAAGCTTCGCCTTAACCGTAAAGACGTGAGGCTTGGTCATGACGCCACGTCACGCCTCGCGCTATTTATAACATTGGTATTTATCGATGTATGTTCTATGGAGACAGTAGATACTCTCTTTTTGGTTTCAACTTAAAATCTTTATTTCATATTTTTATGAACATTTTTAATTGTTATACATGATAAACAAATAATGCTTTTTGTTGGTGTATGTGTCCGGACGCCATGCTCCGTCCGGACCACACTTGTATCCGAACGTCATGGTTCGTCCGGACTGACATCTCACCTTCGGACACACCTACGGAGCGGACCGCCGCCATCTACAGTAAACAGTCTCATCAGCCACTGACATCCCAGATTTCCCGGGATTGTGTCTCCTACATGACCTGACACCTACTTAATAGGTCAGACATAGGTCAACTCGCTTGGTCCCAAGGTAAACAGGTACAGTAGGTGTGGGTAGTATAAATACCCACACTTCATTTATGATACGCATTCAATTTTACACCTACTACTTTTACTCTGAGATTACTATCCGTATCATAATCGCCTAATACTCATTCTCACGCCGGAGGTTGGTCCTGGGATAAAACCCGGGGCGAGCCTAACGCGTGTTCTTCTTGTGTGTAGGAGCGAACAAGGTCCGAAGGAGTCCATCCGAAGGACAAAACATAGAAGTGGGACCTGCCTGCAAGGTTTTACTTCAACAAATTGGCGCCATCCGTGGGACCCGCTATTCAATCTACCAAAGCATTGACATGGCTGGTCCTTCCTTTACTTCTCTCCGCTTCGGAGATGGAGGGAACGAAACAAACAATGACAACCGATATGAAACCGACAACATCCTTTGACCCAAGAATGACAACCGATATGAAACCGATAACGTCCGGAACCTGAATGAAACCGACAGCACCCTTCAACCCGATAATAACAACCGGGACGAAACAGGCAACATCCGAAACTCGAACGAAGGCCCGGGCGAAGAGTCCCCCGGTCTTCGAGAAATGATTGTGGCCCAAGTGGCGTCACTGACGGAACTTATCAAAAAGCACAACAGGTTGAGTGGGAGTGCTCTCAAGCCAATACAATTAAACTTCGAAGACGAAGAGAATGCAAGTCAGGTAAAGGACAAAGGGAAGGATGATGATTTGCATAAACCCTTTAAAGAGACGTCGAGATCGCCGTTTACTCGCCGCATTGTGGAATTCTCCGGACCGAGTCACACCATGCCACTGAACATGAGGTTTTATGATGGCTCGACGGACCCGAACGATCACCTCACCAGGTTCACAGGAGCCGCAAATCAGGGGGAGTGGCCAATGCCCGTATGGTGCTGCATGTTTCAGCAAACATTGGATGGGGCCGTAGGTGGATGGTTCGAGAGGTTAGAACCCGGAAGTATTGACAGTTGGAACGAATTGAGGGAACAGTTCTCCACGAGATTTTCGCTCAGGAAGAAGTGTATAAAGAACCCCACAGGGGTCACGAAGATTGTCCGCCGGGCTCACGAGTCCCTCTCGGACTTTAAGGAGAGATGGACGGACGAGGCGAGCTACATAAGCGACGTACCGGAGATTATTAGGATCTCAGCCTTCATGAGCGCACACAAATGCCCAGCTCTCGCCAAAAAGTTCTCCGATAGGGTTTCGCGTACGGTCACGAAAATGTTTACCAGAGTGGATGACTTCATAAGGTCTGAAGAAGCGTTCCGTAGTACGGAACTACTGAAGGGTGAGGGTTTCGACTCAAACAAGAAAGGAACCCAGGGTTTAGAAACGACAAACCATGAGTGGATCGCCGAAACGATTACCGACAGAAGGACACCTACTGATGCGTGGTTTTGCAACCTTACAACAGGTTTTACCTCTCGAGGGATCTCAAGAGGCTTACAACCCCACCAGGCAGTGTACCTGACCGATGTAGTATAGTGTAGTGGTAAGTACGGGGGATTGATCATTCTCCACAGGGAATAGTGTTCGTTAGGTATGAAAAACTACTCTAATAGGTCTAAGGGTGAGAGAAGATTCTTTTTTATGTTTTTATAATTTTATGAAAGCAAGTAAAATCTCGGGTTTGAAAGAGTGGGCGGAATTAGTTACTAGTCAACTAACCCAAATAACTACGAATGCAAATAAAATAAAATAACTGAAAATGAAAAGGTGGTAAAACTTATATAGAGAGAAATGTGTTTACTTAGATTTCCTTACTCCCTAACTATCTTTTACCAGTTGATTAGTGTGTATTAGTTGCGTGGATGACGGGTGTATTCCTTAATACCATTTGTGGGGTGGCGTACGTACTTCCCCAACTCTACAAGCTCCTACTTCACTCCTATGTCGAGCCGGCTAGGAAGCTCCTAACATGGGATCACTAGAATTCGCTTGTGCATTAAATACAACCATAAAAATCTTTAGTACGCATTGGTTCATGTTTCTTAAGACGTTCAAGCAAGTTACCGAATAGGAAGTTAGCCAGTTTTCTTAAGCCTAACATAGATGAACAATCATCCAATACAACTAACAACACACTAATAACCAATAATCAATAGCTAGGTTTCATTAGATCTAAGCAAACACAAGATAAATCTAGCCTAGCATGTTAAACAAAAGACAAGAACAAGATAGAATCAAACAACACATAGACATATTGAATGATTAATTGATAACTTATCTTCAATGTAACATGGAAGATCTCAAGGCAAAAAGCCTTGAAAAAGCTGCCAAATTCGTCTTAGGGTTTTCACACACAAAGTTCCTCAATAAGTTCCACCACTAATGACAAAAAATTGCAAAACTATATATAGACTTTCAGATCTGACGGCGTCACGTTATGGAGTGTGACGCCGTCACCTCGCCGCTTTTAGGGTTCCCGGATGACCTTCTTGACGCCGTCCCTCTTTAGCTCTCCAAAATCCGTTCTGGCTTATCAAGGCTTGACGCCGTCAGATTTAGTCGTGACGCCGTCCCTCTTTAAATTAAGCCGTTACGACCTTGATCAGATTAAAGGGTGACGCCGTCAGAATTCCCATGCAAATTTACCTGGCTTATCATGAGTAATTTTCACATCCACCTTTTCTTGCCAAGCCATGACACCGTCCAGGGATAATCCTGACGCCGTCAAAGGTAATTTCCAGCACAATTTTGAGACTTGGTCGTTTTCTTCACTTTTATGCTCCAAAAACGTCCAAAATGCCTCCTTTTCCAGATTTCTTCTCAAAAGTACCTAAAATGACAAAAGGAACGATTTAGGGCAATATTTGATCAAATAAATACGATTTAGGGCTTAAATGACCCCTTAAAAGCGATACACTTTTCGCTTCATCAAATACCCTTACACTTAAGATTTGCTTGTCCTCAAGCAAATGCGCTTTTATTCTAATCAAAATACAAGTTAGGGGTCATTTAATGCTAACATAAAAGTAATTACAACAAATATTCGTTCCACTTTAATCATAATAAGCACGGAGATTACAAACTAGCACCTCACAAGTAGTGTTTAGATACTCACATCTCTCAAGTGTCATCAAAATAAATCTCATAAATGAAAACGGATAATATCTCTCACTACCTGTCATAGCAAATAGATTACCATAGGCTTGGGAAAGGATCAAAAACCTCCTCCACTAGGCGTAAGCACCTAAGATAAACTATCAAAGAGGGCTTTTACATGGGTTATAACGTTAGGTGTAGGGAAAAGGAAAACACGGTTTTGTTGGATAAAGGATATTTTACTGGTGGCGAGTTAAAGATCTTGATCAATTACATGTACTATACAATGTTGTTAAGCAAAGACTCGACTCAATCTTAAGCTAAAAGCAAAATAACAAAAACATAAAATAAACATAAAATGAAACGGGATGGTAGTCCGTATGTTTTTTCTACTTTTCTTTTTCTCTTTTTTTTTTTTTTTTTTTTTTTTTTTTTTTTTTTTTTTGCATACACTTTTGCCCTACCATCCAAAATAATACATCAAAGGGGCGTTGCATTCCCCTTACACTTGAACTTTTACATAACTTTACAATTAACTAATCTAATGACTCGAATTAAGATAATTAAAACACTTGGAGTACTTTTAAAATATTTAGCACATATGGGGGTAATAAATGATGTTCTTCCCCATTACTCCATTACACTAGTACTTTACCCATGAGTCCCAATCGTCCCAAAACAATATGTACAAGGATATGACTCGACTTAGCAACCATGTAATCAACTAGATAATTAACTTGGGTTTAAACAAATGTTGTAACAATAATTCACTAAAAATGAGTGCATACAAGGTAGGCTAAGGCTATTTGGGTGTACATTTTAGTGGGGTGTAAACAAATTCTTCCTTTAAGTAAAATGTTTAAAGGTCGAAACGAAAAGATAGGCTCTGAGGGGTGTACTAGGGGTATCGTGTACTAAAAATGAGTACAACGCAAAGGGTGTGGGAGAATTACTTGACCAATGTAGCCAAAGTAATTATAACAAAAACACAGGTGTAAAACAATGGGTTAATCCTAATGCCTCTTATCATGTAGTAAATCTAACTACACGAATGTAGTCTCACTTGTGGCCTCGGAATGGTCCTAACGCAAGTTCTAGAATCTAAGTGCTACCGGTACACACATCATAGCATAAATGCTTTTCCTACCAATTCTAGGGGTGAACCTCACATATTTGGGGTGGAAAATTTTTGAGTGGTACGGTTTTTGTGCTAGTCATATAACTCCTATCCGTGAGACGCTCATTAAGATCAAAGTTTCACTCCTATATGTTGTAAAAAATTTTAAATTTGGCACTAAAATTGCCCTAACAGGTATTTATCTCATTTTTATTACACATCTACTATTAAACAAACAAAAATCAAGCGTAATAGCATTCTCTAATCGTACTTTTACCCCCCCCCCCCCCTTACACTTAAGATGAACATTGTCCCCAATGTTCAAATAACAAGATGTAAAAGCATAAAGTAAAAGAATGAAATCAAATACTCCCCTGATTCGTTCGGTGGATAATGAAGTAACACGGTTAGATCTTCTTCCAAAGAGAATGTAAAAGCTTCATGATTAATGCATCGCCAAAAGCTTGATTCCACATACATTTCCTTGTCCAAAATAACCTGTTAAACCTGAGAAAACAAACACGAAAACCTGCATAACATCGGCGGGATAAAATCTATATATAAGGATATAATGCTTGTGGAATGATAATTTTGCAGATTCCTGGAGATTATAAGTTATAGATTTAATAAAAACTTTTTATGAAAACAAAACTTTCAAAAATTTTCAGAAAATTAAACCTGACGCCGTCAGGTTGTAAATCCTGACGCCGTCAGAAACAATCTGACAGAATTCTCATGTTAAGTTTCCGGAAAATTTTTTGGAAAAACCTATACCTTACTTCCTGGAAATCCTGCAAAACATCATTATGACTCGATACAAGCATTTGACTCAAACAAATACTAATATGCATGTTAATTTATTATTATTATGATTCATGTTCATTTGTTCTCTAATAAACCGATTTAGATTTCCCTTACACTTAACTTTTGCAAAATACCTTTATATGTAGTTAAGACGAAGTTAAAAACAAAATAAAGCATTTTCACAAATTAGTTTTTAACATGAATCAATAATAATAAAATTTAAACATACATACGGAAACAAATAAAATCAAACAAACAAATAAATAAACACACAAAGCAAATAAAACTTGGGTTGCCTCCCAAGAAGCGCTTTTCTTTATTAACGAGTCTTGTAGCTAGACTCAAAGTAAGGCTCATCTAGTGTCGCTTATGCTCACGTATCCGAGTGTGAGCCATCTAATTGTTGCCTCATCTTTCTTGTATTCATCATTCAGCTCCAAACATCCATGATAGTATCTCTTGTTTTTCTCATGTGGATATTTGAGCCCCTTCCTCTTATCATTCTCACTTAACAAATCAAGAGGCACAAGTCTATTGCAAGATTCAATGGAGTAGTTTTTAAACCTAGGATGTGCTCGGGGCATTTGGTAAGTAAAATCTTCATCCCCATCCGAGAATGTAATTAACCCGTCCACAAGTTTTTCGTCAAGGTTGGTCAACCTTTTGAAGGGTTCTCCAAAAATGACTTGGGTTAATTTGTTATCAATGAATTCTCCTAAGTTCTCCATAACCATAAATTCCACCAAATACACAAAACTTCCAACGAATACGTGTAGTAGCTTAGTCCTAGCAACAATGTTATCTCCTTGATATTCTAGCTCATCTACCATGATTTTATTATAATTAGCGCGAGAGATAATGTTCATAGGCAAAGATGAGTTAAGATAAGCATAAAAATCATGATAACCAATCTTGCACGGAAATTGCATGTTAAAGAGGCTATCCTTTTCGATCTTAGTCCTAGGGTCAACATACTTAAAGGGATCAATTTCCTCTTTTCCCCATCCCTCGTTAACTACTTCTCCATTACCGGCATCCTCATCGGAGTCTGAGTAGTAAAACGGACTAACATAGTCATTCTCATGGTCAGACTCCTCAATCTCAGAATTGTTACCAAAGTGGTGGTCGGGTGAAAGGTTGTTGTTTTCTACGATGGGGGCGGGAACGGGTAGTTGGAAATTTGCACGGCGGAAAATACGAATAACAGGGATCAAGCGACCACTATTACTCATGAGGAAGGTGGAAGGTGTCACAAACAAAAGTACAAAGAAATAAGATAGACTAAAGGAAACCTAGAAAAATAAAATAAAAATCTCACTAGAAAGGAATCTAGTGAGTAGACCTATAAAATAAAAATTCAACCTAAACAATAACTATTCCCCGGCAGCGGCGCCAAAAACTTGATGCGTGGTTTTGCAACCTTACAACAGGTTTTACCTCTCGAGGGATCTCAAGAGGCTTACAACCCCACCAGGCAGTGTACCTGACCGATGTAGTATAGTGTAGTGGTAAGTACGGGGGATTGATCGTTCTCCACAGGGAATAGTGTTCGTTAGGTATGAAAAACTACTCTAATAGGTCTAAGGGTGAGAGAAGATTCTTTTTTATGTTTTTATAATTTTATGAAAGCAAGTAAAATCTCGAGTTTGAAAGAGTGGGCGGAATTAGTTACTAGTCAACTAACCCAAATAACTACGAATGCAAATAAAATAAAATAACTGAAAATGAAAAGGTGGTAAAACTTATATAGAGAGAAATGTGTTTACTTAGATTTCCTTACTCCCTAACTATCTTTTACCGGTTGATTAGTGTGTATTAGTTGCGTGGATGATGGGTGTATTCCTTAATACCATTTGTGGGTGGCGTACATACTTCCCCAACTCTACAAGCTCCTACTTCACTACTATGTCGAGCCGGCTAGGAAGCTCCTAACATGGGATCACTAGAATTCGCTTGTGCATTAAATACAACCATAAAAACCTTTAGTACGCATTGGTTCATGTTTCTTAAGACGTTCAAGCAAGTTACCGAATAGGAAGTTAGCCAGTTTTCTTAAGCCTAACATAGATGAACAATCATCCAATACAACTAACAACACACTAATAACCAATAATCAATAGCTAGGTTTCATTAGATCTAAGCAAACACAAGATAAATCTAGCCTAGCATGTTAAACAAAAGACAAGAACAAGATAGAATCAAACAACACATAGACATATTGAATGATTAATTGATAACTTATCTTCAATGTAACATGGAAGATCTCAAGGCAAAAAGCCTTGAAAAAGCTGCCAAATTCGTCTTAGGGTTTTCACACACAAAGTTCCTCAATAAGTTCCACCACTAATGACAAAAAATTGCAAAACTATATATAGACTTTCAGATCTGACGGCGTCACGTTATGGAGTGTGACACCGTCACCTCGCCGCTTTTAGGGTTCCCGGATGACCTTCTTGACGCCGTCCCTCTTTAGCTCTCTGATGAACTCAAATAAGTACATTTTATTACTATCATTTATCCTATTAATTTGACTTGTTTTACTATATTATGTATGAGGATTGATACTTAATCGCTTACTTTTGTAATTCTCAGTTGAAAACAAGCATTTGGTGAAACTTGGCGATTTTGGACTAATTACGGAGCAAAACAAGCATAAAGTGAAGAGTCTACTGAAATGGACAAGATCAAGTCAAATCTGCTCCAGATGCGCCGCATCTCACTCATGACATGCGCCGCATCGCTATCAAGATCTCACCAGATACGATCCAAGATACAAGAGGACATGCGCCGCATCCAAAGATAAAGATACGTCGCATCTTCTGGCGGTGTACGAATATTCCTGAATATTATAATCTTGGACCCCACGCGAAGTTAAGTACATGCGCCGCATCTACTTAATAGATGCGCCGCATCTTACCCTCAGACAGAAACTATAAATACCCCAAGACCAGACGAATTTTGGAGAGCCATATAATATATACGAGACCGAAGACCAAAAACCCTAGGACGAATTCAGTCAAGGCAGCAGCACAAGACACACTCAAATCAAGGATACAAGAGCTGTAAGAAGGTGCTGCATGTGTTTAATTCATTAAGTAGTTTTGTTTTATTGTGTTAGCAAACTTTAATTCATCAAGATTGATGGCTTGTGTAATGTGACAACGGAAAGATTGCACTCCCTTAAAACTGCAATCCCATCAATTAAAGTTTATATGTTGATGTCTTTGGTTACTACTTATTAGTGCATTGATAACCTCTGTGTTTATTAGTGGCCTGCGCATTTGACTGCGGAAAATAATGTGGCTCCCACGGTTGTTACTAAATTGATCACTTAGGAATAACTTTTAGACATAAGTAATCATTAAGGGTTTACTCGCCGATAAGAATAGGACCAACGAGAAAGGGTTAACTACATACACTTCATATAAAGCTATGAATAAAACAAGTGACAAACTACTTAATCATAAGGACAGATCTTCTTATTGTCTCGAGTATTTATCTGTGTACGTGTGTGCTACTTGCTGATTCGTGCCTATTGGTTTAGTTTATTATTTAATTGCAACCAAATCGTGCCAGTCTCTCAGGCTGAAACCCCCTTGCGTTAGAATATTAAAATACTGATTAGAATAACTAGATAATACGTTCCACTCTTAGTGATCGACACTTTACTTACCATTATATTCATACTGACCGGGTACACTGCTCGTTAAGTGTGTGTGTTATTGATAAGTCGGCTAAATATAAATTTAAAACTTGAGTAGGCATTAAAACTGCTAAACCGCAACGACACATCACGCGCATCAAGTTTTTGGCGCCGCTGCCGGGGAGTGAATTGTTATTATCTGTTAATTTGATTAGTATTTTAATTAGGTTTTTAATTTTTTATCTAACCGCTAATTTTGTTGTGTATTAGTTTAATTTGCATTCATTGTACTATTTTGCATATTTTCTATTTTTGTGTGTTATTTGTTTGCTTTTGTTTTTTTTTTGTGTGTTTTTATTTGTTTTTTTTATTTTTCGTATTTTTTGTTTTCTGCGATCGTTGTACTGAGCTAAATCGAACGATACGGCGCATCTGATTCCTCAGATACGGCGTATTGCGTTCAATTTTTTTATAAAATACAACGCGTTTAATTAATTCGATACGACGCATCTTTACCTAGATACGGCGTATCTGTTTTTAATAAGAAATTTTTTCTAAGCGATAAAGCGATACGACGCCTCTTTTCCCCAAGATACGGCGTGTCTGTTTTTAATAAAAAAAAAATTTCTAAACATTAACGCCATACGACGCATCTGCTTTAGCAGATACGGCGTATCTATTATTTTAATTAAAAACAGTTTTCGAATTATTAAACAGATACGGCGTATCGATTTTTATCGATACGGCGTATCTTCTGCATCAAAAATCTTATATTTTGAAACGTAACGAAAATACGGCGCATTAACTTTCGTTAATACGACGCATTTAATTTTTAATAAATATCGATTTTTGATTAATTTAAATTGATACGGCGCATTCTAATTTCCTAAGCGGCGTATCTATTTTCTGAATAAAGTCTGATTTAATTTTAACGATTATAAGATACGGCGTATCCAACTTTTTGGATACGGCGCATCGTCAGTAGATATAAGCTATTTTTTTATCAGTTTCTGAATTCATTAATTTCTATTCTTGCGAACAGATCCTACTGATGCTTTTGTGATTATTTCAGAAGGAAAATGGAAGGATTCGGAGAACTGATTGACTTCGACTTCGAAGCCAATTTTATGAATGATGTATTAGTGCATGATAAATCACCCGAACGCTACGATGGGGACTACATTGAACTTAATGACCTTAATGGACCATTAGAATCCAATGACCTATTCATGGACGATGCGGAATCTGAGTTAGAAGAAGGAGAAATTGTAGATAGTCCAAAAGTCAACGTTATTAATACTAGGAATTACGATGAATTTGAGGGATATGATGGTTCTTGGGATTACGGTAGAAGGATCCACGCCAATTGTGCTTACAATTTGCAATTCCCATGCATGATTGGGTACAAGTGTATTGACGCCAATTTCTTTCCTATTTTACCAATCAATGTCATGTCAAAAAGCTTTTTTCAATTCTATTATGAGAAATAAAGTGGAGCATAAGGGAAAGAATGTAGTTGGAGCCTTCATTAATGTCCCGATCTTCGTAGGACGCTTTACTATTGTAACTGAGTTCGCCGTTGTTGAAGACATGAATGCCTATCGTGACAGCAATATGGGTGACGTGATTGTGGGGAAACCATTTTGTAGGGAGATCACTATTAATGCAAAACGATTTGAAGGAAAGATCACCTTTCAATATGGAAGCGACATTATCACTTATATGATGCCCCGAACTCACCCTGGGTTTAAACATGCTACTAATAGGGTCTGCTATAAATTCTCTCCATTCCTTTTTGTTAGTAATGATGACATGAAGAGAGGGATTGAATACCCATATCAAATGATGGAAGGATTCTATAAAGGAGTTTTGAATTTGGGACTTGAATATATACGTGACGAATTAATTGCTAAATGGATCCTACGTGGCCATGTAGGAATAAATGATCGATACTAAATGAAGAGCTGAACATGAGTCTAACTTGAAGACTCTGGAATAAAGACAAGTGCTTACCGGGAGACAACCCGGATTTATCTTTTATTATTCTGTTTTCTGTGTCGAGTCAGTCAGGCCGCAGAGGATACGGCGCATCTCAATTCTGAGATGCGACGCATCTCCTGCAAATGGTCATATCTTATTTTATTTTTCCGCATATTTTTATTTTCGAATTTAAAACTTTTTATCAGTGTATTTTAATGCGGCGCATCCCTGGTTAAGGATGCGGCGCATCTTTTATTCTGATCCGTATTTATTCCAGGCTCGATACGGCGTATCTTCTTCCATAAGATACGGCGCATCGACTGACCTGATGATTTTCATTTTTATCTTTTATGTTTTATTTTTACCTAACTACTAATGTATTATGCAAGTTTGAACCTTTCTTATCTTAGGTGTGTTTTAAAGTGTTGGTGGTATTATAGATTCCTGCATTTCCTGTGGAAACATCTTATACGAAGCTTAAACGTTCTAATCCACAAGAAAGATGATTTTTGCTCTTATACTAACGGAGGATCATACCGAGCAAATCTCAGGGGAGTTTTTCTGTTCTAATTCTTTTATTTTCCAGTTTTTAACCTTTTATACGAACAACGAGGACGTTGTTTAACTTAAGTGGGGGGATTGGAGAATTAGAACACTTAACATTTACTTGTCCTAAACTTTTCAAAATATGCTTAAAATGTGCTTAATATATCAAAATTTAAATTTTTTAGCATGTTTTTGTTTAAGATCTAAGTTGCATAGCTGCACACATGACGTTATTTTCAAAAATTGTGATTTTTCAAAATTCACAAATCTATGAGTGTGCCGGTGACTTGTAAACTTTAGAACTTGGCTTGTATACTATTCGAGACCACCATAATAAGTATTATTTATATAATTGGAATGACTTGTCTAAATTGGTAAATTTCTAGGATTACACCCAAATAGCCTTATATGTTATGTGTTATTAGCTAACTACACTGGTTAGTTAACCCCCGTATAAAACCCTTTTGTTACTCTCATTTTTAGAGTAAGATACCCCTAGAAAAACACTCAGAGCCATTCCTTTCGTTTCTTACACCTATGTTTAAAATGTTTCGTTACACCTTACACCTTAGCCTACCCTGTAGATTAAAATCCGTGGTTGGTTAATTGCTATAGGCAAAGTGTGTTTCCTTACATTACCTGTGTTCGCGTGCGTGATTCATTATCTATAGTTAGGTCGGAAAATTGCACAATGCAATTGGAGTGAAAGTAAATATTGTATATCTTTGAGTTTATTTTTCGTGTGTTTACTACTTTCACTATTACCGTTATTTCTGAAGTCATGAAAAGTATGGAAAAATTATCCAGATTTATTATTATAGTGATGTGGTGAAATTTTACACATCTATGTTTATACTAAAAATAAAAAAAATAATAAAAAAAAAAAAAAAAAAATCGAAAAAATGAGAAAAGAAAAAGAAAAAAAAAAGAAAGTTGGATGTTTGTTTTAACCAACGATGTAAAGTTATGTAAGTGGTCGATATCACCACTATTTGTTGTACATTATATTTATGGATTGAATGGGAGTTGGCAGTTATGGGAACGTCAACTAAGGTTTATTCTTTGATTAAGATCTTGTTGAGTATAATTCGTGTCTACCTAAAGCGTGTGTTTCAAGTGTTAAAGCGTGAGTTATTCAATGATATGAGTCTTATTCATGGGATGGTTGGGATAGTGATTAACTACACTTAGGATTTTAATTTATTTGTTTTGTTTATTTTTTTTTTTTTATTTTACACCAATTTATATCCCAAATATTATCCATACCCTATTCTTTATCCGACCAAACCTTTGATTTATTGAGATTAGGGATTTGAGCAATCTTAAGTATCGTAGTCGTGGATTCGGCTATGTATTTATGATTTTGTCGCCCTTTTTGATATATTATTATTGGTGAAGTTTGGACCTATCTTTAGCCTGTTCGAGTTAAGGATTTGAGCAATTGCAAGTATCGTGTTCGTGGATTCGATCATGTATTTGTGATTTTGTCGCCTTTTCTGGAATTTGAGATCGATAGTGAATAAGAATAATTAACCCTTAAGCCTAAAAACCCTTTTTACCGCTTTAGACTTGTTATTCCTTAGCTTTAGTGGTGGAGATGTGTAAACTTGCCAAGCTTATGATAGAATATTCGTCGCGACTGGACAGTTAAACGATTAGATTTGCTTTTATCGAAATATTTCTATTCTACTTCTAATTCGTTAAGTGTTTAGTTGTGTGATTATGACAAAAGACGAATACATGCTTAAATATAAAAATAAATCCTAACATTTTTAGGATACATTTTCATAAGATTAATTCTAAGGTTTACTTGGGGACAAGTAAAGTTCAAGTGGGGGGATATTTGATGAACTCAAATAAGTACATTTTATTACTATCATTTATCCTATTAATTTGACTTGTTTTACTATATTATGTATGAGGATTGATACTTAATCGCTTACTTTTGTAATTCTCAGTTGAAAACAAGCATTTGGTGAAACTTGGCGATTTTGGACTAATTACGGAGCAAAACAAGCATAAAGTGAAGAGTCTACTGAAATGGACAAGATCAAGTCAAATCTGCTCCAGATGCGCCGCATCTCACTCATGACATGCGCCGCATCGCTATCAAGATCTCACCAGATACGATCCAAGATACAAGAGGACATGCGCCGCATCCAAAGATAAAGATACGTCGCATCTTCTGGCGGTGTACGAATATTCCTGAATATTATAATCTTGGACCCCACGCGAAGTTAAGTACATGCGCCGCATCTACTTAATAGATGCGCCGCATCTTACCCTCAGACAGAAACTATAAATACCCCAAGACCAGACGAATTTCGGAGGCCATATAATATATACGAGACCGAAGACCAAAAACCCTAGGACGAATTCAGTCAAGGCAGCAGCACAAGACACACTCAAATCAAGGATACAAGAGCTGTAAGAAGGTGCTGCATGTGTTTAATTCATTAAGTAGTTTTGTTTTATTGTGTTAGCAAACTTTAATTCATCAGGATTGATGGCTTGTGTAATGTGACAACGGAAAGATTGCACTCCCTTAAAACTGCAATCCCATCAATTAAAGTTTATATGTTGATGTCTTTGGTTACTACTTATTAGTGCATTGATAACCTCTGTGTTTATTAGTGGCCTGCGCATTTGACTGCGAAAAATAATGTGGCTCCCACGGTTGTTACTAAATTGATCACTTAGGAATAACTTTTAGACATAAGTAATCATTAAGGGTTTACTCGCCGATAAGAATAGGACCAACGAGAAAGGGTTAACTACATACACTTCATATAAAGCTATCAATAAAACAAGTGACAAACTACTTAATCATAAGGACAGACCTTCTTATTGTCTCGAGTATTTATCTGTGTACGTGTGTGCTACTTGCTGATTCGTGCCTATTGGTTTAGTTTATTATTTAATTGCAACCAAATCGTGCCAGTCTCTTAGGCTGAAACCCCCTTGCGTTAGAATATTAAAATACTGATTAGAATAACTAGATAATACGTTCCACTCTTAGTGATCGACACTCTACTTACCATTATATTCATACTGACCGGGTACACTGCTCGTTAAGTGTGTGTGTTATTGATAAGTCGGCTAAATATAAATTTAAAACTTGAGTAGGCATTAAAACTGCTAAACCGCAACGACACATCACGCGCATCACTCTCCAAAATCCGTTCTGGATTATCAAGGCTTGACGCCGTCAGATTTAGTCGTGACGCCGTCCCTCTTTAAATTAAGCCGTGACGACCTTGATCAGATTAAAGGGTGACGCCGTCAGAATTCCCATGCAAATTTCCCTGGCTTATCATGAGTAATTTTCACATCCACCTTTTCTTGCCAAGCCATGACGCCGTCCAGGGATAATCCTGACGCCGTCAAAGGTAATTTCCAGCACAATTTTGAGACTTGGTCGTTTTCTTCACTTTTATGCTCCAAAAACGTCCAAAATGCCTCCTTTTCCAGATTTCTCCTCAAAAGTACCTAAAATGACAAAAGGAACGATTTAGGGCAATATTTGATCAAATAAATACGATTTAGGGCTTAAATGACCCCTTAAAAGCGGTACACTTTTCGCTTCATCACCTACCACCCCTATTGTTGGGAATAAAATGCTTAAGTAAAAGAGCCTGCCAGATGAAGTATTAGGTCTGCTAGTTCATTTTGAAGAAGTTGAAGATAAACTAACAGTACCTTCTGGGTGAAAAGGTACTGCTAGTTAAAGAAGGTCCTGCCAGTTTGAACGTCAAGTTGTTAGATATTCATTTGTAGATATTTTAGTTGTATTATTAGTCTTTGTACAATGTAACACGTTAAGTAAAAGTAGTTCAGTCTTCTATGTCGTGCAGTAGATAATACTGAGTGTTTTACATTGGAAGTTGTAATAGTAGGTTAGAAAATCTTGTTATCTTATGCAACTTGACAACATGTAAAAGGGGTCCTTATCCTATAAAAGGAACCCTTAGTCACCTCCTTACATATATCTCTTCAACTAAATACTTAGCAATATCCAAAAACACAACAACCTCTCTAGTAACTTAGTTACAAATTCACAAATCCTTTTCCATATCAAAGATTCAAGGTTACCTTTGTAATCCTGGTGATAGTTTAGATCACTCGTATTATCTCATAAATAATATTGAATCGTTTTGTGTTATTCATGTTGTGTTCATTGTTCTAAATAATTCACATTTGCATATTCACCACCTTTGTTCCTTTAAGTGTGTTATAGTAAATTCCGCGTACTAAATCACATTCATTCCTAAATATCCCAAACACATTATTAAGATTAACATCCCAAGTGTTTGTATAATCCTTCACAAGTGGTATCAGAGCTAAGCTGATATTTACGATCTAAAAGAACAATGGGCGTTGAACACATTCAAACAAATGTGGCTGCAAAACTTCCATTACTCAAACAGAATGAGTTTGATATGTGGAGACTGAGGGTAGAGCAATACTTCCAAGTGCAAGACTATGCACTTTGGGAGATTATTGAAGAAGGAAACTCATACAAACCTACAATCACCACCTCCACAGTAAACGATGCAATAGTAACAAATGTACAAGTGAACCCAACAACCGCAGAAGAAAGAATCCAAAAGAGAAATGATCTTAAGGCCAGGAGTATGCTTCTCATGTCTATTCCAAATGACCAGCTTTTGATCTTCAACAAGTACAAATGTGCTAAAACCCTTTTTCAAGCTATTGTGGCTAGATTTGGTGGAAATGATGCCACCAAGAAAACTCAGAAAACTCTCCTCAAACAACAGTTTGAAAACTTTTCAGCCACAACAAATGAGTCTTTGGACAGCATGTTCAATAGACTACAAAAGCTTTCAAGTCAGTTAGCCATTCATGAAGTGCTGATATCTCAAGAAGACTTAAACTCCAAATTCCTTAGGAGTTTACCCTCTGAATGGGCCATGCATGTCATTATCTGGAAAAACAAACCAGATATTGATCAAATGAGTCTTAATGATCTTTACAGCAACTTCAAGATAGTAGAGCATGAAGTGAAAAAGTCTACTAGTTCAAGCTCAGGGAATATGGCCTTTGTGTCATCTCCCAGCACCTCAAGGATAGTAGATGAAGAAAAAGATTGAAGAGAAGAAGGTACTCTGCCAACACAAATTTTGGTATTGCCAATACTTCTAGCAGTACCAAAACAATTCTAGATGAAACAATTGGTTGTGCTTTCTTAACATCACAACACAATGGTTCCACATTGACTTTTGAAGATATTCAAGAGATCAATGATGATGATCTTGAGGAAATGGACATAAAGTGGCAACTTTCACTTCTTAGCATAAGGGCTAAGAAATTACTGATGAGGACTGGAAAGAAGATTACCATCAATGGTAATGAGCCTGCTGGGTATGACAAGTCTAAAGTGGAGTGCTACAACTGCCACATGAAGGGTCACTACTCAAGAGATTGTAGAAGACCAAAGAAGCATGATGATAAGGGAAGAGGTTTTGAGAACAAGAACAAGGGAAGCTTTGAGAACAAGAGCAAGGCTGTGGAAATCACTGAGCCTAAAGCTATGGTAGCTATTGATGGGCTGGGTTTTGATTGGAGCTTTATGGGTGAAGAGGAGTCAACTTCAGATGAAATGGCTTTAATGGCTTTCACCAATCCTGAGGTACAAATTACTAAATGTTCTAATACTTGTGAAGTTTTTGAAGAATTACAAACTTTAATAAAGCTTTATGATGAACTGAAAGTAGAACAAAGAAAAACTCATCAAGACCTAGTTAATCATAAGTGTGGTATGGCCAAACTTGAGAAGCAGATAATCCACTTTAGGGAAAATGAACTCACTTTTTCTGATGCAAAAGGCATTCTTAATAGGGAAATATTTTTGAAAGATGCTGAAATAAACCTGTTAAGAACTGAGTTTGCTAAAGTGAAACTGGCAAAGGATAATATTCAACTAACTATTACCTCATTAGAAACTGCTTCTGACTGTACTAGAAGCATAGTTGAAAATCAAATGAACAAGAGAATCAAATCTGGGATTGGATACAAGACTTGTCCACCTCCTTACAGAGGAATCCCCTGTCCCCCAGGTTTAGATCTTGCAGAATCAGGTTCACATGAATTCACCAATAAACCACTAGATAATAAGAAACCTGTAGAGAAAAGTGAACCTTTTGAGAGTGTTAGTGATGCTTCACTCTCTAAGAAAAAGGTGCTCACTGATAAGAGCTCAGATGCTCCAATTATTGAAGTTTGGACATCTGATGATGAGGAAAAAGAGACTGTTTCAAAGAAAGGAAACAAAGTAGGACCACCCAGTTCTAAAAGTGTAGAGATTAAGACAAAGGCTAAAACTGTTCTGAAAACAGTTGAATGTTGTGCTAAGTGTAATAGCAAACCTAGAGGTAGCCAGAGAAATTGGAACAATCTTAAGTCACACCAACTTGGTGATGATTTTGTTATGTACAATAAGGCCTGCTATTACTGTGGTAGTTTTAATCATACTCATGCTTATTGTGACAATTGGGTTTCTGGGAGTACATCAAGGTCTAAAACAAATGGAACAAACCCCAGAAAAAGTTTTGTGAAGTCTAACACACCAAAAGTTAATTATACTGTTAGACCAAATAAGCCTGTTAACTCAAAACCAACTACTAAGGGTGCAAGAAATACTTTCAAACATGCACCAAGAGTTGTGAAAAGTCCTATTGAAAAGAAATCTGTGGTTAAAACACAAGATTGGAGACCAAAACCAAAAGGTCCTGCTAGACCAAATGGTACTGCCAAAATTAGTACTGTCAGCCCAAGAACCACAAAATGGGTTAAAAGGGAAAATGCTGTTAAGTCCTCAGCATGTTGGATATGGAGACCACTCCAATCAAAAGGTGCATCAACAGTCCTAAACAGGTTTGATTTCATTGATGCACGAGGCAAACCCAAGTCAGTCATGGCTTGGATACCCCAAGGAAACTAATATGTTTATATATGTGCAGGAACATTCAAATGATATTGCTGATCAAGGATATGTAGATAGTGGATGTTCAAGGCACATGACAGGCAACATGTCTTACCTCACAGACTTCAAATCATTTGATGGAGGATATGTTACCTTTGGGGGAGGAATCAAAGGAAAGATTACTGGTAAAGGTACAATCAAAACCAGTAAATTAGACTTTGAAAATGTGTACTTTGTGAAAGAGCTTCAGTTTAATCTCCTCAGTGTCTCACAAATGTGTGACAAAAAGAACAATGTTATTTTTACTGACAATGAATGCATGGTTCTTTCTCCTGATTTTAAAATTCCTGATGAAAGTCAGATTCTTCTTAAAATCCCAAGAAAGAACAATATGTACAGTGTTGATTTAAAGAACATTGTTCCTAAGGAGAGTTTAACTTGTCTAGTAGCAAAAGCCTCATTGGATGAATCTATGCTATGGAATAGAAGGCTTGGTCATATAAACTTTAAAACAATCAATACAATTGCAAAATATGATTTGGTTAGAGGTTTACCCAAAAAGATTTTTCAAAATGACCAAACCTGTGTTGATTGTCTTAAAGGCAAACAACATAGAACTTCTTGTAAGCCCAAGACCCATAACTCAATTTCTCAAGCTTTATACATGCTTCATATGGACCTTTTTGGTCCTACTTCTGTGAGTAGCTTGAATGGTAAAAAATATTGTCTTGTAGTTACTGATGATTACAGCAGATTTTCTTGGGTTTTCTTTTTAAGAACTAAGGATGAAACTAGTGAGATCCTTAAGTCCTATATAACTGAGATAGAAAACCAAGCTGATAAGAAAGTGAAAGTAATTAGATGTGACAATGGGACAGAATTTAAGAATAAGGTTATGGATGAATTTTGCAAAGAAAAAGGAATAAAAAGAGAATTTAGTGTAGCTAGAACCCCACAGCAAAATGGAGTAGCAGAAAGGAAAAATAGAACACTAATAGAGGCTGCTAGAACAATGTTAGTAGACTCTAAGTTTCCTATTTCATTTTGGGCTGAAGCTGTAGGTACTGCTTGTTATGTGCTGAACAGGGTTCTTGTGATCAAACCCCATAAAAAGACTCCTTATGAACTTTTCTTTGGTAGAACGTCATCTTTAAGTTTTATGAGACCTTTTGGATGTCATGTCACTATTCTCAATACCAAAGATCATCTAGGAAAGTTTGAAGGAAAAGCTGATGAAGGCTACATGATAGGGTATTCTTTGCAAAGTAAGGCCTATAGAGTGTATAATAGTTGCACTAGGCTAGTGGAAGAAAATCTGCACATAGAGTTTCAAGAGAAACTACCAAATGTTAAAGGCATTGGGCCAGATTGGATGTTTGACATTGATAGGCTTTCAGAATCTATGAATTATGTGCCTGTTACAGGTACAAATACTAATGATAATGCAGGTTTTGAAGACAATGTTGAAACAGCTGAAGATCAAGATTACATCTGGATGCCAATCTGGAAAGGATTGGATTTATCTTCAAGTCATGGAGAACCTTCAAATACATCAAATGAAGGTGTTGAAGATGATAATGAAACTCAGGGTCAAGAGAATTAAGAAAGTAGTGCAGATGGAAATGGTACTGCCAGTTCACCAGATGGTACTGCCAGTTCACAAGTTGGTACTGCTAAACCATTAAATGTTCAATCAGATGATCTCTTACCAGAAAATGTGGGGATTGGCAATCTTCCACTTACCTATGAAGTTCCTACAACACACAACACAAGAATTCTCAAAGATCACTCCATTGATAATGTGATTGGCAGCATTGATTCTGGTGTTAGAACAAGAACTCAAGTCTTATCTTCAGACCAAGAAGGGTTTATCTCATCTGTCTATGAAGAAAAGAACCATGAAGTTGCCAACATATGCCTGTTTTCATGTTTTCTCTCACAGGCTGAACCCAAAAACATTAACATAGCCTTAGATGATTCAAGTTGGGTTGAAGCAATGTAAGAAGAGCTTCTTCAATTCAAGCTTCAGAAGGTTTGGAAACTGGTTGATTTGCCCAAAGGTCACAGGGTAATTGGAACCAAATGGGTGTTCAGGAATAAGAAAGATGAAAGGGGGACTGTGATCAGAAACAAAGCAAGATTGGTGGCCCAAGGGTATACTCAAGAAGAAGGGGTGGATTGTGAAGAGGTTTTTGCTCCAGTTGCAAGACTTGAAGCAATTAGGCTATTCTTGGCCTATGATTCTTTCATAGGCTTCACTATTTACCAAATGGATGTTAAAAGTGCCTTCTTGTATGGTACTATTGAAGAAGAAGTGTATGTTTCTCAACCTCCAGGCTTCATTGATGCAGAATATCCAGATAAGGTGTATAGGGTTACCAAGGCTCTTTATGGTCTACACCAAGCTCCTAGGGCATGGTATGAAACATTGGCTTTCTATTTATTGGAAAATGGATTTCAAAGAGGCAAGATTGATCCAACTTTGTTCATCAAAAGAACCAAGAAAGACATCTTGCTGGTGCAGATTTATGTTGATGACATTATTTTTGGATCCACTAACCAAGAGTTGTGTGTGGAGTTTGAAAAACTTATGCATAGTAAGTTTGAAATGAGTTCCATGGGGGAACTTACTTTCTTTCTGGGTCTCCAAGTGAAACAATCAAATGAAGGCATATTTATCAGCCAAGATAAGTATGTAGCAGAGATCCTGAGGAAGTTTCAGTTTGCAGATTCTAAGGTTGCAAGTACTCCAATGGATTCAGAAAAGGGGTTACTCAAGGATGCTGAGGGTGAAGATGTGGATTTGCACAATTACAGATCAATGATTGGTTCCTTGATGTACCTTACATCATCAAGACCAGATATCATGTTCCCAGTGTGTGTATGTGCAAGGTTTCAAGTAAATCCCAAAGTTTCTCATCTCACAGCAGTCAAAAGGATCTTTAGATATCTCAAGGGTCAACCTAGGTTGGGTCTATGGTATCCAAGGGAATCATCTTTTGACTTGGTGGCTTATTCTGGTAGTGACTATGCTGGTGCAACCCTAGACAGAAAATCTACAACTGGTGGATGTCAATTTCTTAGCTGCAGACTCATATCATGGCAATGCAAGAAGCAGACAATGGTGGCAAACTCTACAACTGAAGCAGAATATGTTGCTGGTGCAAGTTGTTGTGGGCAAGTCCTTTGGATCCAAAATCAATTGCTTGACTATGGGTACAATTTTCTTAACACCATTATTTACATTGACAATAGCAGTACTATTTGTATCATTAAAAATCCAGTTCAGCATTCAAAAACAAAACACATTGAAATCAGACACCATTTCATAAGAGATTGCAATGAGAAAATGTTAATACAAGTTGTCAAAATTGACTCTGCAAATAATTTTGCAGACCTTCTCACCAAAGCTTTTGATTTAGGTAGATTTAAATACCTGGTAGCAGGTATTGGAATGATTAATCTTTGAAAAACATGTGTTTTTGTACATAAAATAAATGGTACTGGCTCTTAAACATGGTACTGCTAGTTAGTCAAAAGGTACTGTCAGTTCATAATTGGTCCTGCTAGTATAAAGTTTGCTCTGTTTTGTTCATCTTGATAATTAAATGTTTACAATGCTATAAAACAAGTGCTTTGCACTCTGTTCTTTTGGTCTGCAACTAACAAATTTCAGGTTACTCAAGTTGATAACAAAACAAGGATAGAGCTTCCAAACAAGGGGAGGAAATAAAAGTTATTTATATCTCTGGGAAGGTAACAAGATGATGTGAAGGTTGAAAATGACAAGAATAGAGCTTATTCTGGAGTATTATATATATTCAGAAGGGATGAAGCATTCCTAAAGGAGAAAGTTCTATCTAGATCAAACAAAGGAAAGTTTCAATTTCAGTTCATTATGTTTGTTCATCACTTGCAAAGGCATGCTGATAGATGATTTCACTTGTTGAAACAAGCATCCAAGATACACAGCATCATTGCCTCTTATAATTCCTCCATCCAAGGAAATTGCACCATCTTTAGGTCAATGTGGAAATGGTATTCAGTTCACCAAGTTTTACAAACTTAAGAGCTGGCTAGTCCAACAGCAAACGGCTATTGGTAAAGACACATCAAATCCGTTGATGGTTGATAGTTTACCAAAAACTATATGGTATTTAACTAACCATACTTTACTGTAAATAGTTGACTAGTCCAAAGCAAACGGCTTTTGGTAAAGACAAAACAAATCCGTTGATAGCTGATAGTTTGCTAAAAACTATAAGGGATTTTTGCTAAAATTTCAAAGATACTGCCAAGTAAAATTTACTTTCAAAGGTACTGGTAGTTCAAATTTTGGTACTGGTAGAGTAAAATGGTACTGCTACATAACCGTTGAGTCTGTCAGTTAAAATTATAGCCGTTAGGTCTGGTAGTTAAAATTAGCCGTTGGGTTAATTCTGTAAATTTCTGATGTTATATTATATTATATTTCTCATATAAAAGATCTTTTTAACCGCCTCTTCATTTACTTATTATAAATTTTCTCATTGTCGGTTAAAAGTAAATCTCTCATAATATCTTTCATCAGTCCTTATCACAATTAACACTCACCTTTCATCTTCTACCAGTACCACAATTAAATCCCACCATCCTAATCAAGTTTTTCCTTATCTTTCACCATGGCTGATCTAAATTTTGTTAAACGTCACAATCAGTTAGCATTTTTGGAAAAGTCTGAGGATAATGAATCTTTTCATCAAATAGTGGACTTTCTAAATGATTCTTACATCAGGTTTGCTTTACTTATAAATCCCACTATTTATGAATCACAAATTTTACAATTTTGGAAAACATCTAAAGTTGAAACTCTTGAAAATGGGGACCAAAAGTTAAAAGCCAAAGTGGATGGCAAAACCTTGACTCTTACCGAGTCATCCATTAGAAGACATCTTCGATTGGATGATTCAGATGGTATTAGTCAATTGCCTGATACTGAAATCTTTGAAAATTTGGAAAGAATGGGGTATAATGTGAATTCTAATAAACTCACTTTTCTTAAAAAGCATTTTACCCCACAATGGAGATTTTTGATCCATACCATCCTTCATTGTTTAAGCCAAAAGAAAACCTCATGGGAGCAGTTTAGTGGTAACATGGCTACAGCTCTCATTTGCTTGGCAACAAACAGAAAATTCAACTTTTCAAAACATATTTTTGAAGGATTGGTTAAAAATGTGGATAGCCAAACAAAGTTTTTGATGTATCCCAGATTTATTCAGTGCATCATCACCAAATCAAAACTTTTGTTACTTCCCCCACACTCTCCTTATGAAACTCCAAAACTTTCACACAAGGTGTTTTCAAATATGAAAATTGGTTTTAATGGGGAAGAAGTACCACTTTTTGAGGAAATGTTACCACAAAATGCTGAAGAACCATCCACATCAACTGAATCACTATCTCCAAGTTCTTCACCTGGATACATATCACCATCTCATCATCCATCACCAATCCCATCACCAGTACCATCTGTAACAACACCATCACCATCATATCATGCATCACCATCCCAATCACCTCAACATCAAAGTCTGGATTCTCAGACTGTGAAAGAACTAAAGGAGAAAGTGCAGCTCTTGGAAAATGCTCTTCAAAGTCAGAACACAAAATTTTCTAAGATCAACACCAAGCTAGTTAAGAGGGTAAAGAAATTGGAGACTAAAGTGAACATGTTGCAGGGTAAAAGATCTTCAAAGTTGGTTTTATCTAGTTCTTCACGTTCAAATGCAGAAAGCATAGGTCTCTCTTCCAAAAAGGGGAGGATGGGTAGTTCAGAAGGTGAAGAGGAGGCTCAGTTTCAATTTCATGAAGGAACTCAAGTATATGATGAAGAGCCTGCTGGTACAGGGCAAGAGCCTGTTAGTGCAAAAGAGCCTGCTAAAGCAGAGCAAGAGCCTGCTAGGATTAAGAGGCTATTGGCTATGGATTATAGAGGTACTGCTGAAAATGTTTACAAAAGAAAGAGGGAATCACACCCTCAGGGGAGGTTGTTTGTTCAAGGAAGGTTATATGTTGCTGATGAACAATCTGCTGCTCCAAGTCAAGAACCAACACCAAAAGATAAGGGCAAGAAAATTATGGTTGAAGATGAACCTAGGCCTAAAAGGTTGAAGAAAAGAGAGCAAGTGCAGATGGCTTTAGATGAGGAAGTCTCCAAAAAGCTTCATGAAGAAGAAATGCAAAAAGCTTTAGAAGATTCAAGACTGCTTGCAGAAATGCAAGAACAAAAGGATGCTGCTCAAATTCTTCTTGACACTCAAGCTGCTCAGGAAACATTTGATGCACAGATGCAATGGATCATTGCCAATGATCCAATTGTGAGAGGTCAAGCTAACTTAATTTTAGATGACAAGAATCTTAACATTGAAGAGAAAACAGCACAGCTTGAAACTTTTATCAACAAAAAATATAGAGAAGCAGCTCTGGATAATATTTTTCAAAAGATTCAGGAAAGCCAGAAGAGAGGTTTTAAGGTGGGCTCATCTAAGAAAGATCAAGTGATTTTCATGAAGAAGTTTCTAAGAAGTCAAGCTAATTGGACTGAATCTCAACTGAAGAAGAAATCTCATGATGAAATCAACTTCCTTTATCTTAATGCCTACAAGACATGTTACTTCAAGATCCCATCTGATGCTAAACCTTCAAAGAAAAAGAATGGTGCTCAAAATAAACAAGAAGCAGAATTGGATCCAGAACAAGTAAGTAAAATGATAATTGCTTTACCAACAATTATACATGCTGATCCAATTAGGTCTAGACACCCTATTATAGATTGGGAGATTCACCATGATAGATCAGGAAAGGCATGGAAGATAACCAGGGTTGGGAATCAAACTGCCATCTTCAAAAATTTTGAAAATCTGATAAGGGCATGTGATAGAGCTGATTTAGAAGAGTTGTGGAATCTAGTTCAAATCAGGCTAAACACTAAGCATAAGACTGATGTTAAGGAACAAGAACTTTGGGTAGAGTTCAATAGGATGTATGATCCTGATCCAAAGGATGTTCATTGGAAGTTTCCATACCATGATCCTACCACCACATGGGAATTCCTAAGTCTTAGCAGTGTGCATCATCTTTTTACACAAAGTGGGATTGAGCTCTTTATGTTAGCTGAAAAAGAGTATCCACTGAGCTATGAAGTTCTTTCAACCATGATTTCCAAGAGGTTAAGGTGTGATAAAGATGAAGAAAAGTTAGAAGTTGTTCAAAGTTTGTTGATGAGCATTTTTGAACAATGTGAAAGTAAAAGGAAGAATAGAGAGTAAAGTTTTTGGAAGAGTTCCCTCAGATCCTCAAGGTATGGATTTTATTCATAAGAAACTTGTTTATTTTAAAAGGGATAACAAGTTTAGGGGAGGATTGTTGGGAATAAAATGCTTAAGTCAAAGAGCCTGCCAGATGAAGTATTAGGTCTGCTAGTTCATTTTGAAGAAGTTGAAGATAAACTAACAGTACCTTCTGGGTGAGAAGGTACTGCTAGTTAAAGAAGGTCCTGCCAGTTTGAACGTCAAGTTGTTAGATATTTATTTGTAGATATTTTAGTTGTATTATTAGTCTTTGTACAATGTAACACGTTAAGTAAAAGTAGTTCAGTCTTCTATGTCGTGCAGTAGATAATACTGAGTGTTTTACATTGGAAGTTGTAATAGTAGGTTAGAAAAGTCTTGTTATCTTATGCAACTTGACAACATGTAAAAGGGGTCCTTATCCTATAAAAGGAACCCTTAGTCACCTCCTTACATATATCTCTTCAACTAAATACTTAGCAATATCCAAAAACACAACAACCTCTCTAGTAACTTAGTTACAAATTCACAAATCCTTTTCCATATCAAAGATTCAATGTTACCTTTGTAATCCTGGTGATAGTTTAGATCACCCGTATTATCTCATAAATAATATTGAATCGTTTTGTGTTATTCATGTTGTGTTCATTATTCTAAATAATTCACATTTGCATATTCACCACCTTTGTTCCTTTAAGTGTGTTATAGTAAATTCCGCGTACTAAATCACATTCATTCCTAAATATCCCAAACACATTATTAAGATTAACATCCCAAGTGTTTGTATAATCCTTCACACCTATGCGGTCCCTCTCAGAAGCTACCCCGAAGTGATCTTCCCCGCAATGATCTTCCCCTCTTGGACTACCGTCGCAAGATCCACCCAAACGGTCCAACGGACTGTGGTCGTTAACCAAGCCTCCCAGAGAAATCCTCGCCACCGAACACCATTTGAACTTACCTCAACCTCGCCCAACCGGAAGCAGGGCGAGAAAAGAAAATTTAGACAAATACTGCGAATACCATAGGGAAAAAGGGCATCTTACTGACGATTGCCACCAACTCAAGAAACAACTGTCGTTTGCCTTAGAATCCGGAAAGCTGGACCATCTCCTGAAAGATTTCAGACAACAAGAGACGGAAAGGGGTAAGGACCAACAAAGGAAGAATGATAATGGGAAAGCCAAAGTGATCAATCTAATAGAAAACTCACCCGACGATCGGGAACCGGAGTCCGAACATGGAAATAAGAAATGGATGGACGTGCCAATAACTTTCCCTCCCGCTGCGTCCGGAAGATTATCATATGAACCCCTCGTTGTAAAAGGCAGTATTGAGGGAAATCGGTCCGGAAGATATTTGTGGACGAAGGGTCATCGGTAAACATTATATACGAGCATTGCGTTAACAAGCTAAACACCGAAACAAAGGCTCGGATCAAAGCGACCCATACCGCCCTGACAGGTTTCTCAGGAGAAAAGAGCAAGCCGAAGGGGAAGATTGTTTTAGAGGTACTTTTAGGCAGTGGTGGAAAGTACAGAAGATCAGTTATGAAATTTTATGTCATACAGTCTCCGTCATCCTACGACGTGATATTAGGGAGAACCGGTCTCAGAGAGCTACGAGCTATCACCTCGGTAAGCCACTCCATGATGAAGTTCCCCACCCCGAAAGGGATCGCAACCTTAACTACTCGGCTGGTCGCCAAGACCGAATACCAAGACTTCCAGAAAAATTGCCCAGAAGCCACTTCTAAGGAAGCCGAGACTCTCAGCCTGGGGACGAACGGGATGCCAAAAGGAACAAACGTAAGCTCCGAGAACTCCGAAGAAAAAGACATTGCTGGAACTGCGCTACCAACGGAGTACCGGAACTTCTCACGCAGAACATTCAGAGAGAACAAACAAGGAAGCTTTGACTCCAAAACCTTCACATAAAGGCTTTGGTTTCAAAACCTCATTCAAAAAACCAGCACCGGATTACCGGGGAGCTACAATAACGGATGTATGATGAAGTTTATTTTTTGGAATTGTCTTTTGTGGAAAATGTAAACTAACGCTCATTAGTATTTGTAATAATCTGTGACCTCCCTGGTTTCCGGGCAAATTGTTTTACGATTATAAAATGTCATGTGCCCTGTCACTCCGATTTGGAATGAAAGCGGATTGTGGAAAACACTCCCTCCCTCGTGAGCGGATCGTGAAATCACTCCGGCCAATAAATTCAACGGATTGTGGAAAACACTCCCTCCCTCGTGAGCGGATCGTGAAATCACTCCGGCCAATAAATTCAACGGATTGTGGAAAACACTCCCTCCCTCGTGAGCGGATCGTGAAATCACTCCGGCCAATAAATTCAACGGATTGTGGAAAACACTCCCTCCCTCGCGAGCGGATCGTGAAATCACTCCGTCCAATAAATTCAACGGATTGTGGAAAACACTCCCTCCCTCGTGAGCGGATCGTGAAATCACTCCGGCCAATAAATTTAACGGATTGTGGAAAACACTCCCTCCCTCGTGAGCGGATTGTGAAATCACTCCGGCCAATAAATTCAACGGATTGTGGAAAACACTCCCTCCCTCGCGAGCGGATCGTGAAATCACTCCGTCCAATAAATTCAACGGATTGTGGAAAACACTCCCTCCCTCGAGAGCGGATCGTGAAATCACTCCGTCCAATAAATTCAACGGATTGTGGAAAACACTCCCTCCCTCGTGAGCAGATCGTGAAATCACTCCGGCCAATAAATTCAAAGGATTGTGGAAAACACATCCCCCCCTCGTGAGCGGATCGTGAAATCACTCCGGCCAATAAATTCAACGGATTGTGGAAAACACTCCCTCCCTCGTGAGCGGATCGTGAAATCACTTCGTCCAATAAATTCAACGGATTATGGCAAACACTCCGTAAAATTAAACGACGGTAAAAGCGATAAGTAAAAGAGATGTGTAACACTCCGGTCTTACAGACCAAATCATCAGGTCAATCTACACCGAAGGATCAAACAAATCAAGTTGCGCGTTCACAAAAGAAGGATGCAAAAAAGAGACATCAGTCACGAACAACCATATACGGAGATCTCCTTCACACCGGAAGAGGTTCTGGTATGCCGGATCGCAAGGACTCCTACGGTACTCTATTTTGGAAGAGGGAAATCAGGAAAAAAGGTTCATGAGACCACCTAATGGAAGACGAGCAAAATCCTCAAACTTCTAAAGGTATGGATATTGGGCGGCGTTCTAAATACTCCGAACCAGATAGGCCGACCTAAAAAACACCTCGTCGCCGATCACGCACATAAACAAAAATATTTATGCAGACAATGTAGGCAACAATTATTTCAGTAAGTCTAAGAACAATGTTTTCAAATCGTCACAAACAAATTATTACACAGCATCTGTCCACAACAATTATTATTATTACATTCATCCAAAAGAAGAAACAAATAAGACAATCAAGAGTCTTCACCCGCGACATTCTCAACAAGGGAGGAACCGTCGCCTGGATTGTGCTTCGCCCCGGAAGACTCTCCGACCTTCTGAGGCGGGGCTGCTACTGCTACAGACTTCGGTTTCGGGGCACTAACGACAGGCAAGAGACTCATGAGGTCCCCCAATGGCAGCCGGTAAGAATCGGCGAGCTTTTGAATATACGGGTACTGGGCATCAAACAACTTCAGATACTCTGCCTGCCAGATGCGGGGAGCCTCCATGTTAAGCTTGTCAAACTTACCCAGAAGTCGTTCATGGTCCTCTTTCTTTCGTTCATAGGCAAGACCATCCAGGAACCCTGCGGTGTACGACAAACTGTAAACCCATCCCATCTTTTCTTTGTACTCGGAGCTACGAAACAACCGTTGACAAGCAGTCGGAAGAAGATCCTTCACAACATTTTGACGCTCCATCTCCAGTCGTCCCACCTCAGCGAGCAGATCCCTATTTACCCCCTCTAGCTTCCCCAAGACTTCATTTTTCTTCCCCATCTCTTGCTCCAGCTTCTTAACACCCTCAGCGTGAGACTCAGCTGTTCTTTTCCAGTTATCCCTATCTCTCTCCATCTCAGCCAGACGAACAGATAAACCCTCCTCTCGCTCCGACATGCCGGATCTCACATCAGCCAACTCTTGCTTAAGAGCATCAAATTCTCCAACCAACCGCACATATCTGCCATGCTCCCCGCTGTGTTCCACTATGTTGTCTTTATAGGTCTGGTCCAACTCCTTGTGTTCACCAAGCAACTGATTGAAGCGGCGAAGTAGCTCAGCCTGCATAGTTATCCCACCTCCAGCCTGTTCATACGACCGATGAACCAACTGGTTATCGGTCAGTCCTTCTAGTGCAATCTTCTCACCAGGAGGTGTGAGATGTGCCAGCAACTCCAGGCAAGCCCTATAGGAGTCCAACCGGACATGGTTGGGAAGAGACCAGCCGGGAACAAAAATTTCTCCCTCAAAAGAGCCCTCATCTGTGACAAGATTAAAATTACTCAACGAAAACAAGGCCACAACAAGGGATATCACAAGGCGAGTTTTTTACCTTCTTCGGCTGACGGATGTACCGTGGAAGGAGGCGGGGAATGTATGGAATGATCCGAATGATCTGCAAAACCAACGAGGAGACATAAGCACAACATATATATACAAAAAAAATGGGGGGGGGGGGGAAGTAGCATCCGAAAGATATTCCTTACCATCAGAAGAAGATTGTTGATTTCCCGTATGAGTTTCCTGAGTAGGTTGCCCTTCAAGATTGGTCTAAGCAGTGTGCTCATGCTCGGATACCTGAACTTCCGGATTATCATCACCTCCTTCAACCTGCTCCTCTGGCCCCTCTCCTTCCCCCTGGTTCCCTGCAATGTTGGCAACCACTTGCGGTTCAATGTGACGAAGGGGGGAGACATCAAGAGTTCGGTCCGACGGCTCATCGTCCTCCCTCCTTTGGTTTTCTTCTTCTTCCAAGACGTCGTAGTCACCGATGGCCCCTCAGCGTTCCTTTTCTTTCCCTCGACCTCAGCTTCCAGCTTTTTTCTCTCTTTCTCCTCTCTAGCAGTTAGCACATTCAAATCCGCTTTCTCAACTACCTTCTGTAAAGGAGTGGTCTCGGGAATGGCACTCCTTGGTGCCAAAGGCTCGGTTGTTCTTACCGGCCTCTCACTCCCCTCCCCAAAAGGATCTCCCCTGCCAACCTCCACATCAATCTCCACTGGAAGCTCCAGATACTCCGTCATGGAAAGAACTACAAAAAAAAAACAAGTCAAGACCAAACCAAGAAACAAACAGCTCCTACGAACGATAACTAAGAAAATTTGTATTACCATGCCCATCGGCATCCTTTAAAACGCCCTTATATCCTGGATACTCGAAAACTCTACCAAGCCCCACCATCCATAAAATAGCATCCGAAGGCTTCCTCAAGAAAATAACTTTCTCCGCAACCCTCTCAGCGTCCCTCTCAGAATAAGCCGTAGGAAAATCATCAGTAACTTTAGAGTCCCTATGCCTCCACGGCACACCATGCGGTATTGCCCTCCGATCTATTAAAAAGAAATGACCCTTCCAGTTCTTCAGCCCGGTCAACACCTCCTTGAAACATTTCAGGGCCTTCGCTCCCGTCCGGCTCTCAAAAGAAAACCAGTGCCCCTGCTTGCACAGCCTATAAAAAACCCTAAATAGGGAAACAGTCGGCACCACATCCAGACTATAGCATCGGATCTCAAACATGGTTACCCTATTTAAACCTATCGGAACCAGCTGAGAAATGTGTACCCGAAAGTATCCTATCACCGCTAACAAAAATGTTGAGAAAGGAATCCTGACACCCCCCCGTCCTCAGTTGGTGAACATAAACACCAATTTTGTTCTCCGGCAACATATCCATGGTCATGCCCACCGGAGGAAGCATCGGATGTAAGTCTAAAGGAACGCCGAACTCCTCAACCACACGGTCCAGCTCACCTTGCGTCAACTTGGAAGTATGTACATGCATGTCAAACTTAGGCGCTATTCTACTGGGTTGAGGCCCAAGTCTACTTACTAATGGGAAATCCCCCTGTTCACTCATCTCAGCGGCCATATCTAAAAGGATGCCGATGGAACAAGTACTAAAGATAATTACAAAAAATAAGGTAACGCACCTCTCGGAATTTCTCAACGGCTGAGCAAATCGTGCAAAATGTATAAACACCGAAGATAAGGTAAGAGAATACACAATTAAGAGAAAAACACTTGTAAGAGCCAAACCTATATATATAGGGCAAGACATAGAAACAAGCGAAAGCGTCACGTCAGCCTGCCACTCACTGACGTGGAAAAATATAGAACGTTGGATATCCATGGTCAGCATACGAGTGGCGCGCCGATATTGACACTCAAATGAATACTATTTTGCTCGGCCCATGGGCCTGCAATTAAATTAGCCCATCAAGGCTTGACGAGCCTTTCAACCACCGACCTAACATTTATGTAATCCATACATAGGATTTGTTGCCCCTGAAAATATGCATTGTTTATAACGAAAGTTTGTGCTCCCGGAGTAAATGTACAAAAAAAATATGGATGAGGGCATAGAAATAAAAGACATATCCGAAGAGTACAAAATGAGAAACCGCAAGATATTCATCAAGTATTACATTACTAGTCTTCTACTAGTAATGCAATACTGGGGGGGACATGTTGGTGTATGTGTCCGGATGAACACGTGCCGGACCGATACTGTACCAAGAAGCCAAAAAGCGTAGACATGTTATTTAAGTATTGCACCATCAGTCTTCAACCGATGCTACAATACTGGGGGGGACATGTTGGTGTATGTGTCCGGAAGCCATGCTCCGTCCGGACCACACTTGTATCCGGACGTCATGGTTCGTCCGGACTGACATCTCACCTTCGGACACACCTACGGAGCGGACCGCCGCCATCTACAGTAAACAGTCTCATCAGCCACTGACATCCCAGATTTCCCGGGATTGTGTCTCCCACATGGCCTGACACCTACTTAATAGGTCAGACATAGGTCAACTCGCTTGGTCCCAAGGTAAACAGGTACAGTAGGTGTGGGTAGTATAAATACCCACACTTCATTTATGATACGCATTCAATTTTACACCTACTACTTTTACTCAGAGATTACTATTCGTATCATAATCGCCCAATACTTATTCTCACGCTGGAGGTTGGTCCTGGGATAAAACCCGGGGCGAGCCTAACGCGTGTTCTTCTTGTGTGTAGGAGCAAACAAGGTCCGAAGGACAAAACATAGAAGTGGGACATGCCCGCAAGGTTTTACTTCAACACTTTTCATGAACAAGGGTGCAATAATCATTATTTGATATTAAGACAGCTCATTTAGCATCTAAAATGAACATTAACTAATTATTGGCCACTTATTTCATATTCCTATTGATATTTATAATGTGACTTAATAATAATAAAAAAAGAAGCAGGCCTTTAATAATATAAGGTAAATTAGTCATCAAGATATTCAAAATAATGTGAGGTTGAAATCTTTCAAACACATAATGTTTTTGCTTTTCTACTAATTAAATTAAATTTGATGTCTTTTTTGGCAAAAAAAAAAAAAGAAAAAAAAAAGTGTATAATGCCATAAAAAGTTATACGAAGTAATATTAGCTAGGTTTATATGCTGATGATTTAGCATGATGATAAAAGTTGTATACGGGTTGATTATGATATTCAAAATTAACAAATTGAATATTAATATTATTGTTTTTTAACACATGTTTGTGTAAAATAGATAAATACTGTATTCTTAGAATATATGGTAACTAGGCTTCACAAAGTTGGCCACCATAAGAAATGTATCAATGCTTGTGGACATGGCCATGAGCATGTCAACTTTTTTCCTAACTCCTAACAAAAAAAGTATATATGTGTATATATAAAAAGTATATATGTGTATATATACACCACCTTCTCTTCTTCTTCTTCTACATCAGATACTTATAACCTTCTCTTCAAAATGTGAGAGATTCTTTGAGGTGTTGAGGCCAAACAAGCAAATAATAATTTCAATCCACTCAAGCCGAGGTATAACATTTTGTTTTTCCTACACTCGTCAAACGTTTTTTTTATTATTCTTTTTTTTTATTTATTGTAATAGATGATCAATCTATGTGCCCATAGCCACAAAATTCCGAGTCTTGATTATCTATAGTGAAATGTTTTGTTTAACGGCAAAGTATACTAGAAACCATGCAAGGAGCTTGGAAAGAGAAAATTTCATGTAATTTGCTCAATTTCTTTTTTCTTTAACGCAATGTTTAGTTGTCGTACATGACGTACAATATCAACAACTTCTTCGAATCCTCCAATATAATTGTAACGAAATTCAAAACATATAGTTTAATGTGGTTGTCAATACATCTCATTGGATGCTTTGGCCCTTTAGAATCAGGGCGGCTCATGATCGAGGCATTTTCAACTTTTTTCATGCAATTAATCCTCAAGCTAGCACTTTACTAAACATTTCGCAACATTCTTATTAACTTGAAACTTAATGCTTTACGATTTCTTTTACGACTATCCTATGCCATGTCGTTCTAAGAGTTCATTATTTATTTATTTATATAAATTTGTATCGATTGGGAGGTGAATTAAGCATACTAAAAAAAGTCTTTCTAAAAACTAAACCTGATAGCTTTTTCCTATTGGGAGGTGAATTTTCTTAACCAGATGTCTTCTCAAAATCGGGCATGCCTATTTTTGACAAATTACTTGCAAGCTTTTCCATATTTAATGTGAGGTAAATGTTAGATCATCCCTTAACACCCTTTAATTAGTTCTTTTTCTCGCAGAGTCGCCAAGGGACCAAGTACTAAAAATCTGATCCCGATAATCAAAATTGCGATAGATCAGTGTACCAGATTAGAATAAAATGGTCCGTCAATAATTAAACAGTCTCTTGGTACGCTTGGAATTGAATGATATGATCACCTCCCGCATTGGGTCATTAAACATGACTCTAGAGGAGTTGAGCTTAACTCAATCAGCTGGTGTCCATGCTGTAATAAAGACTCAGCGATTCACGAAGATCACATGTCTATCCATCATGAACTTCTACAAACCTTTGAGCGGATGCTGCAAAATGGTGAACCACGAACCCCTCAAACATTTCGGCGAACTTGTTGATCATCGATTCTAATGGAAGAATTCAACATCATTCCAAAAAATTAAAAAGGCTTTTCAATGCTGTTGACCTGTTGTTCAAAATCGTCACAACATAATTAACCTAGACAAATTTATCACACGTCTACAAAGTTGTTGGACCAATTGGTGTTTTAATTGTGAACACACTCCTTAATCCGAATTTTGGCAACCCTAAATTAAATAATAACCTCCCTTAAACCACTCCTTAATTTTTGACTAATCACTCAATCATCACAATTATTTTCGGCCCTATTCACCCTCTCAATCACCTCCTAAATATCACGACATTCCTTTTTGAGGGATTCCTGATCGGTTCACTTTGGCCGATATGGAAGCACATGAACAATGTTGTTATCACAGGAGTAAAAGATCCCTATATTAATAAGATCTTTGAAGACGTGTTAAAGTCCCTTTTTTATATAGTAATAGGTGCACTTATTGTAATCTAATATAGCTGGTGAATCCCTCAGTTATTTTTTAAAAGGGTGCTACTAACCATACCCTCCCTATGCATGGGACCCGCCTACTTTTGATGGAATGTACAATCCGACAAAGCAGACAGTACAAGCGGCGGCAGCGGTACAAAGTCAACACCCTCCCTACAGGGAGGGTTTGGATATAATGACCCTTTTTAAAAATCTGTATCTATTCTGTGTTTTTATAGCTTCTTGCTAGGCACCATATAAATTTTATCTATTCTCATGTTTGGGCTGTTAAAGTAAAAACATGATCTCATGTTGGCCATAATATTTTTCAAATTGCTCTTGTTTTAACCATTTTGAGGCTTTCATCTTAGTTACCTTTTCTAACCCTTTAACGTATGTAACATATTTGTTAGTGAAATATCATCGCATCACTTGATATATTGTCACTCACTTTTGTTTTTTGGAATTATAAATTATCGCAAGATCGAGATGTAAAAGAAAAGAATATGTTTTAGAGCCTAAATACTATGAGGCCTTTAGTGGTTTTATAATCGAGCCCGACCGGCCTCGAATTATATAAAAATTCATGTCGTGCGTCCTCTTTTTTAATGGCGATTTGATGAAAAGTTCTAACAAGTAGCGAGAGAAAATACAGTTACGTTCATTCGATAATCAAATGAAACCTCACTCTAAACATAAATAAAGCAGATTTCGCAACGTCGACCTTAGAACCCGTAGGTGTGTATTTTTTCTTTCTTCATAGTGTGCTTCTTTCAACAGATGTAAATTCACTGGGGCACAAGGATCGAATGTTCTAAGGTGATGACGTGGATAACTGTGATGAATTGTCATCATACATAAATTACTTTATCAAACAAAATAAATTTCTCTTCAAGGATGCTTATTTGGTTGGGACCTACAAAATACTTGTGGCTGTGTTTTACTTAGTACGTAGTGATATTTTTGCTTGTGTGGTAGTCAACCATCCACTACTGTGTTTGATTACTTAACTTGCACTCTTTTCTATTTTCTTCTTTCATTAGGTGTCAACGAGTTCTTTTTTTTTTTTTTTTTCTCTCTCTTGTTTTTCTTTACGACTTATTAGCTTGTTACTGTATTTACTTATTACACAAATGAATAATATGATGATTGTATAAACAATATTAATATGTAGCTAAAAATATTTGTCTATCTAAAGTTTGTACATTACCATATACCCAATATTAAAAAGTGGTAACTAGCTAGTTATTAAGTCTCTTTTATAAGTTAAAGTGTTAAACTATGGCTACTGAAAATTTGAGTTTTCAACGAGCTAGCATCTCAAGCGTTGAGTCGAGCTATTATTGAGTTTTAATCCGAGCCCGTGTTTTGCTTCTCGCTGCTGGGACAAGATTGTTTGGCTCGTTTGCTTTTATGTCTTTTTTTGGTTGTATCGTTTTTCTCGGGCTTGTATAGGGCTGCATAAAAAACACTTAGGAGTGAAAACTGGTAGCTCGGCCTCTGTGGGTAAGGATTTTTCTCTTGTCTCGGTTATTTGTAATTGCAATTCTCGCAGTTAAAGCCTCGGGAGGCATCTAGAATGCCTTGTTCGGTCTATTTCTAGATTTGTCTTAGTATATTTAGCTTCTAGTGTACTGCTAGTAGTTTTTTTTTTTTTTTTTTTTAATATAATACGGCCGTTCAAAAATAGAATAATAATAAAAAATCAGTATATGTATACGGAGTATATATGTGCTTGGTACTGAGCAATCATACAAATACAATTGCGGTAAAAAATACAACCTTCATTTATAGATATAATTAATAAGGGGTATGTTATACATACCCTTCTTATTGGCTATTTGTACAAACCGTAAAGCACATGATACAAACGGCCGAAGCTTGCAATCATTGAAAACTCGTCATAGGGTCCTTATAAGTGGCCCAACTACTAATAGCAATAAGCAGTTTTAGTTAAAACATTTGCAGTAGTACTACAAATGACGTTACTTAATATGCACTACCACGTGTCCACGCGTATGAAACAAAACAAATAAAAAATAATAAACTAAATTGTAATATTCACACGCTCAGACAAATATTCGATACATATATATAGATAGTTATAGATATTTCAACATTCTAAACCAATGACTTAAAACTCAAGAAATCACTTCACTGATAACTTACAACTTCATACTACGAACACAAAAACCTACTCACGAACATGGATATGAACGCATCCAACGGATCTTATAACTCTTTTCCGTCTTCTTCGTCCAATGAAACACCTTTAACTGGTACCGACGGAAATGGTAGCTATTCATCAGAACAAGAAGCACTTATGCTAGCTTCAGAGAATCCGAAGAAGAGAGCCGGAAGGAAAAAATTCAAAGAAACCCGACATCCGGTTTACAGGGGAGTAAGGAGCAGGGATAAAGGCAAATGGGTTTGTGAAGTGAGACATCCGATCACACAGTCGCGGGTTTGGCTAGGGACTCATCCAAATGCTGAAATGGCAGCCCGGGCTCATGACGTGGCAGCTTTAGCCTTCAGAGGGCGAAATGCGTGTTTGAACTTTGCTGACTCAGTATGGCGACTGCCTGTCCCAGAGTCTAATGATATAGCGGATATCCAAAAGGCAGCAGCCGAAGCGGCAGAGGCTTTTCGTGATACGAAGGAAGACACAGTGGGGGAGACTGAAGAAAATGAATCATCACCGGAATCTATGGATTACATGAATGAAGATGAGTTGCCAGGGTTTCTTGATAGCATGGCTGAAGCACTCATGCTGCCACCACCTCAGAGTGTTCGATATGGTAACTTTTTTGATGACGTGGAATTTTGTGCTGACATGTCGTTATGGAACTTTTAGTTTTTTGACTTTAGTACTCGATCCGTAATTCATATCTCCTTATTTTTTAAAACAAGATTGAATTATTTTTTATTTATTTTTTCCCACGTGGCTTGAACTTAGCTTTTTTAAGACAAGTCAATGAAGGAGATATTATTAATGTCGATTTGTAAAAGGCTTTTGAATATTTGTGGACTATAAAGACACAAAATTGCTACCTGTTCATTTTTTATGTTTTTAAGTAGTATTTATTTATTTAATTATATAAGAACTAAAAGCAAATCTCTAGCTGATGGTAGACCAAAAGCACAGGATCAAGAAAAAGATAACTTAGACCACTTACATCGGCTAGAGTCAAACTCACGTTAAAGGGTTTTTTTGGTGCTTTAACGCACGTTAAGTTGAGTTAACCGATGGATGCCCCTGCGTTAACGTGGCGTTAAGGGGCTGCGTTAGCTCCTTAACGTCACGTTAAGGGTGTGTTTTGTAAATAAAAAAATAAAAATTTACATTATGCCCCCCCCCCCCCCCCCCCCCCCCCCCCAAAACGGCTACTGCAGTTGCCATGTGCCAACTTTCAGAAATTACAACTATGGTCCTTGTGGTTAACGGCTACATTAATTAAAAAATATATATATATATATATATATTTCAAAACCAATTTCACTCTCCTATAAATACCCATTTCACACCACATTTTTTTTTCACACTTCCACAAATCACTACACTACATCTTACACTTTATTCTTCAACCTTCCAAAAAAATAAATAAATAAATAAAATCGTTTTTTATTTACAATGGATCCGAACGAAGTTAACAACTTTTCAAGTGACGAAGACGATATTCAGTGGATGGCATCTGTGTACGAACAAGTTGTGCAAATGGAACAACAAGAACAACAACAAGCCGCTGGACCTTCGATTGCACGTGGGCATATCTTTCGTGAACGTGAGCTTGCTGATCAATGTTTGCGTGCCGATGATGAGTGGCCTTTTACTCATCATTTTATACCCGAAAAACCCCACAAAATCGACCAAAAACACCCAAATGGACCATATAATGTTACAAATATTCTTGGATTGTGTTTTTTGTGTTTCAGGTACAAAAGGATTGAAAACGAGGCAAATACGGACAAAACCGAGCGTGATTTGGATAAGAGCCGAAAACCGAAGCCGGGAAAGACGATTTTCATTTGGATTTTTATTCGAGCTCAAGAATCTCACAATGGCCCTTGGATTATTACTTGTTGGCAAAATTGGCCCTTGATTAACTTTGAAAATTCGGCAGAAATGGTCCTTGAAGTTTACAACATTTACACCTATGGTCCTTGTGTTTGTCTAATTTTTGTCTTAGCCAAAATACCAACCGGATCCAAAAGCAACATTAATCCAACCCCCCATTCAAACCCAACAAACCCTTTCATATCCACTCACCAGCCCATCAAACTAAAACAAAACCCACAACCCACGAGTCAAACCCGACCCAATCCCAACCTTAACTAATACCGGGTTCAATAAGAAGGGTCAAACCCCTCTTTCCAGTCAATATTCCAATTAGACAAACCCTAATCACTATTCACGCATCTTCAATCCCTCCTTTCCCCATTAATCCGCCGCTAATCTCCCCATCCCACCTCACCACAACAGTCCAAGGTACCCACATGGTGTTGTCTTTGGTCCCCTCCATCCACCTCAGCGATCCGTGGACAAAAAAGGGAGATCAACGATCAAGATTTCAAGATGTGGTGAGCACGTATGATCCAAGGGCCATCAAAGAAGCACAAGTGCACAAGAGAGGAACACACTCACACAAAAAACACACTCGAACTAGGGTTTTTTCTATTTTTTAGTATAAATAGGACAATAGCAGTCGGTAGCAACTTAGGTTTATTTTTAGCTTTTTTTTAAGGTATTGTAATTTTATTTTCAGTTGTAATTTACTCTAATTTTAATTTTAATATCAGTCTTTTTTTCTTTCTTGAAAGTCGAATTAGTATAGCTTAATTTATCTGCTTATGATGTTTTTAATATCAGTTTATTTGCTTATGATGTTTATTAGTAGCTGCTAGTTTATCTTGATCTGTTTGTGGTTATCTTGATCTGCTAGTTTATTGTTTATTGTTTATCTTGATCTGTTTATTAAGCTCATTGTATTTGACTGCTTATGTTGCTCATCTTGTTTTTTCTGCTTCTTTGAACTCTGTTATGATTAGTTAGGATGAGTTAGAATGGTTTAGTTTTAGCTTATATATCAAACTTTTAGAAAATAGGCTGTTTGACTTTTAAAGTCAAACGGGTCAATAGGGTAGCACACTATTCATTTGCAGCTTGTTTAGATTTGGTTGAGATTATTTGAGGTTAAGCATACTGATGTTGTGGAAATTTGAGATACTTTTAGTGTTTTTGAGGTTTTGAGTTTTTTAGTGAAAACTTGGATTTTAAAAGCTTCTTATAAGCTCTCATCAAGCTGCTAAAGTTGTTGAAGTTTGTTGATGTGCTGAGTGTATGTAGCATGATCTGTGTTGCCTGTTGTTGGTTTTATGCATTTTGTCTATTTGCATTTTGTTTGTGTTTATTGTTAGTGTTTGTGTTTATTATAGTTGGATTTGGATTTGGTTGTTAAGGTTCTAATGTTTGTGTTTTGAGTTTGTAGAAATTTCATTTTCTTGACAAAATTAGTTGAATCTAATTCAAAGTTTAAGGTTTTAAATCAAGAAAAAAAATAAAAATTGCAAAAACTGATCTCTGGGGTTCGAACCCAGGTCAGTCCATTCACAACACAAGCAACCAACCACTGGACTCTACACTCTTTTAGTTAAAGCTTACAAAAGTTAACTTAAAACCTTTTTGTTTTTTTCTTTTCCCTTTTTAGCTTATAAGAACTGTTGGCTTATTTTCGGCTTATTTAAAAAAGCATTTTCACTTTTTATATTTTTCATAGCTCAAGTTTAGTATTAAGTATTTTAGAAAAAAATTTCAGAATTTTCTTTTTCCATTTAGTATTTTTAATCAATTATTTTTCTTTTAAATAGTTTTTAATTTATAAAAAATTATTAAAAAGTCAAAAAAAAAAAAATTCTTTTTTCCAAAATTTTCTTTTTATATTTAAGTCGTAGGAAAATTATTTTGGTACTCGTAGGGTTGATTTTTAAATATTTTGACGTTTTTACTCGTTCGTTGTTTACCGTTCGCGTTTATTAATTTTCGTTTTATTTAAACACCAAAACAAACTCTCGTCTTTTCAATCACTTTAATTACAAACCGAAAACGATATTCTCAATTTCACGCCTCGTTGGGACCTCGACCCGGGTATTCACTTATCCGGTTATTAAATCTTTTGTTGCGTTGAACCGTCGCGAGTTGACTTTTCTTCGTGAGATGTTTTGGCTTGTGACGCGTTTTGAAACAACTATCATTTTGGCGCCGCTGCCGGGGAGGTGTGTTGCGACAATATCGTCACGGTTTGACGATTAGTGACTTGAAGATCCTTCCTCGTGAAGTTTCGTAAATATCTTGTGAATATTTTTATCCAAAAATCCAAAAAAAATTAAAAAACCTTGAAAAACCCAAAAAGATTTTCTTTTCAAAAATTATTTTCCTTTTTCTTTTAAATGTTTCAAAATTTTAAAAACCCAAAAATATTCTTCTTATTCCTCTTATCCGTTTAATTCTTTATCTCTCACCCTCTATTTGTTTAATTCTATCTTCTTAACCCTCATTAATGTTTAATTCTCATGTCGTCACTGGGCTATACTTGTTTTGATTGTAAAAGCCCATTGATTGACAGTCTTCGTTGTTCAAAGTGTGCGTGTGAGCGGTGTGGAAATCACAACCCAAGAGGATCTTGTTATTGGTGTGAAGTAGCCCTCAAAGAGCTTAATTCCATCGATAATTCTCAAAGTTTTTCCGAACACCCTCCACAACCCCAGCCATCTTCACTCACTCAGCATAATTGCTTTGTATGTGGAGATCCGTTGGGGGATGATTCACACTGTGAACGATGCTTCTGCAAGGGATGTGGGTTTACCCATGGACTTTGCATGTGTTGCACTTCTGAAATCGAAAATACAAATGCTTATCCAGATTTTCAAAACGATTTCAACCCTCCTCAAGATTCATTTTGGCAAGAACCATGTTATCAAAACTTCGATGATACATCATTCCAAAATATGCCAAATGATCTTTGTGAGTGTTGTGGAGGTCCTCATAATGGTGGGAATTGTCCCGGTTGTAGCATGGTGGAATCGGGAAACGGGTTTGTCTATGACCAAAATCCTTATTCCTACCATGAAACAACCGACTTTTTCAACCAGCCCCCACAACACCAGATGGAGACATATTCTTGTGAATATTGTGGAGGTAGTCCTCACCCGGGTTTTGATTGTCAAACAGGGAACACGTTTGTCTATGAGCAGGTTCCATGTTATCAAAACTTCGGGTATGACCATTATCCATATAATTCACCGAATCAGTCACAACAATCATATTGTTGTGAGTACTGTGGAGGTCCTCACTATAGCTCTGATTGTCAAATGAGGAACCCGCTTGTCTATGAGCATGTCCCTTGTGACAATTATGACTATTCTTATCATGACCAACCTCCACAGTACCAAATGATTCAGCCACCACCTCAGCCACCGTCTCAAGAACTTTCAGAAGACGTTCTTCATATTCTTGATTTACTACAAGAAGTCAGGGATTTGGGTAAAATACATACCCAAGAAAATCCTCATGAAGAGTCTTGTGCAGAACTTCTAGCCAGAGAACGAGGAGCAAAAATGCGTTCCATATTTCTCAGGGCTGCCCTTCTTGATGACGATGATGAGGATGAAGAAGACGAAGAGGAGAGTTTTATTCCCTTAAATGATACCATTTCTCAACCCTCTCAGTCTAGACCCGAGGACTCTCTCATTATGGGGGATGAGCATCTTAGCACTATTCCTGAAAAGGAATCGGACGAATTCATAAAGTCTAGTGCTGAGAACCTTGTCCCAACCCCAAGTGAGTCTGAGGAGATATTTGACAGAGAATGTGATTCTCCAATTTTTGGAGAATCTCTTGACATCTCTGAAGTTACTTCCGGGATTTTCTCTAACACTCTTTTTGAATTTGATGACGATTGCTTTTCTAGCAACGTTAATCCGCTGTTTATTAAAGTGTTAGAGAGCGATGAGGTCAAAGACTCTAATGTTTTTGATAATATGACCTCAATTGTTAATCCCGAGAATCAAAAAGATATTCTTTCTCCGACATATGTGACATTGCCTTTTGGGGATCGCCCTTATATTGACTTCACATATGTCGTTCGAGTTTTTCTACCTTTCTTCTCCTACAAGGTAGATTGTCCTTCCATTCACTCGCTCGGGAGTGAAGACACCATCTTTGACCCCGGCATCTCTCATTCTTTCAAGCCGGGTGTATCTCATCGGAGTGGAACTTTCAAGCACTTCAATGTTTATCTAAACATTTTGAATGAAAGTCCGATGGAGATTTTCTCTTCCACCTGCTCCCCCAAGGACAATTAAATACGGGGTCGAGTCAAGCTCATGTGACTCGGTTACTAAAAACAAGCGCTTCGTGGGTGGCAACCCATGCTTATCATTCTATCTTCTTTCTTATTTCTAACACTAAGTGTGGGGGAGTTCCTCTACTTGTGCTTTGTGGTTGTATGTTTGCCTTTGTTTTCAGGATTCCCGTAGATTGTGATGATTGATGCGCCTGTTTTCAATCCAGCCGCCCAATATCCGATCTTTATATTTATGTTTATCCAGGGATATCTTATTAATCCTTTTTGTGAAAACAAGATTTCGTTTCCACACTTAGATAGTAGTCTTACCCTTTTACGTTCTATAGTGTCGGCTCAGGCCGGTACTTTGAATATTGAGGGCAATATTCAATTCTAAGTGTGGGGGGGGAATTCTCATTTGACCAAAAATTTTAAAAATTTTCACATATTGTACCTACTAGTCCCCTAGCACCCCCGTTTTGACCAAAAATTTTAAAATTTTTATCGTATTTTTCGTCTAAAAGAAGTGCTTTGCACAATAAAAATAATTTGCTATACATTAATACTTCGGTATTAGTGAAAGTTTAGACTTGATTAGGCTAGAACAAGGGGAATCCCGACTCTGCTAGAGTGTTGATCTAGCTGCTACCCTTAACGTTTAGGCTAAGTTTTTACGAATTGTGCAAATGAAAATGCTAAGCGTGGAGTAGTTGGTTCTCTTTAGAGCTTATATAAGTAATCTATGGCTTTTCCTCCCAGAAGATCCTAATCTGACTAAAATTAGTGCTATTTTCAAACTTTTGAACGCAAAAACCGTTTTTGTTAAGCAAATAAATTTTTATACAATCTTGATTTAGAGTACTAGTTCAAAGTTTTATTTAAATTTTGGAACAAGCATACTTTCTTAAAAACATAATAAGAACGCAAAATGAAAGTGAGCAATTGCTTGAAAGTTGCAAAAGTTAAAGTTTTAAGTATGAATAAATAAGTGCTCTAAGCTACGGATTCGAGATCGGGCCTTGGATCCTTATTTCCGAAAGGCGTTTAGGTCTTGGCTCCCCTCTTGCACCGGCCCTTGGACCTCTAGTTCAGGAATGTGTGAGGTCTTGGTCTAACCACCTTGGATCCTCATTTCAGGAATGTCTAGAGTCTTGGAACACTCCGTTGTAACGGCCCTTGGATCCTTTATTCCGAAAGGTGTAAGGTCTTGGAACTAAACCGTGAAGCTCCGTCGTTTAGGGTACGCAAGTAAAAAGTTAAGGTAAAAAAAAAAAAAAAAAAAAAAAAAAAAAAAAAAAAAAAAAAAAAAAAAAGTGATGAAAAATGAAAAAAATGTTTATGTTTGTTTATGAATAAGTGTGAGAAACTTGCTTCTTCTTAAATTTAAATCGAAAGTTGAACTAGTATTCGTCGATATTGTCTAAAAGTTGGACGGTGATTTAGAAATTGTTGACTTCAAAGATCCCGTGAGCTCCGATACTATTCTCGAGGGTGTAAAAACCTAGCCTCCTAAGTTTACTAAGGATAAGCTGAGAAGAAAGTCGCTACATGGAGTGATCTCACCTTTGAATCTCTAATTTCTAAATCATTGTCGGTTTTTAACCCTAATAAATGTCGATTTTTACGATCAAAACTTTGAAAACTAGCACACACACCTAACTTATGAATAATTGTGGGAGTGAAAAGTTAAGTCTCGGCTTACATAGGTTGCTAATATAAGTAGTGTTAGCATTTTACAGAAAACGTTTGCACAAGGGTTTTAGACTTAGTTGGGAAGTATAAAAAGAGGATGACGATTACAATTCCCCGGAGTCACCCATTTTGTGTGATTCCCGTTCCATGATGCCATTTTTGATAATCAAGCATGATATTTACATTTATTCTCGTCTTATTTACTTGCATTTTATAAAGTCAAAACGGGGTGTGATATTTTTGGTAACCTTGACATTTTTGATCCTTTCATTACTTTATATGATCGGATTGCTAGGGACTAGCAATTGCTTAGTGTGGGGGATTGATGAGTGGCCTTTTACTCATCATTTTATACCCGAAAAACCCCACAAAAGCGACCAAAAACACCCAAATGGACCATATAATGTTACAAATATCCTTGGATTGTGTTTTTTGTGTTTCAGGTACAAAAGGATTGAAAACGAGGCAAATACGGACAAAACCGAGCGTGATTTGGATAAGAGCCGAAAACCGAAGCCGGGAAAGACGATTTTCATTTGGATTTTTATTCGAGCTCAAGAATCTCACAATGGCCCTTGGATTATTACTTGTTGGCAAAATTGGCCCTTGATTAACTTTGAAAATTCGGCAGAAATGGTCCTTGAAGTTTACAACATTTACACCTATGGTCCTTGTGTTTGTCTAATTTTTGTCTTAGCCAAAATACCAACCGGATCCAAAAGCAACATTAATCCAACCCCCCATTCAAACCCAAAAAACCCTTTCATATCCACTCACCAGCCCATCAAACTAAAACAAAACCCACAACCTACGAGTCAAACCCGACCCAATCCCAACCTTAACTAATACCGGGTTCAATAAGAAGGGTCAAACCCCTCTTTCCAGTCAATATTCCAATTAGACAAACCCTAATCACTATTCACGCATCTTCAATCCCTCCTTTCCCCATTAATCCGCCGCTAATCTCCCCATCCCACCTCACCACAACAGTCCAAGGTACCCACATGGTGTTGTCTTTGGTCCCCTCCATCCACCTCAGCGATCCGTGGACAAAAAAGGGAGATCAACGATCAAGATTTCAAGATGTGGTGAGCACGTATGATCCAAGGGCCATCAAAGAAGCACAAGTGCACAAGAGAGGAACACACTCACACAACAAACACACTCGAACTAGGGTTTTTTCTATTTTTTAGTATAAATAGGACAATAGCAGTCGGTAGCAACTTAGGTTTATTTTTAGCTTTTTTTTAAGGTATTGTAATTTTATTTTCAGCTGTAATTTACTCTAATTTTAATTTTAATATCAGTCTTTTTTTTTTCTTTCTTGAAAGTCGAATTAGTATAGCTTAATTTATCTGCTTATGATGTTTTTAATATCAGTTTATTTGCTTATCTGTTTATTTGCTTATGATGTTTATTAGTAGCTGCTAGTTTATCTTGATCTGTTTGTGTTTATCTTGATCTGCTAGTTTATTGTTTATTGTTTATCTTGATCTGTTTATTAAGCTCATTGTATTTGACTGCTTATGTTGCTCATCTTGTTTTTTCTGCTTCTTTGAACTCTGTTATGATTAGTTAGGATGAGTTAGAATGGTTTAGTTTTAGCTTATATATCAAACTTTTAGAAAATAGGCTGTTTGACTTTTAAAGTCAAACGGGTCAATAGGGTAGCACACTATTCATTTGCAGCTTGTTTAGATTTGGTTGAGATTATTTGAGGTTAAGCATACTGATGTTGTGGAAATTTGAGATACTTTTAGTGTTTTTGAGGTTTTGAGTTTTTTAGTGAAAACTTGGATTTTAAAAGCTTCTTATAAGCTCTCATCAAGCTGCTAAAGTTGTTGAAGTTTGTTGATGTGCTGAGTGTATGTAGCATGATCTGTGTTGCCTGTTGTTGGTTTTATGCATTTTGTCTATTTGCATTTTGTTTGTGTTTATTGTTAGTGTTTGTGTTTATTATAGTTGGATTTGGATTTGGTTGTTAAGGTTCTAATGTTTGTGTTTTGAGTTTGTAGAAATTTCATTTTCTTGACAAAATTAGTTGAATCTAATTCAAAGTTTAAGGTTTTAAATCAAGAAAAAAAATAAAAATTGCAAAAACTGATCTCTGGGGTTCGAACCCAGGTCAGTCCATTCACAACACAAGCAACCAACCACTGGACTCTACACTCTTTTAGTTAAAGCTTACAAAAGTTAACTTAAAACCTTTTTGTTTTTTTCTTTTCCCTTTTTAGCTTATAAGAACTGTTGGCTTATTTTCGGCTTATTTAAAAAAGCATTTTCACTTTTTATATTTTTCATAGCTCAAGTTTAGTATTAAGTATTTTAGAAAAAAAATTCAGAATTTTCTTTTTCCATTTAGTATTTTTAATCAATTATTTTCTTTTAAATAGTTTTTAATTTATAAAAAATTATTAAAAAATCAAAAAAAATATTTTTCTTTTTTCCAAAATTTTCTTTTTATATTTAAGTCGTAGGAAAATTATTTTGGTACTCGTAGGGTTGATTTTTAAATATTTTGACGTTTTTACTCGTTCGTTGTTTACCGTTCGCGTTTATTAATTTTCGTTTTATTTAAAAACCAAAACAAACTCTCGTCTTTTCAAGCACTTTAATTACAAACCAAAAACGATATTTTCAATTTCACGCCTCGTTGGGACCTCGACCCGGGTATTCACTTATCCGGTTATTAAATCGATTGTTGCGTTGAACCGTCGCGAGTTGACTTTTCTTCGTGAGAGGTTTTGGCTTGTGACGCGTTTTGAAACAACTATCAGCCGACTACTTCGATGAAGACTGTAAGTATCCGGGACGGGTTTTTCGAAGAAGATTTCGTATGAGCCGGCGACTATTTCTACAAATAGTCGAAGGTATTCAATCTTATACATCTGGTATTGTTCCTGATCATTTTAAGTATTTTATGGAAGCGCAAGATTGTACTGGTCGAAACAGTTTAAGTATTCTTTTGAAGTGTACGTCTGCTCTACGGCAATTGGCGTACGACACGTCACCCGATGCGTTTGATGAGTATTTGCAGATGGGTTCCACTACAGCAACGAAGTGTCTTGATAATTTTACCAAGTGCGTTATTGATTTGTTTATGCCGGAGTATTTGAGGAAACCTACATGGACCGACATTCAAAGTATTTACGAAAGACATGAGTCGGTCCATGGTTTTCCTGGAATGCTTGGTAGCATTGATTGCATGCATTGGGAGTGGAAAAATTGCCCGGTTGCTTGGCAAGGGCAATTTGGTAGGGGTGATAAAAAAAATACCCAACTATAATGCTTGAAGCAGTTGCTTCGCATGATTTATGGATTTGGCATGCATTTTTTGGGATGGCGGGGGCGAATAACGATATTAATGTTTTGGATAACTCACCGTTATTCGACGACATTCTTAGTGACGCCGCCCCTGCAGCTCCTTATATGGTAAATGGAAGGAGGTATGAAAAGGGCTATTACTTAGCCGACGGTATTTACCCACAGTGGGCTACGTTTGTCAAATCCTTCTCGGCAACAACTGACGCGAAACATGCTTACTTTAAAAAGAAACAAGAAAGTGCACGAAAGGATGTCGAACGTGCTTTTGGTGTGCTTCAGGGACGTTGGGGGGTACTACGACAACCGGCACGTCAATTGGATCTTTCGAGGATAAAGAGAATCATGTATTGTTGCATTATTTTGCATAACATGATTATAAAAGATCAAAATTTTGCAATACGTGATTTTAACGACATGTGGGTGGATCCGTCACCACGTCTGAGGCAAAATTCGTGGGTCGACAGATGCGATGGCCAACGTCGAAGGGCAAGAGAAATTCGCGACAGAGACACACATACTCGCCTCCAAAGAGACCTTATGGATCATGTTTGGCAGAAGCACCTTCAAGATCAAGAAGACGATGAATAAATATTTAGAATTGTCTTTATTTTTATTATGTAATTTTTAATTTCGTCGTTATTTTTATTTATTTCTTTAATTTCGTTGTAAGTTTTTTTTTTAAGTGTGTTATGTTTTAATAAATGTTATGTTTTAATAAATGTGTTGTTTTTAGAAAAATGAAGTAGTTTATAAGTTAGGGGTTGAATTTGAAAATTTATGTGTAAAGTTGAGTTAAGGTGTGTTAAAGCTGAGTTATTGATGTGTGGGTTAAAGCTGAGTTAAGTTAAAGGGTGAAAAAGCTGACGTGGCATGCCTTAAAATTTAAAGCTGAGTTAACTGATGTGAGTCGCCTAGATAATAAAGACAATTATAGTTCACAAGCAACATCTGAAAAAATCGAACAAAACAACAGAAACAATCTGCGTCAATTTATAAGTCTATTTCTTACTAATCGTAAGGAAAAACATCCGATGGAAGGCCACATTTTCTCAGCCGATGACACTTTTTACAGTCACCCAAGCTAATGTCCAGACACAACAATAAATCTGCACAGCCTAAACTTAATTACCATATCTATGCGAAATTCAGAATACACGACAATAGCTTAATTTAAAAAGTACATCATATAAAACCTACCCTTAATTGCATTCAAAAACTCACTAATGTATGTAAAGTTGAAGTTCCCGATATTTTAAGAATCAAAGACTTTTGACAAACTGTTGTTGCTACATACCTTACATCGTAAGTGGTCTGTTGTCTCAATTGCATAGTCACACATTGGACATCATAGCAGTGGTCTATTATCAAGAAGTCTCATTACAAGTAACTGACCACGCGCGTTCTAATCTCCACATGAAAACATTAATAATCTTACAACGAACAATTTCACTTCACTTTATCTATTCCATTATATTTGTTCTATCATCCCAAGGATCTTTTTGTCCAATTCCCTAATAAGTAATGGAATGTGTATAGAGTGATTTCCATCCTCATTGTCTCGCTTTTTGTCCCTAACAGTACTTTAAAGGAGAATTACAAATACGTTTTGGATCAATGATTCATCCTTTCCGGTATTGTATCTGTATAACGATGTTACTATTTGTGATCAGTTAGTTTGGAAATTAATTAGCTTCTTATTCGATCAATAACATATTGGAGATGCGCAAAAAACAATTGTTGGCACATATATGATGTGTAAAAAACTTTTTTGCTAGCCTTTTTATTAATCGGCGTTAAGAAAAAAAGTAATGGCTTTCTTTGTCGACTATGTATATAAACATCTTAGACAACTATGAGCTTGAATATATACATATGTTGTTTTATAAAAACTGCAACTCCGACTTTTTTTTTGGACAATCGATATGAGAATTGGATGTGGTTTTCCGATTTAGGTTGGCGACATAAACTCTTTTAATACCAATAAGCTTTGTTACGTGTTAAAATGTATTACATGTCTTTGTAATCGACTTATGATATCTATTGATTTTTTAGACATAAACGTGTTTTAAAATAAATATAACATCTACATTGACAAATATTTAAAAGATACCCCTGTTAAGCGAACATGCCTTAAAAAATTAGTTGCATTAAAAATAATTGAAACCAAATAATTAAATAGAAATTTGTCTGCATATGTAGTACAATTGTCCTCCCAAGAAAAATAATTAGGGTAGTCTATCTGGATCTCATATAGGACGTATGCAATAATTGCACTTTATGTGTATGGCTAGAAGTGATGATACATGATGCCTGTTGATACAAAAGTTGGGCGTTCCTTGTTAAGACTCTTTTTCTCGTACCAATTAGATCTTAATGTTTGATGGAACCTGCGCACTAAGAAAAAGAGCAAACACCGTTAGGCTTATCGAGGGATTGTCTCCACCGATTATCCTCCGGCGTGAGAGTAAGTAATCGAAGTTTAGGGTTTAGTGAAGAGTTAGGGTTTTAGTAGATCGTACCTTTACCGAGGGCCTGGGTGCCCTTTATATACACGTGAAACCCTAGTAGGTTTCGTGTTCCCTACTCCTCGGCGTATTCGCCGATATCGGATATTTGGTATATATCCCCTTTATTTAGCAGATACGCCATATCCAATCCGAAAATAACTTTGGGCTTGGGCCTTGTAGGCTCAAACCGTATAACTGGTAGTCCAGTTATCGCCATAGCGGCCCATACGTGGTGGGCTTAAGTATTTAGTATTGTTTACTAATCGGGTCCGTGACCCGGGTGTAGACTATACGTCATCATGTCCCCCCAGTCTAGTGTGCGCAGGGTAAAACCTGCGGATACTAGACTAAAGTCGTGTCGAAATTATTCCCCACGCGTACGCGGGAAGATTTCAGAAATATACCGCCAAAAACGCACGTATGATGTATCTAGTCCAAAAAAGTACAATTCGGGTACCTCGGGAAGTGGAGAGGTTATCCACGTGTCCTGTACCGTTACTTCTCCCAGCCACACGATTTGAGTTAGTGGGATACACGTGTCAGTCATCTGTGGTGGATGGGAAAAGTATATAAACTACCGCCTCCATTCACTGTGATATCCACAGTTAAAAAATCACATTTCCACCATTTTTACATCTTCGAATCTGCTATCAAGAAACCGATAATTCGAAGGTAATAGCGTGTGCGCACATTCTGAAACACAAAATGGTGTTGCAACTTCAGGATTTCACTTCTAATATAACCGAAGGTGAACTGAATCAGTTCACCTCGGATTACTTTATCCCTTTGGGTCTGCACCCAGAGGTACCAGGTCCCAATGCCACCATCGCGAATTTCCCCGTAGGGAAAGTGGGGCTATATACGCGCTTTTTCGAGTGGGCGAATCAGCGCGTACCCATTTCCGTGCTGCTGAGTGATATACTTAATTATTACGAGCTCCACATCTCACAGTTGCATTGTATTGGTGCTGGGAAGATTGCCAATTTTGAGGTGAACTGTCGTTTGTTAGCGATTCATCCGACCCTCCAATTATTTCGCGCGTTCTATCACGCAACGTGGTCAAATGGTTGGGTTACCTTCTCTAAGCGCGTAGGCAAGTTACAATGCTATGTGCAGAAGGTAGATAAACTCAAGGACTGGAGGGAGAAATTCTTTTGGGTTGACGCCGCCGTTTTTCCTTCCAATTTTCAATTTTACACCCGTGCCACTCTGCCCAAGGATGAGCGCCCCCCCGAGACGTGGTATAACGCGGATCATGCGGCGATCATTGATGAGAACCGCCTTCCCATCAAGCCATATCCGGAAGCGTTCCTGGTGCATATGGGCATCAGTCGCAACTACTTCGAGTTTGAGACAGAGGTTCCCACATTCTTGGATGCGGATGGCACGGGTGGGTGCTCCTTACTGTCGTTATTAATGTAAGCGTTTCTTCGTTTTCCATACTTTATGTAACTTGCTTCTCTTTGTCTACTTTATACGCAGAGATGGATCTTTTTGCAGTTGTTAACTTGGAGACACCGCGTTCCGTGGCAGTGGGGGTGCGTCCTCTGAGGGAGGGTGAGAAGACTATTCTGGAGGCGACGGCAGGGCGCGTCGTGGACTTGGTTATTCCAGAGTCCGAGGGCTCCCCTGATGTGGTGGTAGCTGAGCCGTTGCAGGAGGTAGCTCCTCCTTTGCAGCAGGGTCCTGACACTGCGCATCCTCTTCCTAATGAAACGCTGATCCATTTAGAGGAGACTGACAGTGAAATGGAGGAGCGCTCCCAACTGACGCGCAAGAGAGCGCTTGGTGGTTATGGTGAAGGGTCTTCCAAGAGGCCGCGATCTGAGGCTGAGGAGAGTCCATCTTTTACTGAAGTGCAGATGAAGTAAGTATCTTAGTTATTAGTTATGAACTTTTGTCAAGTTATACTTTATTCTAACTTTGTTTCTTCGTGTCCTCAGTGTGGATGAGAAGTCTGGTGGGAGTACGTCCATGACTGAGATTGAGAAGGACGTGTCCTCGTCTCCTCCCCCCATGTGAGTATTTCTTAGCAATCCCTTAGGATTTTGTATATGCTTGACTGTTTTTCGTGCGCTGACCTTACTTCTTGATCTTTCGCGCAGTGAACGGCCTGTGGAGGACGCTGGCGTCATAGATGGAAATGCGCCCCCCAAGGTGAGTCCCTTTCTGGATGGGGCGCCTTCACCAAGGGATATTGGAGGGGAATCAAGTCCGTTGGACTCTATAATGGAGGAGCTGGCTTCCATCGCTGTGCGCCAGTCCGAGCTGGTGGCACAAGCCAGGGTGTGCCAGTCCGAGGAAGTTTCCAGACTGCAGGCGCAGTTAGCGTCTGTTCAGGCTGAGTTAGCAAGCTCTAAAGCTGAGCAGCTGAGCTCCAAGGCTAAACTGGAGCGCGCAGAAGCGTCTGCACAAAGATTGGCTGAGGGTAAGCTCTTGGTGATGGCTGAGCTGGAGCAGGAGCGTGCTGATGCGGACCGTCAGAAGCGTAACTCTTTATGGGCGCTGAAGTACTTGCAACAGAATAGGAGCAAGCACTTTGCCAACATTGAGGAGTTCCGTAGCCGCGTGGAGCTTGCGATGAAGATGCAAGAGGAGAAGCTCCGCAGGCTCAGCATCGAATATGATGAGGAGCTATACCCCCATATGGTTCAGTCCGTGGCTGAGCGCAGGTACATGCTGCTTTATCTCTTTATAACTTGTATATATTTTAGACCCTCTTTCTTATTAACACTTGTGTTATTTCGTAGGTGCTTGATCAGTCATGGTCTTCGCCTGGCCGCCATGTGTACGCTGGAGCATCCTGAGGTCACCACGTCCTTTGGAAAGGTTGTGGAGTGCGCTATTGCGCACGGTGAGACCTTGGCCGCAAACAAGCTTGCTGAGGCCAAGTTGTTGACCGTGCCGCTTGCCGAGGTGCCTGGGTACAAGGCGAATGCCCGTGCTGAGCTTGTTGCTGCCATGGAAGAGCTAAAAAAGCTTGAGCTTCCGCATATCGCTCGTTTGGAGCGTGATCAGGATCAGCCTATCATCGTGATCATGGCGGGGCTCACTCTTCCCAGGCATCTGCAGGATGATGCAGATCAGCAATTGGACTTCTACTTGAAGCCTGACGTAGCGCAGTTGAAGGTACCCATTTTTGCTCAGCCTCGTGACATTCTGAATCCTTTCCGTATTGAGAAAGAGATTTCTTTGCAAAGGTCTCTAAATGCTCATGTTTCCAGAGTCGCAAGAAAGAAAGGCGTGAAAGGGAAGGCCACCCTGTGCGGCATAGGCGCTGCACATCTGCCTAGATCCGACGGTGTGCCTGTTTCCGTGGCCACCGTTTCCCTTGACGATGCAGAGTTGTTGAATCGACTCGAGGATGCAAAGGAAACGGCTTTGAGTGGGGGCTCCAGCCAGCTAAGGCGTACATATAGCATTTAGCTTTTTTGTACAAGTCTTTTGTAGAAACGTATTCTATGTATAAAAGGTTGCTTTTGTACTTGGTGTTTTTACAACTTCCAAATACTTATGCTTTTGAACTCGTAGTTCTTATATGACTTATGTATTCTTGCGTGAAGATATCTTTAAGTGTCTAAGCGTACTTAGAAAAGAAGAATCATTATTATGTATGAATTTCCTTAAATAAGGACCGTAGTCGTGTATTGAATTTTTCCAACTTAATGAAAAGAAGGGAATCATAGTCGTCTATGTAAGTTTACTTGTCGTATTTTACTTTGAGGAATCAAGAGTCTTGATTTCCTGAGTTGTTAAACGCGCACAGTGTGCCCTTGTGTGCATCCGTCGTGGGGTGCGTAAGGAACTTGCGCCAACGTCTTGAGCGCAAGGTGTTTAACAAGGATTCGTGATCCAATGTTGATGGGTTTGCAACCCTCTTACTAAACGAGTTGTTTATTAGGTTTACTCATCCTTTCTGCCATCGTGGGTCTTAGTGTGTGCATGCACGCCATGTAGGCAAGATTATAACAATATTGAAACACGATAATGAAATATGCAAACAATAGAGTTAAATGTGTTATGGAGTTAGCTAGAAACCATAACGTTTTATTAATACTTGCAAGTTTTAAAAGAGAATACTTATCTAGATAATACTTAAAAGATAAAATTACATGGATCTTTATTGGGGGCACTTTCTAAAGTGAGTGTGTGTCCATGTTGGGCCGTAGCCTGCTTTAAAGATAGCACCGTTTAAGGTTGCGGACGTTCCACGTTCGCTGTAGCTCGTGTCCGTCCTTGTCGCGTAGCTTGTACGCTCCATTGCCAAGTGCTTCTATGACCTCGTAAGGTCCTTCCCACTTTGGTCCTAGCTTACCAGTGTCTTCTGCGCGGCTTGAGTCGTTCTCGCGGTATACGAAGTCACCTGGTCTGAATGAAGTGCTGCGTACTTTGGCATCATAGTATCCTTTCATTCTTGACTTGGCTTTCTCTTCGCGTATTGCTGCGCCTTCACGTCGCTCTTCCAATAGATCTAAGTCTATGCGCCGCTCATCATCATTGGTTGCCGCGTTAACTTCCGCAGTACGGATGGTTGGCATTCCAATTTCAGCTGGTATTACAGCTTCTGTCCCATAGACCAAAGAGAAGGGAGTGTCCCCGTTGCTAACCTTGATGGTTGTTCGGTGCGCCCAGAGAACATGTGATAGTTCTTCTACCCATCTTCCTTTATGTCTGTCCAGGCGCGCTTTGATTCCTTCACCTAGGCTTCTATTTGCGCGTTCAACCAGACCATTGGTTTGTGGATGAGTTACTGATGCAAAGTGTTGCGTGATGTTCAGCTGTTCGCACCAATCTTTGAACGGGTTATCACGGAATTGTTTTCCGTTATCTGAGATAATTTCACCAGGTAATCCAAAGCGACATACTATGTTGTCCCACACGAATCGTTTTATCTGGTTACCTGTTATGGTCGCTACTGCCTTTGCTTCGATCCAATTAGTAAAGTAGTCTATTGCCACAATAAGGAATTTCAATCCACCTGCGGCAATAGGGAAAGGTCCAGCGATGTCGATACCCCATTTGTAGAATGGCCATGGCGATGTAATAGGCGTTAGTTCATGATGTGGTCGGCGCGGAATGGGTCTGTGAACTTGGCAATCACTGCACTTCCGTACCAAATCTCGCGCGTCACGGTGCATAGTTGGCCAATAGTATCCAGACCTTAGGGCGCGCGCTACAATGGACCGTGGTCCTGAGTGCATGTTGCATGAGCCTGCGTGGATTTCTCGAAGTACATAGTCTGCCTGGAGAGGTCCAACGCACCTAAGCCATGGTTGTAGGAATGAGCGTCTATATAAGACGTCATCTCTAAGCTCGAATCGCTGCGCTGTGCGCCGGATTCTTCGAGCTTCCTTCTGTTCTTGGGGGAGTATGCCCTTGCTAATGAAGTCAATGATTGGTGTCATCCACGTAGGGCCTTCTTCTTCTATCACTGTGGATACTTCCCTCTCGGAGATCGACTTGTCTTTCAGGATTTCTACCAATACTTGTTTTGACAAATGTGCGAAGCTTGTAGACGCAATTTTGCTTAATGCGTCTGCTTTCTTGTTTTCCCCTCTAGGGACTTGTGTGATTGTGAATCTGTCGAATCCTTGGATTAAGGATTTTGTTTTTTCAAGGTATTGGATCATGTTTTCCTCCTTAGCCTCGTATTCTCCTGATACTTGGTTGGCCACCAATCGGGAATCTACGTTTGCCTCTAGGTTGTGTACACCCATTCGTGTAGCGATACGTAGTCCAGCGATTAGGGCTTCGTATTCTGCCTCGTTGTTCGTGGCGGTGAATTCAAAGCGCAGTGCGTAGGTGAATTCGGCTCCTTCTGGGTTAGTGAGAATAAGACCACCTCCTGATCCATCTACGCATGAGGATCCATCGGTGAATAGAATCCATGGTTCTTGAGGTTCCCCCTTGCTTGTCACAGGTGTAGTGTCAGTATCTGGCTTCTCAATGATGAAGTCGGCCAATATCTGCCCTTTGATTGCAGTGCGCGGTCTGTATGATATGTTATGCTCACCCAGTAACACACTTCATTTTTGTAGGCGTCCCGATGCGTCGGGTCTCGAGATAACCTGTTTGATGGGTTGGTCTGTGATAACAGCTATTGGGTGCGCCTGGAAATACCTGCGCAGTCTTTTCGCTGCAAACACTAAGGCTAGGACCAACTTTTCCATTGCTGTGTAGTTAACCTCTGTCTTCTTGAGCGCCTTACTAACAAAATAGATGGGTGTTTGGACGGAGTTCCTGTCTGTCAGTAGCACTGCGCTGACTGCTCCCTGAGTCGCAGATAGGTACATGATCAGCTCTTCCCCTGGTCGGGGCGTGACAAGCTTTGGGAGCGCTGCTATGTGTTTTTTGAGCTGTTGGAAGGCCTCTTCTGCTTCCGCGGTCCACCTGAAGTCTCCCTTTTTTGTGCACTTCTTGAGCGTTTTGAATAGGGGAAGTGACTTGTCCGCTGATTTGGATAAGAATCGGTTCAGTCCGGCTAGCTTGCCGTTTAGTGACTGAACTTCCTTCAGTGCGCGCGGTGAGGGAAGGTCGATGACTGCTTGGGTCTTTTCTGGGCAAGGCTTGATCCCATCGGGTTCTATCAGATACCCGAGAAACATGCCTTCTGTAGCGCCAAATGTACACTTCTTGGGGTTCAATTTCATGTTGATTCTCCTAAGTGTTTTGAACGTTTCCTCCATGTCGCGCACTAGTTCTTCCTCAGTATGGCTTTTGATGACGAGATCATCGACGTATACTTCCAAGTTGCGGCCTACTTGTTTCTCGAACGCAGTGTCTACCAATCGTTGGTATGTTGCTCCTGCGTTCTTTAGGCCAAAGGGCATCTTTGTATAGCAGTAGACCCCTTGACTTGTGTGGAAGGCCGTTTTTTCTTCGTCTTCCTCCGCCATTTGAATTTGGTGGTACCCCTTGTATGCGTCCAGGAAGCATTTGAAGGGATATCCACACAGAGATTCGATCTTCCAGTCTATCTCCGGTAGCGGGTAGCAGTCCTGTGGACATGCTTTGTTGAGGTCTGTGAAGTCTACGCACATTCTCCAACTGCCATCGCTTTTCTTTACCATTACTGGGTTGGAGAGCCAGTCATGGTAGTAGACTTCCCGCATGATGCCTGCGTCTACTAGTTTATGTACTTCTTCCAGGATGGCTTTTGCGCGGTCTGGGGCTTGTCCGCGCTTTTTCTGTCGTATTGGAGGATATCCTTGTCGGATTTGCAGCTTGTGTTCCGTGATGGAGCGTGGCACTCCTGTCATATGCTTTGGTTCCCATGCAAAAATATCTAAGTTATTTTGCAGGAGTGCGCATATAGCTGATTTGCCTTTTTCAGACAGAGACCCGCCAATAGATACCTGTTGATCCGAGTAGTCAGGGTGAATGGCGACCTTTAGGTTTGGGACTTTGATTGCGCGCTGTTCTGGAACATCGCCTACGTCATTTGTCACTGCGTTGCATTCTTTGGGTGGTATGGTGGTATTTTAAAGAGTGACAATACCTCCTTCCACTGGAAACTTGAGCATCCCGTGCGCTGTGGATGGCACGGCGCGGATGGATGATATTCCAGGTCTCCCGATGATGCCGTTGTACGGAGAGGGGGATCTGATTACCATGAAGTTCATCCAGGTGACCGTAGAGTGTGGTTTGTCACCAACTTCTACAAGTAGACGTAATTGCCCCATGGGCCATATCTTCTCCCCTGTGAAGCCAGTGAGCGGCGTTGTGGCTGGGATCAACTGACTCTGTATCTCAGGTCGCAGCTTCTTGAAACAGTGTTCATATATAATATCAGCGGATGCACCTCCATCTATATACATGCGACGGATGTCGTGACCCCCCGTATGTATTTCAATGGTAAGTGGATCCACTATTGCGTTGTTCGCAGTCAGGGAGGGGAAAGAAATTTCATTTCCCTTAGAAAACCGTTGACTGACTTTCTGTCTTGTCGCGCGCTGCCATGGCTGTATCATGTAGATGATATCTGCCTTTTCTTTTGATGTCTCTTTCTTGGCCCCTGGTTTTGGTTTGTCTTTCCCTTCTCTGATGTTTTTTACGAGGTGGTCCATCTTTCCTTCCTTTACCAATTTGTCAATCAATTGGCGCAGTTGGACGCACTCGTTGGTTGTGTGGCCTTTCTGTCCATGGTATTCGCAATAACCATTCCCTGTGCGCCGATCCTCTGGGGTGCGCATTGGTGGTGGTTTCGGGAAGTTCGCCCCTTCAGTCGCGAATATCTCCTTTGGAGTTTTTGTTAATGGGGTGTACTTGCCGTTTCCCCTTCCACCGCCTTGAGTACGATAACTCTTATTACGATTGCCACTCTGGTCATTGGATTGTCTCCTTGACTCTTCTTGTGGCCTATGGTTCGAGTAGCCCTTCTTGCTATCCGCAGCGGCTGCTTCTCCTTGGACGAAAGACCTCGTGCGCTTCATGAGTTCGTCAAAAGTTAGGGGAACCTTATCGTTTAACTTTTTTATCAAATCTGGGTTATTGATTGCATTCATAAAACCCGATATTTTTAGTATCTCTGGACACGCCTTGACTTGCATGCACTCGTCCTTAAAGCGTTCCATGAAAGCGCTTGTGGATTCCCCTTGTCGCTGTTTAACCCTAGCGAGTTCGACAGGGTTTTTGACGCACTTCTTCCTTTGAGTAAAGTTTAAGCGAAACGCCTTGCGCAACTCTTCAAACCCACCGATGCTTCTACGTGGAAGCTTGCTAAACCAGTTGCGCGCATTCCCTACTAATGTAGAGTTGAACATATGGCACCACACAGGTTGTGGCCAATTTTCGATAGTGGCTGCTGATTCGAAAATTTTTAGGTGATCATCAGGATCACCTGTCCCATCATATGTTTTGACGTTAGCAGGCATGCGCCTTTTCTTATTTTCTGAAAAATCGCTGATGCGTCTAGTGAACGCATCAACCTTTTGGCGACGCCAGGGAAGAGACATGTCTTCGTCTTCCTGGTCACGATATTTTCCTCTTGATTTCCAGTGTCCAGTTTCTTTGTCCTCGTTGTCCGAGGAATCACTTGAGGATGAGTGCACTCTTTTGCGATGCTTGCGCCGACTATTATCAGAATCTGAGCTTGTTCCTCTGCGGCGCTTGCGCCGACTATCATCAGAATCAGAGCTGGAAGGGCTTTCACTTGGGGAACACCGTCGCCCAAGCCTATCCTGAATCCTGCGACTGCCAAGCCTAGCGTGGACATTGGCGCGCCGTTCCCCCTCTTCAGGCTCCTCCAGATGTTGAAGAGCGGCTGCTTCATCATCCATAACCCTCCTTCCAATCCTGGTAAACACTGGTTGTTTGCGGCTATCCTTCTCGCGTCTTTCCTTTCGGTAGCGCGGTGGGGACGCCTCATGCTCAGGGTCAAAGTTGAGTCTGGCGTGCAGACTTTGGCTCGACCTCTTCTTTGCCTCTTCTCGCATGAGCGCAACCAAGGCTTCGTAGTTTTGAGATACAAAGTCGCTTGGCGCCAATTCGGAAGTGACTCCTTCTAGCGCGATGGAGTCTGTTTCCAAGGCAGGATCCTTGTTTCGGATAGGCGCATTGGGAGGTTCAGTGAAGTTCACCTCTGGCATGGCAAGAGGAGTGCGCTCCAGTTCTATCGCGCTAGTACTTGTTGTAATAGCGGGGGTAGTCCTGGTAAGTGATTCCACTGTAGGAAAGACCAGATCTGAGTGCGCTCCTAAGCTTCCAGGCGTGCTGGTTGTCCCAGAGGCCTGCTTAGAGGCCGCATCAGTTTGATGCTTCTTCCCTAGTGGGTCATCGTGCGCTTTCTTCCCATGCGGACTCTTGTGACTTCCGTGTTTCGTCATTCTAGTTCTTGGTAAAATTCTTAGTGTAGGGTCCCACGGATGGCGCCACTTGTTGATACAAAAGTTGGGCGTTCCTTGTTAAGACTCCTTTTCTCATACCAATTAGATCTTAATGCTTGATGGAACCTGCGCACTAAGAAAAAGAGGAAACACCGTTAGGCTTATCGAGGGATTGTCTCCCCCGATTATCCTCCGGCGTGAGAGTAAGTAATCGAAGTTTAGGGTTTAGTGAAGAGTTAGGGTTTTAGTAGATCGTACCTTTACCGAGGGCCTGGGTGCCCTTTATATACACGTGAAACCCTAGTAGGTTTCGTGTTCCCTACTCCTCGGCGTATTCGCCGATATCGGATATTTGGTATATATCCCCTTTATTTAGCAGATACGTCATATCCAATCCGAAAATAACTTTGGGCTTGGGCCTTGTAGGCCCAAACCGTATAACTGGTAGTCCAGTTATCGCCATAGCGGCCCATACGTGGTGGGCTTAAGTATTTAGTATTGTTTACTAATCGGGTCCGTGACCCGGGTGTAGACTATACGTCATCAATGCCAAATAGGAGAGTTGTGGAAGTTGGACCCATACGATGTTTCTTTTTTAACTTGGACCCATATGTTTAATAAAACAAAAAGGACGATGTAATCAGTCAATTTATATGTAGGCCATGGTTGTTGTTAAATATCTATTGTGCAACGTTAGCCCCAACCAAAACTACTAAGTTTGGAAATTTGAGTGTGAAAGAATAATAAGTCTATGTTTGTGTTTGTGTTTGTGTTTGTGGAAGTGCGGAGAGAGATAGTGATTTTTGTTCACACTTACTTCTTCACTTAAAATGTGCAAAATTTTACTGTAGTACTAAATAAATTATTTACACTTATAATTGTGTAATACGTTATTACGCCTATAAGTGTGAAGATATATAAACAATTAGCATGATTTTCACACTTAGGTTGCGTATGCTGCGGAGTTAGAGAGATTTATAAGGGTTTGAGCTTTTAAAATAAGATAGCTTATAAAATAAGCTTTGTTTTCTGAAAACTTTTGAACGCAATAAGCCAAAACCAATTAAAATAAGCTTCATAGAGCCTTATAGTTAGTAAAATTACTTAAATGCATTTTAAAATATAGTGCATTATCACGCAAAAACTAGAAATGTATATGAATTTAATTTCAATATATTTTTATACGATTTAACATTAATAAGCTTCATTTATAACTAATTAGCCGAACAAGTTTATAAATATATAAGCTCCAACTTCTAGCTTATAATATAAGCTCCAGGTGCGGCCACAACGACAACCCCAGCTTCGGCCACAACCATAGCCCCGACTTCAGCTCCAACTCTAGTTCCAGCCCATTTCGCCAAACATACCCTTAAAAATGTAAGAAAAAAAAGCTCACACTTATAAGTGTGATGAAATCTAAGATTTTTCCACATTTACAAGTGTGGAGATCAATTTGTCACACTTATTTTCTTCACGCTTCCTCTTGTGTTAGGAAATTAGGCGTGACAAATTGATTTTTACTCTCTTTTAGTGTGAAAGAATTTTAAATCTTTCCACATCTATAAATGTGAACTTTTTCTAATGCATTATGTTTTGTAATATTTGCTCACGTTTATAATGTAACAAAAATTCACACATATATAAATGTGAATAAAACTAAGTAAAATCTACACACCTTGTAAAGGGGTATTCCTTTAAAAAAAGTACGCAACTTTACGTGAAAATCGGTTTGACGTGTCCAACTAAATTTTTGTCGAAATTTTGGTGTTAACTCCTGAAAACACCCTTAAAAACGCAATATTTGACTTACCCAGCCGGTTACCGTTTTTTTTTTTTTTTTTTTTTTTTTTTTTTTTTTTTTTTTAAATCAAAGATAGCCATGTGTACCACTTTACCCTTTTCCCTACAAACCCAACAACCCACCTCACAAATCAAAACAACACTTTCTCAATCCACAGTGAAGATCAAACCCACACGGTCACAATATCCAAACCAGCACACACAAACCCAACAACCATCACTACAAGAATCTGATGGAATACCCACGAAAATTACCCACACTCATCCTTTGGAGGGAATTTACCCACCTAATTCCCACCCGTTACCCACGATCAGTGACTTTCAAAGTCGATTTTATTTTCCCTCAAATTTCCCACGGATTTACCCACACAAATAGCCACATAAATATATTTGTGGGTAATTTAGTGGGAAAATAATTGGCGCCAAAACATTCCCCACATATTACCCACATCGTGAGTTCTTGTAGATATTTTTGAGGGTAATTTAGTGGGTAAATGTTATTTACCCACGAAATACAAATATCTTTTTTATCGGTGGGTGAGTTAATGTGGGTATTTTGTGGGTGAATATATACCCATGACTTTACCCATCTTATCATTTGTGTGGGTATTTTGCAATGAGCAATTATCTGAGTTTGTATGTGAGAAAACATGACTGGTCATGTTCATTATAACTTGAGAGAAATTTAAATTAATGACATTTAAAAACGTTGTGTTTGAAGTTTGGGAAGCAAACGCCCCCTAAGGTGAATAGAAAACTATAAATAGGTTTATTTTAGGGATTTTGTACATTGAGGCCGCCCAAGTTTTATACTTTTTTCATTAAAGCCGCTCATGTTTAAAATTTTATTTAGAGGCCGTCCAAGTACATCTCATTTTTCACTTATACCAAATCCGGAAAAAATCCCACCGGAATATTGTAAATTGACAAAAATACCCCATTTTAAAATAATGAAATAATATGAATTTTATTATAAGTATCTAATACCTAATATATATACCCTTTTCATTAAGCTATTAAAAAAACAATTCCCATGTATAGCCAAAATTCCCACAACTGATGCTCCTTCATCATCGGATCGACTTTTAATCCCGCCCGATGCAAAATTGCTTGTGTTTGGCGTGGCTGTAGATAACTGCTGGTTGATAGTCTCATAATATAGCCAAAATTCATGATTTAAAAGACCACCCTCAATATTCGTGGATAGTCTCATAATATAATCTTGCCACTGTTGTTCTTCGAGAGCATAGCCTTAATATTCGGGGTACCCAAGCCTCAAGGTAAACATATAACTTAACTTTTTGTCTCTACATTAATTATTAAGTATCATGAGTTCATGATCATAAAAAAGTTGCATATATCGCTACTGTTTAAATCATTAATTGCAATCGAGTTGTCATAATCTTGTTATGGATTATGTTATAATTAAAGCGATGGAAGAACATTGCAATTACCTTGAAAAAAATGCTTGATCAATGCTTTTCAGAATGAAAAAAAGGCATAGTTAGACAATATGCTCTAGTTGTTTTAAGATTAGACTGATAATTGTTCTTTTTGCCTTATCAATACGAGGATATGTTTGTCTAACAATAATTTTGAGGGTATTTTAGTCAATAGATACTTCATTTGGCCGGATTTGGTATAAGTGAAAAGGGAGATATACTGATATGAGTTGTTTGGAAAATGTTGAGGTGTAATTGCTTCTATCATGATTTTGTTAGGAAACGTATTGTTAGCAATTAATTTAGTTAATTGTAAAAGTGATGGTCATTTGTTATTTAGAACTTATGTGTCAAGTGTAATGTATAGTTAAGATTGTGGGCTAGTGGTATTAGGAATAAGTGTAAGTTAAAAGCATAAGTGTAATACTTACACTAGCCCACACATGGTCTAAGTCAAAGCCCACCAAAGCCTTTTGGTGTTGGTTGTGGTACGTATAAACACACACACACTCTCTATTCTCTAGGTGTGAATGCCTCATTATTGTAAGAGAGTGTGTGTGTTTCCCTTGTCCTTTGTTTATTTCCTTTTCCTTGAAGCTAATAAACATTCGACCCATATTTATCAAATACGATCCATACTACTCTTATTGTTCTTTATATGATCTTGTGAGTGTGTTCATCAAGTGTTCTTAGCGTGTTTGTGTGATAAAGAGGAAGAGCTTCGGTCCTTACAAGTGGTATCAAAGCCATAAAAAATATAAAACTCAAAAACAAAAAATATTCTTTTCACGACATGTCTCTCGTATAATCAATATTCTGTACGTATCTAGAAATGTCATTCAACAATGATACGGGCATGTACAGATGTTTGAGCGGGAGTTCTTTTTTATTTTCTCTAAAACATGTCGTTTCTCAAATTTCTAATCAGACGGCTTTCGTACATTTCAGTACGGAACCCGAGCTACATTGAATGACTTCTGATTATTTCTGATCAGGACTCGAAATGTTAATGGCAAAAAGCTAAAACCATGAGCACTTAATCAAAATTGTTTCAAAAAGATTTTTCAAAGTCTTTCCATAAATTTTGTGCTTATAAAAACTCCCTCGAAGACCCTTAAATGCTTTTAAACTCAAACGTTTAATTATATGCTTTGTTTAAGGGGGAGTATAAAAAGAAAAATGTTCCATTTTCATGCTCAAATCAGTCCATCTCTCCACAAGAAGTTTCATTTTAATCAACTGTTTTCAAAAATACCACTTCATGCTATTTTTGAGGGGGAGATTAAGTGTTAATTAAATATAAGGGAGAGAGGACGTGATTAAAATGTGATCAAAAAGAAGTTTTTGTGGTTTGAATCTCAAAAAGAGCTCTTCAAAAAGACTCAGAACAACTCTCGAATTGACGAAACTAAATGTCCGTTATCGAAAAGACATGTCCTGGACGGGTAATAATTTCAAGCTGATTTACTAGTGATGTAAGCGTGTCTCGCAAAGGACTTGTCTGAGTAGAATGTACCAATTCGAGAGATGATCATTGAATATGACCGGGACGGGTAATAATTTCAAGCTAGTCTAACTAGTGATGTAAGCGTGTCTCGCGAAGGTCATGTTCATTGAAAATCGATCATTTCAAAATGTGCGAACTCTACCCAACATGTGCAATTTCTATTAAAAATGCATAAGCACATGTGAAGGGGGAGTATTTCAAAAATTCAAAACTCTCAATGTGTTAACTAAATGTGTTTGTTCATAAACACTTTGAGAGATTTTCATAAAAAGGTTTTTATGGTATGTGATCTATAATCTAGGATAATCATGGAGTAATAAGGTGATTATGGTTAGGTTATGTCCAATGATCCGCCAGAACCGGAGGGATCTACCCAAGGACTATTCCAATAGTTTAGAATTAGAAGTCCTTAGGTAAGATTGAAAAAAGGAGTAAATGAGAAAGGAGAAAGAAGGGGTTGAAGAATGAAAAAGAAAAGTTTAATGAAAGGGTGAAAAGAAATAGCCCTCCATGAAAACTTAGGTCAGAAACCGGGTCAATACATCTGCTATCGGTACTCACTAAGGTGATACTGATATTGAAGACAAGACGTCATGGACCCAGTGACGCATTGCACCACCCCTCCTATCCACTCAGATATCTCTTAAAAGATATTTGTTTCATTTCTCACGGAGAACACTGCATAATCTATCGGCCTCTCACTCTGAGATGTGTTGATATTGAAAAGGTGGCACTCTGTTCCATGCCTCCGACGACTAAAAACCAAAACGCACATTATTGAGTCTAAGAGACATGAAATGGAAACCTGACTTGAACCACTTGAATTGGAAATTTGACTTGAACCATTTGATATGAAACTTGACTTGAACCCCTTGATATGAAACTTGAACTTGGACACTTGATACTTGATACTTGACCATGACCCACAGTTTGAGACTACGAGCCATAACTAGGCATGAGGGTTTCATGTCCATGTCATTGATGCACCGATGGCATGACTCTAGGGCAGGAGAGTGATGACCTGTCCCGTCCCTGACTTGATTTGATTTGTTACGTAGAGGCAGACTTTGGCCACCTGGGGCGTATGGATGCATCCTAGATTTGACTTGACTTGACTTGATTTGTTTATATTACTTGTTATACTTGGTGACTGATGGTGTGTGCGATACACGTCTTTCACATCTTGGGAGCTCATGACTCCACCCCTTGGAGGTATCCCCTCATATTGTACTTGGTACCGAGGTCTCCCCTCCGTACACCTTGCTACTTGATGTCTTGACTTGACTTGGGCTCGTAGTGGATTACTGTTTCCTTTACCTTATAACCTTGTACTTAGTATCCCGAGGTCACCCCTCTGGATACATACTTGACCTGACTTAATACTTGACTTGACTTGATTTGACTTGGGCCCGGGTTGGGATTATTGTTCCCTTTACTCTTATCTATTGTAACTAGTTCTTAACTCTTGATATATCTGCTTAACCTTTTATTTTTCCTTTTTTCCTAACTCTTGTTATACCTTGCATTGTTTCACTTACTCCACCATTCCATTATTACTGCTTGCTACCTTTATATCTGTTCACTGGGCTTTTTAAGCTCAGCCGCATTTCTTTTCCTGCGGCAGGTTTTAGTTGGAAGCTGGGTATGAGTGGAGAGTACCTTGGACTTAGAAGACCTTATTAGCTTTTTTGAATCAGATGACTAGAAGAGCTTATATTCAGACTTAGTAATTATTGTATTTCTCATTTGTAACCTTGTAGTTTCAGATTTTCTCTTGTAACCATTGGAATTCTTATTGTATTATTTATGTCATATGCTTGTGTTTGTTCTGATATGGAACCATCATTGTGACATCTCTACCCTTGTCGGGTTGGGGTGTTATAGTTTGTGTGATAAAGAGGAAGAGCTTCGGTCCTTACACGTATGATCTCCTTACTCAAATATTAGCCAACAACAATGAGGCCTCAACATCACAATTGAATTAGTTAGTACCTGTACAGTACAAGTAACTTGATGAACCTTTGTCACAGTCAGACACCTAATATACTCACATAAGTTTTATGTTTCATACCTCACTAGTTACACATTTGTAACATGAACTTAGAAGCAGCAGGTCATGATTGCAATCCAAACTCACATGACAATGTATCTGAGCCACCAGACCCGAAAACTAAGAGGTTGTATGAGTTGCTTCATCAAGCTGATGAACCATTATGGCCTGGCTGTACAAAAGTCTCACAGTTGTTACTAGTTGCAAGGATGTTAAACATCAAGTCAGAGTCTCGTATGACAGAGAAGATCTATGATGACAACTTCTTTCATTTACAACTTTACTTGTATCGATTATTATAATGTCTATGCTTACACGAAACTTGAAGTTAAGCTATTTAAGACATACCTTTTTGGATTTGGTTATGTTGTACAAAATGTAAAAAAGAATTGGTAAACTTATAAAAACCTAACGAGATAACCCATTTGCGAAAGAAGAAAGATCTATACACAGCTATTGTTTGTATGTTAGTAAGTACCCTAATAACCTGATTGACCCGAACCCGACAAATCCGTTTAATATAGGTCTTCTTGCGAGTTAATTTCTTTCCTTTGAACATCAAAATACTAATGAAGAGGTAAATAACAATAATACTAATAATAATTAGGGGTGTTACTCGGGTTGACTCGGTCGGGTTCAGGTAAATTCGGGTTGAGGCTAAAAGAACATACCCAAACCCGACTTTATTTAGAAATCAGGTTAATCGGGTTCGAGTCAATTTGGGTCGGGTCAAATCGGGGTGGGTCAACCCGAATAAAAGTAAAATGATTAAAAAAATTGCTTACTTCAATATGTTTAGAATGTAAAAATGTTATTCGAGTCAGGTTGATCGGGTTCGGGTCAATTTGAGTCGGGTCAATACGGGTCGAGGCTAAAAAAATATACCCGAACCTGACCCTATTTAGAACTCGGGTTAAATTGGTTGACCCAAATTAATCAACCCAATTAACCCAACCTGAATAAGCTTAATCGGGTTCGGTTCGGATATGTGTTTCTGACATCCCTAATAATGATAATATATAGAGTAGTATTTACTTATTCATATACCTATATTTTATAATAAAATACTAATGAATATAGTGAATAATTTCATCAAATGTTTATCCTTCCACACTACAAGACCATACGGTTATTCACCTGTGAAAAGATATTGGCGCCATTCTGGGAAATTATTTGGCGCCCCTAGATATGTGGGGATCGTGTAGCAGCAGTCACTCCTTCCACATGAGGTTTATTTGGCGGTTTATCAGATGCAATAGACTTTCAGGAAGCAGTAGAACAAGGTATGTTCATACACCATTCACTATATTAGATCATAATTTGTGGTAATTAGTTTTAATTTACCTTTTAATTTAATGTTAGAGTGCTTGATTCATTGAGTTTTATTGCATGATTAGAGTTGATTAGGTTTATTTTTACCTTACACTTTCATGTAAAAAACCTAAGGGTTCTTTGAATTAGTATGATCAACTATGAGGTTGGTTTTAAGTGATAATCTGAGGTTGGGTTTTGATTATCTGATATGGGTTGCTTTGTTAACTATGAGGTTGCTTTGTTTTGGTCAACCATGGTGAATGTTATTCGATATACCATATAGGTGATATGCAACTCACCTATGGTGAATGTTATTTGACATCCGTTATGAGTAACCAAGTAAAACTATGAAACAGGATCTTGTTAATATGTTCAATAAAAACTATATATTGATATTAACTCAGTTAAACAAGTGTATGATGTATGAATTTGAACTAGGAATTGAGATCTTGAATTAAATAAATATATAATGACAGTAATGTTGAGCTTCTGATCATTCAATTGGATAGTCCTTTATCTGTTTAGGTAGTTTATTTATCCTTGGTACAAAATAGAAAGGGCTTTTAGACCGGTCTTAAAGTCTTTTAGACGAACCAGTCTAAAAGGCTTTGAGACGCATGGGAAGGACGAAATGATAATTCAATTAGACGAACCGGTTCTTAAAGCCTTTGGGGTTATGAGGTACTTATCACTGAACCATTTTGTCCTCCCGTTGTTTCCATGTTGGCAAAGATTGTGTTGTATTTCTCGGGCATTGTTGGAATTCTTTCACTTATACTGATGTTGATCACAGGTTGAACTCGATTTGGTAAGTTCTGTTACAAGGAATTTTGGTACTGGTAGTTAGTTTATGCTTAATGTTGATAGTGTTTTGTACAATTAAGATCGCCAAAGTATTTCTCTTATATAACCAATACATAGAGAACCCAAATGGATCAAAATGAGGAAATCCTAGCTCACAAGGTGACCACCCATTCAAGATGTGTGGGAGTATTCATATGGGTCATTTCTCTCGAGCCCTAAGATTTGATTTCAGCTAGGTGATTATTGTCCTTAAGTGCCAATCCCATTTCTCTCGAGCCCAAAGTTTGTGTGCTTTATGTTGAGGCATGCTTTGTATGAACCGATGAACTAGGTGGGCTATATGTGTCAAACACCACAGTTATAGAAAGTATGTGATTAAATTTGGTTTCTTGGACATGGACTTTGTAGAAGTAAGGTCGATGAGTCATAGGCTCTTTTTCACATCTGCGTGGTTCGGGAATAGAAGACCATATACTACTGAGTAACTGGTGTATGGTCGCTGTAGGGTTACAACATCACTTATAGCGCTTGTGAGTATGTGCAGAGGTTAATCAACATCACTCATCACAACACGAGAACATGTGATAAGCCACTTCTGTCAGGACAAACCCAACTTTTCCAGAAGTGAAGATTCATGATTTATGTCGCACCCTGTTCTCAAATAAATGATGCCAACACACAATTTTTTTGATAAATTATCAGCATTCTTTACAGAAGTGCTCAAACCAGTTACCACAATAGAAACTACTACAATTTTCTCTAACAGAACTGTGTGATTCAATTTAGCCCCAACATTCTGCAAGTACTCGAGCACTATCGAGTGTAACGATTGTTACCCACAACAGTTTTGCCATCTTTGATTTTGCTTCAAATCTAGCATCAAACTCGCACCTTTTGCGTTGTTACAAATTTCTACTTGAACTATCACTAATTTACTACGGAGTATTATATTTAATCAAAAGCTGATCAACACATTCGGTTTTGTTGTTTTATCTTCAGTTATTTTCTAACATACAAGTGCAACATATAACTTCATCAACATTATCAAATATAATAAAGCTGTAATTTAGATTAGAAATTATAATTTTGGTTTATATGCCACTGCCTTATAAAATATGTTCTTTTGCAGTGCCTTCTTCACGTTGCTGATCCGCGTATTGCTGCCCAACTGTTTCATCTCTACTTGGCGCTTCATCAGGTTAGATTTTCCAATTTCGTTTATTGATAGTGCATTGTTTTTTTACCATCTGGGTAGCAGTAATTATTGCATTCTTTACTTTTTTAACAACTGGGTATTAGCGGTTTGTGTTTTTATGAAATGGATATTAGTTATTTTTGTTTAATGTGGGCTTGATCTACTGCAAGTTGCATTGTTTTTGCTGTTTTACTATATGGGTATGTGTAATTGTTTTTGCTTGTTCGAAAGAGAGTCTTTCCAAACTTGTTGCACCATAGGATCCATTTAGATATGAATTCTACTTCAGCTCGGACCATATATATGTGCAAACCAAATTAGTGAGTGTAATTCCAAATACAAATAAAGGAGTACCACTATGGCATTAGGCAATTGCATCAGGACCATATATCCTCAAAACCTATCTCCGTATCGTCGTCGTGAGGCTGAGATCTGAGATCTGAGATCATTACCTTGTTTCTCAGAGGCCAGTCTTGGCTCAGACCTTTGCCCCTGACCTTGGTAATAAGATCTAGATGCATCAGCCCCTTGGCCTACACACAATAGAATATGACCAACTATAAGAAGCAAAAGACTTGATAACAAAAAGACCTAACTTAGTTCCATTAACTTAGGGGAAAAAAACTAGACATACTTGGTAATACCAATGAGTTAGGTGTATGGTGTTCCCTTGTTGACCTTTATCCTTCATGCAGCTGAAATATGGCATGAAGTCCACTTTTGTTTTGCTTTGATTGCAAGGCTGTGTAAATTGGTGTGGAAATGGTTGTTTGCATCACTTCTTAATGCCATTTGCATTCGGCTTTCCTGTATATATAAAGTTGTTGATGTGGAAATGATAGTTGGGTTTTGTGTTGATCTGCAAATGTATTGTTGTCAGTTTTGTCATCAATCTTGACATTGGATCCAAATTCGTAACTTTGGATGGTTTAAGAGAAGTATTTATCGGCATATAGTATGTAAGATTATATCGTAAAGTATTTGCAATGATAAGTATTTGCGGTACATATGTGGCCTTTTAACAATGTCCACTTTTCTGCAACTATGCAACAAGTTCAGGTCATTAATATGCAGACATTGTGTTCTGGGACGTAGGATAAGACGCTCACACATCATAACAATGAAACATTGCTTCCATTGCCCCTATATTCATGCTTGAGTTCTTCCGTTATAAATTCTGTGCAACAAATGGTATCCTCTTAGGATTTGTATTATCTTTTTTCTAACATATATTATTTCTCAACAGGTGGCATTAAAGACACTTATAGTTATCCATAGGACACTAAGGGAGGGTGATCCTACTTTTCGGGAGGAACTTCTAAACTTTCAACAGAGAGGGCGTGTTCTCCAACTAGCCAACTTCTAGGATGATTCAAGCCCTATTGGTATTAATCAACACCCTAGTCTTGCTTTTAGTTCATGGCATCAGTATTAGCTCATCATGTCTTTTCTTTATCTTTGTTATTTGTTTTGAACATATAGTAACTTTTTTAAAGATGCTAGAGTACTTACACGTTTTCTGTTATTTCTTTTACCAGCTTGGGATTTTTCTGCTTAGGTGCGCACATATGGACTTTTCTTAGAGGAAAGACTTGAATGCTTTAGAGTTTTGAAGTATGATATTGACGCTGAGCGTATCCCAAGACCTGCTCAAGGTCAAGATAATAAGGTACGCACCCTTGGATGAACTTGCTTAGATATGAATAGTGTAGTAACTTTAGTTCAGTATATTCCTAATCTGCAATAAAAAAACAAACGTTGAGCCAATCATTTTAAGTTAACAAAGCCTGAATGTGATAGTACTCTAGTTGTTAAAATGCAGTAACTTAAGTCCACCATAACAATAAGGCGAGACAGATTTATGTATTTCATAAGGTTGAATTCTGAATTTTATTGGTACTCAGTGAGATTGTACTTAAAATAGAATTTACCAGTTGTATACATCTGTTTTGAATTTTTGATAAGTGGATTATTTGTGCTAAATAAAGCAGACTTTATGAAAAAGTACATATCCAGTAAATTTTTTAGTATAAAGAAACATATAGTTTCATGAGTAAAATTTTCAAAATATCTCTTTACTGTATCACAAGTATGCATGGTAATTAAATTTATATTAGGTTTAACCATACTTATAAATATACTTTCCAAGTGAAAGGTTTAAGAGCACATTTTGTTCACCCGTATATATAATCAATAAATACATTATCTATACTAAAATGGGAATTCACTTTGCTTAAAGTTGTATTGGAATCTATTACAAATAGGTTGTGTTTGTTTTCTCAGATGTTTTATGTCTAATCTCTGCGAGAGAACAGGTGGATCTGAAGTTTTTAAGATACAAGAAGTGATAAACAGACAAAAAAAAAATCTATGAAATTGAAGAGGAAAAAAGTCATTTTTGCCTCATATGTCTAAAAATAAACAACATTTTATAGATACCGGAAATAAAACAACTGCAGTTACCAAGGTAAACGACGAAAAAGTCTAAGAAAATGGAGAGAAAGATCAACAAATTAAGTAAAACTCTTGAGATTGTGTGCAATCGTTTCAACATAACCCTTCCAGATTGTGATTCTGATGGTGAAAGTTCTGATGGAGGAGATGCTCGTCCAGGTCCCACTACTAGTCACTCCCGAGCAGGTGGAAGTGATGAAGATGACCATGACAGCCGCATGATTGTGAGTTGATAAGTCATATTTATCTTTATATTAATTGTTTTGAGACATCTTTATGATGATGTTTTGTTCTTTTCAGTTTATTTTATTTGTTTTGAGACATTATTAGAATGATGGTTTCGGTTAGCAGCCTTAATATTTATGTAAGAATGATCTATTTATTATCGTGTGTTTTATATTTCAAGAATATTTGTGTTAAATGTGTGGTTTCAATATTAGATGCTACATATTTGTCACATTTTAAATATTAAAATAAAATCATAATTTACCAATATATTTACCCATGCATTATTCACAATATGATGTAAATATTTAGCCACGATTTACTCACAAAGAGTAGTGGGTAAGTTAGCTACGAATATACCCACAAATTATTCATGGCAAAGATGTCATGTTTGCCCATGATATTTACACACGGTCATATGCGTGGTAACTTTTCCCAGGGATTATCATGGGCAATATTTCCCACGCTTTTTACACACGACTATATACGTGGTTAATTCTATTCAAGGATCGTGATGGGGGAGTTGACTTTTACACACGAATAGTTTTGTGGGAAATTTTACCCACACAATACCCACGAGTATATCTATGGGTGTTTCGTGGTGACATAGAAAATCCCACAAACAATTTACCCATGAATTCAAAACAAACTCCTACCAAGAATGACGTGGGTAAACTTACCCACAGTATGAAAATGTCGTGGGCAAACAATTAGCATCGGAGGTTTTACCCATCTATAGAGAGTTGTGGGTAATCCGTGGGTACTACCCAGTTACCCACGAAAATATGGCTTTTACCCACAAATTCTGTCCGTGGCTATTTGCCTGATTTCTTGTAGTCCCAACAACCATCTCCATCAATAATACAAACCAATGAAGATCAACAACAATCCGGTCAAAAAAACAGGATTATGTTGAATCATTACCATCACTCTCAATCCAGCACACACAAAAATCCCTCTCAATCACAAATCGAAAACGATCGATCAAAAAACCATCTCCATCAACAGATCTTCATACAATCCCACACGGTCACAATATCAAACAACCGTTAAAGAACAAATTTTAAACATGAATGTGCTAATGGCAGCGACAATGATGAAAGGCCAACGAATGTTGTAGACTTGTTGCTAGTGTTTGATCTGTTGTTGGGTTTTGTGGAAACTAAAACGGGAATGTTCCAAGAGAAGGTTTGACTTCTATTAGTCAACTTAGTTGTTTTAGATTTGAGAGTTTTTTAGTGTGGCTAGTAATGAAAAGGATGGCAGTCATGAGGTATGCTTATAAATCTTTAAATGCAAAAGTCGAACCTGTTAAATGTGGCTAATAACCATTGTTTGGTCTTGTCTATTAATGTGGGGTTTTTGTTTGTGATTTTGTAGGAGGAAGATGATGAATAAAGTGGGATCTTCATTGAGTGTTGCAGAATAAATCTGCTTTTTAGCAAAGACTAGGTTTCTTTTTAGTAATGGATATGTTATGTTGAATTGATGATCATGGAATAGTTTTCGATTAGATGTTTAGCTGTTATGGTGCATAGAGATAACAAGTTAGATTTGTTGTTTTAGCGTTTCCGCCTTTGTGCTTCTTGTTGGTCTTGAGCAGATTCTAATGAAATGCATTATGTTTTTAAGAAAAGTTTCGCTTACATTGTGTTTGATTTCGGATGAAAATAGTGTCGATTTTTCCCTATGGCTATTACTGGTACTAGTTATTGTGCATTTGCTTAACTAGAAACCATGTTTTTGTTTTTCATGGTCTGCATCAAATTTGGTAAGCCTGCTACTGATCTAACATGAAGAAAAGAATGTGATTAAAAAAGAAGATGGAAAAAGGGTAAAGTGGGGTAGGGAAAAGGGTAAATGTGGAAAGTAAAAAAAAAAAAAAAAAAAAAAAAAAAAAAAAAAAAAAAAAAAACTTGCTGAGGTGGACGAAACCGGTTGGGTAGGTCAAATAGTGCGTTTTTAAGGGTGTTTTCAGGAGTTAACACCAAAATTTTGACAAAAATTTAGTTGGGTACGTCAAACCGATTTTCACGTAAAGTTGCGTACTTTTTTAAAGGAATAACCCCCTTGTAAAAGTGTGAAGAATTAAATGTGTAGAATTGTAGAAATGACATTTTTGTTGTAGTGGCAACATAACATAATATGTGGATGTTAGGATTTGATAGAAGTTTGAAAATGAAAGAACTTAACGCCCAATGCATTATTACGAGGTATCTTACGTACATGCAGAAGGTAGATGTAGGATTGAGAAGCTTAGACTTTGTTTGGGTGGATCAATAGACAACAAGACGACTCAGATTACCTGGAAAATGTTTGTTCTAATAGGAATAACGTGGGTCTTTGTATTGAATAATGTGGGTCTTGTATTGGTAATTTTGCAAGCTTCTAACTCACTACGACAAAAATGTCATTCCTACACAATTAATTCTTAAGACACTTTTACAAAGTGTGTTTGCTTAGTTTATTCACATTTATATATGTGTGAAATTTTGATACATGTATAAGTGTGAAAAATTTTTACAAAACGTAATGCATTAAAAAGTTCACATATATGAGTGAAATTTTTTTTAAATTCATCCACAATTAAACAAAGGGTTTAAGTAGCAAGGTTAACGATCGTTATTAGGAACCGATTTAGGGTTTTAGGAAAATGGATCGACTGGTTATGATTGTCATTGAGACACAATATATAGAGGTAACCCTAGGAACCCTAAACACACAAACGGGCTTGGGCTTAATTATCATCTAATAGAAAGAAGACAAGTCTATCCCAATCTTTCAACTTTGCAATGTTATACCTAGGTCTCGTTTTACACACCATGCAAAACTTATTTTTATCAAAATCAAGCTTATTTTTTAATTTCTCATTTTTCTCTCTTTCCGTCCTACTGATTAACCTTCCTGAATTTACTTGCGACTTTGTGAGTGGATCAATTCAGGCTATATTTTACGTGTCACAGGTGAAGGGGTCGGGTTAAACGCTGCTCATATTAAGGGTTTTTTTTTTTTTTTTTTTTTTTTTTTTTTTTTTTTTAATCCAGTAGTTGTATTCTCTGTAGTAAACATATCAATTAATTGTATTTACAGGTTATGCTTTATTTGTAGGAGGTGAAGGAGTAAAAACGTTTGAAAGTTTGCATAAGTTTATAACTGATGTTTCGAAAAACATTTGCAAATATTATATTGTTTGTAGTATTAAAATTGAGAGGTTGGAATTATGATTCTTGGATTTAAACTCAACCCAAACCAAACTAACGCCTTACATAAATAAATATAAAAAAAAAAAAAAAAAACGCCCAGACACATAAACAGACTTGATGAACCCCCGTTGTATAAATTATCACTAATCAGTAGGATTATGATTTTCGTTGCCCAATTCTGGTAAACTTGGTCTCCCCCTTATGTCGTGGGTCTTCGAGACTTCGACTCTTAGTTTTCTTTAACAGTGAGGTGTGAGAATATGTCATGCATACGTATGATTTCCAAATTTATAGAAAAGCTTTGCATTTTTTCATTTTCAGCGGACTGGTAGATGGAGGTTTCATAGGGTCGGGTTTCCTTAGTTAAAGAAAAGCAAAGCTTAGGGGCCGTTTGGTTTGTTGATAGGAATCACAATGTGCATCAGATTTGGTATCGGGTAGAATAACAATGGATATGAAAAAGTGTATAATTACGATTGTTTATGTTTGGATGACAAAATATGATATGAAAAATTGTATAGATATTTGAATTTTGTGGTGGAAAAGATAGGCGCCCGCGGAATGGATTTTATAAAGACCAAATTGGTGAGTAATGACTTTATTACTATGATATACTCATTTTATTCTTGAGCCAACTAAATAAACACCTTTAATCACTGTGAAACCCATAACCTCATTCCCATACACTCATACCCAACGCACCATAAATTTCTTATGTATAGCGTCCCTCTCGTCTGTGTGGGCGGGGGATTTGACTGATCTGAGACAATTTTTTAAAGAAAAAACAAGGGACAAAAGTGCAGTAGTATTGCAAAGAAAGTACTCCGTAATCAAAATAAAACCAAATTAAGGTGATTGTCTTTCTAGCGACATAAGACAATGGGTCGACAAAAAAAAAAAGTGCAACTTTTCAACTTATATTTAAGAAAAATGATTGTTGTGCCTACTAATCATGCCTACAAATGTACCTAATGATTTGATTGGATGATTTCAAAAATTGATTGGTGGAAATTTGGAGAGAGAAAGTACATAATACAATTGTACAAGTGATTTATGCATTAGGCATATTTTTAGGCTTGTGTTGTAGGTCTAAATAGCATTACTCTATATTTAATATACTCCGTAAGCATGTGTCGATTCTCTATTGTGACACTTGGTCATATATATTATATAACAAAGTACAAGAAATCGTGTTCTGTATATTTTTATGGGGATGTGTTAGGCTAACACCCCTTATATGTGGGGCCCACTACTTTTAGATAAATGTACAACCCGACAAAGCAGACAGTACAAACGGCGACAGCAGGCAAAAGTAAACACACCTCTTACAGGGGGTGTTAGGATATCATGTCCCTTTTTATGGGAATCTACTAGGGTAACACCTCCCGTAGGTGGGGCCCCCGTATTTTGGTTAAAAGGCCCCCTTATGTTAGGGTACTAGGAGTGGTAGTTGTAAAATTTAGGTACTAGGAGTGGTAGTGGTAAAATTTATCATACCTCTCAAATTCAGCCAACTCATTTCATAAATTCTCATCCCTCCCAACCTAATTCACTGGCGCCCGATAAATTCTCATCCCTCCCAAATTTTTGTTTTCTTTTTTATAATGGGTTAATACCTATACATGTTACTAAAGTTTGCAAAAAATTTGATTTAGGTTACTATACTTTTTTTTGGTTGAATTAGGTTACCCATGTATACGGTTTGTTGAATTAGGTTACCCATGTATACGGGTTTGTTGAATTAGGTTACTTACGTCAACATTCGTTAGATTTTAAGTACAAAATGGTCCTTGTCGTTAGTCGGGCGTCACGGAATTAGTCCCTAGACCACTATTTCGGTTAGTTTGACCGTTTTTCGTCACGGAATTAGTCCCTAGACCGTATTTCGGTTAATTTTTTTTCGAAATTAATTTTTTTATAAAAAATAATTTTTTTCGAAATTAATTTTTTTTTCGAAATTAATTTATTTCGAAATTATTTAAAAAAAAAATAATTTCGAAAAAAAATTAATTTCGAAAAAAATTAATTTCGAAAAAAAATTAATTTCGAAAAAAAATTAATTTCGAAAAAAATTATTTTTTTATAAAAAAAATTAATTTCGAAAAAAATTATTTTTTATAAAAAAATTAATTTCGAAAAAAAATTAATTTCGAAAAAAAATAATTTTGAAAAAAAAATTAATTTCGAAAAAAATTATTTTTTATAAAAAAATTAATTTCGAAAAAAAATTAATTTCGAAAAAAATTAATTTCGAAAAAAAAATTATTTTTTATAAAAAAATTAATTTCGAAAAAAATTAATTTCGAAAAGAATTAATTTCGAAAAAGGTCGCTTAATGTGTGAAAAGTTAAAAAAAATAGGCGAAAACGTATGAAAACGTAAGAAAACTAACGAAAACGTAAGAAAAACGGTCAAACTAACCGAAATAGTGGTCTAGGGACTAATTCCGTGACGAAAATGGTCAAACTAACCGATATAGTGGTCTAGGGACTAATTCTGTGATGAAAAACGTTCAAACTAACCAAAATAGTGGTCTAGGGACTAATTCCGTGACGCCCGACTAACGACAAGGAACATTTTGTAACATTTTTTAACCAAAATTCAACAAAGTAACCTAATTCAACAAACCCGTATACAATGGTAACCTAATTCAACAAAAAAAAAAGTATAGTAACCTAAATCAAATTTTTTGCAAACTTTAGTAACATGTATAGTTATCAACCCTTTAATAATTAAACTAAAATCCAAACAAACCCAACCCACTGAGTCCAATATAATACGGTCGACACCACTGAGTCCAATATAACATACACAAACAAGTGCTATTCACTACATTACATCCCCAAACAACAAATCTTTCAATCTGAATCTTAAACCCCGTAAATAAATTCACATAAATCTTAAAAATGAGTACAACATCATCAATCTCATCACCAATTGCGTATTCTCGTGTTCCATCAAATACCCATTTCATTAAACCCTCTAGTTTATCACCACCATGTGTAAAAGTCATTAATAATAATCATGGCTCTTGTTGCAGAAGAATATGGTTGTGAGGAAAAATGGGTTTAGGTGCAATTCTAGCAGTGGCCCTTCTTCTGGAGTTCTGGTATATGCCCCCTTTATATTTACTGTTTTTTGATTTTTTTTTTTTTTTTTTTTTAATGCCAAACGGCTATATTTTTAATCCCATTTCACATAGCAACGGTCAAATGTGAATTTATCACCACCGGGTAAATATGCCGTTGGGCATAAATTTTTGCCATACCGTTTGCACCGGCGGCGGTGTTACCGGCGGTATGGACCATAAATTTGGCCATACCGCTGCCTCTCCTAGTGCCCTTAGATTTCAATCAATTTGAAATGAGCTGAGAATAACATACGTGTCAAGTGGGTTGTTGGTTTTTATAACACCCTAGTGGGTGAGCCCCCTATTTTGTGGGTCTTCGAGACTTCGACTCTTAGGTTTCTTTAATAGTCAGGTGTGAGAACATGTAATGCATACGTATGATTTCCAAAATTATAGAAAAGCTTAGCATTTTTTCATTTTCATTGGACCGGTAGATGGAGGTTGCATAGGGTTGGGTTTCCTTAGTTAAAGAAAAGCAAAGCTAAATTTCCTATGTATAATATCCTTCTGGTGTGTGTGTTTTTCAAAATATCTAGTATATGAATTGAACCACGCGTGATCAGCCAGCACATAACCTATGATTGGCCAAAATGACATACCTAGTTTATTTTTTATGGCTGGAAAAATTAGTGGTCACAAAAGTTAGGGAATTTGGTGCCACAAGTTTCCTCGGAGTCATCACAAACAAAAGAAATGAAATATGTGGTACAGGGGCGGAACTAGGAGTTTGTTTCAGGGGTAGCGAAATACGAAAATTTGTTTAGGGGTAGCGAAAATTTGTTTCAGGGGTAGCGAAATGGCCAAAAATCGCCAAAAATGGTCAAAAATCGCCGAAAATTCCACTGCCGGGTAAAAGTTCAGGGGTAGCGACCGCTACCCCTGGGCTCTATGTACATCCGCCCCTGATGTGGTACATGCACTATCGCAGTGTCTTTATGTCACGTCCCACTTTTTGATTTGGGGAAGTTTATAAGGACTCCTTATAGAGGGTTTTTAATGATTACAAGTTTCGGGCGATTGTATCATTTGTTTCGTGATTTGTACAAATAGCCTATAAGGAAGGTATGTATACCATACCTCTTTGATTTTCACCACAATTTTACTTTGGTCAATTAGCGGGGGCGAATTTATAAAGGGGAAGTTTATACGGACCCTCCCATAGGAAGTGTTTCGTGGGACCCTATGCATTGCGTGTTTGTACGTTCTGTATCGCGGTTTGGATATTTTAAACAAAACCCCTATTGTCACATCGTAGGGGAGTGTTAATAACATAACCCTTTATAAATTCTCTTATTTATATAGGTATGTCTACTCATGGCTTAATTATCTTATTAGGCTTATTATTCTATCTATTTGATAGCCAGTTTTTTGATTAGGAGGGAAACATGCTTAGCAATGTAATTAGCAGGCCAATATGTGGTTCATAAATGTTGTGTTACTGTGAAACACTGTGCTAAGCACTGTGTTTCACTGTAAAAGTCCTGTAGCAAAGCAATTAAGCCAAAGAGTGTCATTAAGAAGAGGATTAAGATGCACATAACCTTACTAAAAGGGGGAAAGATAACAATTAATACATACTCCTAGACAATTCGAGATCCATTAGCCAAAAAAAATCTCTCCTCCCCACTTCCACCGCCTTAAAACAATTACCATACTTCCAGATCTTCTACCACAATTGTCTCTTAACATCAGCATCGATATGAAACTGAGGTATCATAAATTCATCTACTATCAAACACACAATAGTACGCTCCATCGTCATTTTAATATTTCAATCCAATTAATAAATCCTTATTCTTCTAGGTATTAAATTTGTTTCATCTAGCAATCTTAATTAATTCCATTGACTTACTATATAATATATTCACATGAACTGATCTTTGATGAAATTGCTACACCTTTTAATATTATTTTCAGACTGATGAAGAAACCAAGTGTGGATACAGCAGTAGTTGATATCTTCCACCGTGAAGTCGGACATTTTTCGACCCGAAAATTCACTCATCGTCTCGCTGCTTCTGAGATATATATATGTTTTTGTTTGTTTTTTTGTTTGTGTAATTATAAGTTAATTCCCCTCAACTCCTAAAAAATCCCAAACCGGAGGGATAATGATTAATGAAGTTATTTGCAATGACCGTTAAAGTAACCCATTTACCTTGGTTTCCTTTAAATCGTTACAGGATTATGTTGCAAGAAGAAGGCAAAATTGTATAGGATCGTTGCGGCTGTTCAAAGCACAAACCAAGAAGACAATATTGCTAAACAAGAGTGGCACGACCATCATATTATGGTATGATTAAGAGGGTGTTTGGATTACCTTAGTTTACCGCCTTATTAACTGATTTGTATTGGGAAAAGCTCATGACCTCAATTTTTTTGGGTCTATGAAGTTATTAGGTGATGAGTGACCTTTTACTCATCATTTTATGCCCGAAAAACCCCACAAAAATGACCAAAAAACACCCAAATGGACCATATATTGTTACAAATATCATTGGATTGTGTTTTTTGTGTTTCAGGTACAAAAGGATTGAAAACGGGGCAAATATGGACAAAATCGAGCGTGATATGGAAAAGAGCCGAAAACCGAAGCCGGAAAAGACAATTTTCACATGGATTAAATTTAAGCTCGGAAAATCCCAAAACGACCCTTGGATTATTTTCAGTTGGCAATATTAGCCCTTGGTTTAACTTTGAAGAATGGCAGATTTGATCCATAAAGCTACAACAATTACACCTTTGGTCCTTGTGCTAAATCATTTTATCCTATCCTAAAAACACTAACCGAATCCAAAGAGATTAAACCCAATCCCATCACCAACTCCACAAGGCCCACGCACCCTTGGCTAATTAAAATATGGGTCAAAAAAAAAAAAAAAAAAAAAAAAGATAAGCAAACCCAGTCAAACTCTCATTGCAGTCAAACCCCCTTTCCAATTAGTCAAAATCCCTTAAGCACTGTATAACCTTCTTCTTTACCCTTATCCCGCCAAATCCTGCTGCTAATCCCTTCCCATCGTTTTCAACTTTCCAACTCACCCACTACCATCCAAAACCACCCACATGGGTTTGTTTCCCCCTCATCCTTGCCACGATGGCAATCCCAGGAGCAAAGAAAGATCAAACGGCTGAAGTTTAAAGTTGTGGGCAGCAAGTTTTAATCCAAGGGTCATAGTAAAAGCACAAGTAGAGCTGTGGGAACACTCACATAGAAGTAGCACAAGAAAGAAGCCCCTTCGCCTTTAAATAGCAGTCTCTCCTCATAGATTAATTTTTGTCCCTCTTTTCATGTTTTTAGAAAAGTTTAGACCATCTTTATTTGTTGTCTGATTTAATGCTTTCTTAGTGTAATGTTTTACTTAAGTTGTAATTTTACTTCCAGTTTGATGTTTAATAAAATTTTCTAGTTTTCTTGTTTGGTCAACTTTGGTCAAACACCTTATTTTATTGCTTATGCACTGCTTATTTTCTGCTTTTTATTGCTTGTTACTGCTTTTGTTGCTTCTTGTTAGTTTAGAAGTAGTTAAAGGCCTTTGTGATGTTTGTGGCTTCAAAGTTCAAAGCAGCCTACATTTTTTTTTAGTATTGCCTCACTAGCCTATTTTTTGATCTTAGTTTTAGTATAGTTAGAGTAGGATTTAGAGGTTGAATTTTGTTATATTAGTAGCTCCCATAGTAGGTTCCATCTGTTTGAGCTTATGTTGGCCTTAGGAGCTTATTTCCCAGCTTATTTAGCCCCTAGATCAGCAGCCCAAAGCCCCTTATCTGCCTGTGCATGTGATATCAGCAGACCCCTAGGGCCTTTTAGCTTATTGTGTTTTTTCGAACTTGTCTCTGGATAATCCTAGCTTATTGTGGTTTTAAATTTTTTGGTTTTTGATATTATCTTAGTTAAATTTTCCATTAGCTTTAGCTTTTTAGCTTATTTGTTTTTTTTTGTTTTGTTTGTTGCATTGTCCTTTCTTTGTGCTCTTATCTGATCAGATAAGCCATAGCTTTTTCACTTGCAAAAAAAAAAAAAAAAAAAAAAAAAAAAAAAAAAAAGTTTTTCACTTGCAAAAGTCATTAGTTGTAGTGCTAATTGAAGTTTTCAAAAGAGAAAACCAAAAAAAAAAATAATATAGCAAAACTGCCATGCCTGGGATTCGAACCCAGGCCAGCAGACTCGCAACACAAGCAACCCAACCACTGCACTCACTTCTCTTTTTAGTTAAACCTTACACTATTTTATTTAAAACCCCTTTTTGTTTTTCTTTTTCCCTTTTAAGCTAATCCGAAATTAATTGCTTATTCCCAGCTTATTGAAATAAGCTGGGAAACTTTTTATATTTTTCATAGCTCAGTTTTAGTATAAAGTATTTTAGAAAAAAATTTCAGATTTTTAAAATTAGTTTTAGTATTTTTAGTAATTTAATTTAGTTTAAATCATTTTTAATTCATAAAAAATTATTAAAAAGTCAAAAAAAATATTTTCTTTTTTTCCAAAATTTTCTTTTGTCATTTAGGGCGTAGAAAAATTATTTTTGCATCCGTAGGATTAATTTTCATAGATTTTGACGTTTTTGCTCGTTTTTAGTTTACCGTTCGCGTTATTCTAATTTTCGTTTTAGTAGATATTAAAAACCAATCAACTCTCGTTCTTTCAAGCATTTTAATACCAAACCGAACGATATCCTCAATTTCACGCCTCGCAGGGAGAACGACCCGGGTATTTACTTATCCGGTATTATAATCGATTGTCGCGTCGAACCGTCGCGAGTTGAGTTTTCTTCGTGAAGAGACTTTTCTTCGTGAGAGGTTTGACTTGTATCAATTTTTGGCGCCGCTGCCGGGGAGGTGTGTTTGCGACAATGTCGTTACGGTTTGACGATTAGTGTCTTGGAGATCCTTCCTCGTAAAGTTACGTTTTTATCTTGTGAATATTTTTTGTCCAAAAATCCAAAAAAAAAAATTGAAAAACCAAAAACCCAAAAATATTTTCCTTTTCTAAAACTTTTCAAAAAACCCAAAAAGATTTTCTTTTCAAAAATTATTCTCCTTTTTCTTTTAAATGTTTCAAAATTTTAAAAACCCAAAAATACTCTTCTTATTCCTCTTATCCGTTTAATTCTTTATCTCTCATTCCTCTTAAAAGTTTAATTCTATCTTCTTAACCCTCATTAATGTTTAATTCTCATGTCGTCACTGGGCTATACTTGTTTTGATTGTAAAAGCCCGTTGATTGACAGTCTTCGTTGTTCAAAGTGTAAGTGTGAGCGGTGTGGAAATCACAACCCAAGAGGATCTTGTTATTGGTTTGAAGTAGCCCTTAAAAGAGAGCTTAATTCCATCAATAATTCTCAAAGTTTTTCCGAACACCCTCCACAACCCCAGCCATCTTCACTCACTCAACCTAATTGCTTTAAATGTGGAGATCCGTTGGGGGATGATTCACTTTGTGAACGATGTTTCTGCAAAGGATGTGGGTTTACCCATGGACTTTGCGTGTGTTGCACTTCTGAAATCGAAAATACACTTAATGATCCAGATTTTCAAAACGATTTCAACCCTCATCAGGATTCATTTTGGCAAGATCCGTGCTATCAAAACTTCAATGATACATCATTTCAAAATATGCCAAATGATCTTTGTGAGTATTGTGGAGGTCCTCACCAAAGTTTTGATTGTCAAGCAAGTAACATGCTTGTCTATGAGCAAGTTGCGTGTAACGATCAAAATTTTGGTTATGACCAATATCCATATACGTCACTGAATCAATCACAACAATATTATTGTTGTGAGTACTGTGGAGGTCCTCACTATAGCTCTGATTTTCAAACGAGGAGCCCGCTTGTCTATGAGCACGGTCCTTGTAACAATTTTGACTATTCTTATCATGACCAACCTCCACAGTATGAAACGATTCAAACTCAGCCTCAGCCATTTCCTCATGAATCATTCCAAGAAATTCATAATATTAGGAATAATCTTCTGGATTCTGCTTTCGAAGATGTATTCCAAAAATTTCATGATGTGAGGAATGCATTTAATGCTTGGGCTGCTAAACAGACCCAAGAGGATCGTCATGGTGAATCTATGGAAGATTTACTCGCCATTGAACGTGCAGCACATAACCGTTTCTTGTTTAATAAGGCTTGCATGCTTGATGACGATGACGAGGATGAAGAAGACGAAGAGGAGAGTTTTATTCCTTTAAATGATAACATTTCTCAACCCTCGCAGTCTAGACCCGAGGACTCTCTCATTATGGGGGATGAGCATCTTAGCACTGTTCTTGAAAAGGAATCGGACGAATTCATAAAGTCTAGTGCTGAGAACCTTGTCCCAACCCCAAGTGAGTCTGAGGAGATATTCGACAGAGAATGTGATTCTCCAATTTTTGGAGAATCTCTTGACATCTCTGAGGTCACTTCCGGGATTTTCTCTAACACTCTATTTGAATTTGATGACGATTGCTTTTCTAGCAACGTTAATCCTCTGTTTATTGAAGTGTTAGAGAACGATGAGGTCAAAGACTCTAATGTTTTTGATAATATGACCTCAATTGTTAATCCCGAGAATCAAAAAGATATTCTTTCTCCGACATATGCGACATTGCCTTTTGGGGATCGCCCTTATATTGACTTCACATATGTCGTTCGAGTTTTTCTACCTTTCTTCTCCTATAAGGTAGATTGTCCTTCCATTCACTCGCTCGGGAGTGAAGACACCATTTTTGACCCCGGCATCTCCATTTATCATCCTTTTGAGCCGGGTGTATCTCATCGGAGTGGAACTTTCAAGCACTTCAATGTTTCTTCAAACATCTTGAACGAAAGTCCGATGGAGATTTTCTCTTCCACCTGCTCCCCCAAGAACAATTAAATTCGGGGCGAGTCTAAGCTATACGACTCGATAAAAAACAAGCGCTTCGTGGGTGGCAACCCTGCCTATCTTCTATTTCTTTCTATTTTCTAACACTAAGTGTGGGGGAATTCCTCTACTTGTTGCTTTGTGGATGTGTGTTTGCCTTTGTTTTCAGGATTCCCGTAGATTGTGATGATTGACGCGCCTGTTTTCAATCCAGCCGCCCAATATCCTATCTTTATGTTTATTTTATCCAGGGATATCTTATTAATCCTTTTTTGTGAAAAAAAAAGATTTCGTTTCCACACTTAGGTAGTAGTCTTACCCTTTTACGTTCTATAGTGTCGGCTTAGGCCGGTACTTTGAATATTGAGGGCAATATTCAATTCTAAGTGTGGGGGGGAATTCTTTTGTGACCCAAATTTTAAAAAAATTTCACATTTTGTACCTTCTAGTCCCCTAGCACCCCCGTTTTGACCAAAAATTTTTTATCGTATTTTTCATAAAAAAGAAGTGCTTTGCACATTAAAAATAATTTGCTATACATTAATGCTTCGGTATTAATAAAAGTTTAGACTTGATTAGGCTAGAACAAGGGGAATCCCGACTCTGCTAGAGTGTTGATCTAGCTGCTACCCTTAACGTTTAGGCTAAGTTTTTACGAATTGTGCAAATGAAAATGCTAAGCGTGGAGTAGTTGGTTCTCTTTAGAGCTTATATAAGTAATCTATGGCTTTTCCTCCCAGAAGATCCTAACCTGACTAAAATTAGTGCTATTTTCAAACTTTTGAACGCAAAAACCGTTTTTGTTAAGCAAATAAATTTTTATACAATCTTGATTTAGAATACTAGTTCAAAGTTTTATTTAAATTTTGGAACAAGCATACTTTCTTACAAACCCAATAAGAATGCAAAATGAAAGTGAGTCGTTGCTTGAAAGTTGCAAAAATTAAAGTTTTAAGTATGAATAAATAAGTGCTCTAAGCTACGGATTCGAGATCGGGCCTTGGATCCTTATTTCCGGAAGGCGTTTAGGTCTTGGCTACCCTCCTGCACCGGCCCTTGGACCTCTAGTTCAGGAATGTGTAAGGTCTTGGTCTAACCACCTTGGATCCTCATTTCAGGAATGTCTAGAGTCTTGGAACTCTCCGTTGTAACGGCCCTTGGATCCTTTATTCCGAAAGGTGTAAGGTCTTGGAATTTCCCCGTGAAGCTCCGTAGTTTATGGTACAATAATGAGTTAAGGAAAAAAAAAAAAAAGTGAAAAAGTGATAAAAAAATGAAAAAAAAAAATGTTTATGTTTGTGTAAGAATAAGTGTGAGAAATTTGCTTCTTCTTAAAGTTAAATCGAAAGTTGAACTAGTATTCGTCAAAATTGTCTAGAAGTTGGACGGTGATTTAAAAATTGTTGACTTCAAAGATCCCGTGAGCTCCGATACTATTCTCGAGGGTGTAAAAACCTAGCCTCCTAAGTTTACTAAGGATAAGCTGAGAAGAAAGTCGCTACATGGAGTGATCTCACCTTTGAATCTCTAATTTCTAAATCATTGTCGGTTTTTAACCCTAATAAATGTCGATTTTTACGGTCAAAATTTTGAAAACAAGCACACACACCTAACTTATGAATAATTGTGGGAGTGAAAAGTTAAGTCTCGGCTTACATAGGTTGCTAATATAAGTAGTGTTAGCATTTTACAAAAACGTTTGCACAAGGGTTTTAGACTTAGTTGGGAAGTATAAAAAGAGGATGACGATTACAATTCCCCGGAGTCACCCATTTTGTGTGATTCCCGTTCCATGATGCCATATTTTTTTGATAATCAAGCATGATATTTACGTTTGTTCTCGTTTTAAATTACTTGCATTTAATAATAAAGTCAAAACGGGATAGTCTTGGTAATTTTGATCCTTTCATTACTTCATATGATCGGATTGCTAGGGACTAGCAATTGCTTAGTGTGGGGGATTGATGAGTGACCTTTTACTCATCATTTTATGCCCGAAAAAACCCCACAAAAATGACCAAAAAACACCCAAATGGACCATATATTGTTACAAATATCCTTGGATTGTGTTTTTTGTGTTTCAGGTACAAAAGGATTGAAAACGGGGCAAATATGGACAAAATCGAGCGTGATATGGAAAAGAGCCGAAAATCGAAGCCGGAAAAGACAATTTTCACATGGATTAAATTTAAGCTCGGAAAATCCCAAAACGACACTTGGATTATTTTCAGTTGGCAATATTAGCCCTTGGTTTAACTTTGAAGAATGGCAGATTTGATCCATAAAGCTACAACAATTACACCTTTGGTCCTTGTGCTAAATCATTTTATCCTATCCTAAAAACACTAACCGGATCAAAAGAGATTAAACCAAATCCCATCACCAACTCCACAAGGCCCACGCACCCTTGGCTAATTAAAATATGGGTCAACAAAAAAAAAAAAAAAAAGATAAGCAAACCCAGTCAAACTCTCATTGCAGTCAAACCCCCTTTCCAATTAGTCAAAATCCCTTAAGCACTGTATAACCTTCTTCTTTACCCTTATCCCGCCAAATCCTGCTGCTAATCCCTTCCCATCGTTTTCAACTTTCCAACTCACCCACTACCATCCAAAACCACCCACATGGGTTTGTTTCCCCCTCATCCTTGCCACGATGGCAATCCCAGGAGCAAAGAAAGATCAAACGGCTGAAGTTTAAAGTTGTGGGCAGCAAGTTTTAATCCAAGGGTCATAGTAAAAGCACAAGTAGAGCTGTGGGAACACTCACACAGAAGTAGCACAAGAAAGAAGCCCCTTCGCCTTTAAATAGCAGTCTCTCCTCATAAATTAATTTTTGTCCCTCTTTTCATGTTTTTAGAAAAGTTTAGACCATCTTTATTTGTTGTCTGATTTAATGCTTTCTTAGTGTAATGTTTTACTTAAGTTGTAATTTTACTTCCAGTTTGATGTTTAATAAAATTTTATAGTTTTCTTGTTTGATCAACTTTGGTCAAACACCTTATTTTACTGCTTATGCACTGCTTATTTTCTGCTTTTTATTGCTTGTTACTGCTTTTGTTGCTTCTTGTTAGTTTAGAAGTAGTTAAAGGCCTTTGTGATGTTTGTGGCTTCAAAGTTCAAAGCAGCCTGCATTTTTTTTTAGTATTGCCTCACTAGCCTATTTTTTGATCTTAGTTTTAGTATAGTTAGAGTAGGATTTAGAGGTTGAATTTTGTTATATTAGTAGCTCCCATAGTAGGTTCCATTTGTTTGAGCTTATGTTGGCCTTAGGAGCTTATTTCCCAGCTTATTTAGCCCCTAGATCAGCAGCCCAAAGCCCCTTATCTGCCTGTGCATGTGATATCAGCAGACCCCTAGGGCCTTTTAGCTTATTGTGTTTTTTCGAACTTGTCTCTGGATAATCCTAGCTTATTGTGGTTTTAAATTTTTTGGTTTTTGATATTATCTTAGTTAAATTTTCCATTAGCTTTAGCTTTTTAGCTTATTTGTTTTTTTTTGTTTTGTTTGTTGCATTGTCCTTTCTTTGTGCTCTTATCTGATCGGATAAGCCATAGCTTTTTCACTTGCAAAAAAAAAAAAAAAAAGTTTTTCACTTGCAAAAGTCATTAGTTGTAGTGCTAATTGAAGTTTTCAAAAGAGAAAACCAAAAAAAAAATAATATAGCAAAACTGCCATGCCTGGGATTCGAACCCAGGCCAGCAGACTCGCAACACAAGCAACCCAACCACTGCACTCACTTCTCTTTTTAGTTAAACCTTACACTATTTTATTTAAAACCCGTTTTTGTTTTTCTTTTTCCCTTTTAAGCTAATCCGAAATTAATTGCTTATTCCCAGCTTATTGAAATAAGCTGGGAAACTTTTTATATTTTTCATAGCTCAGTTTTAGTATAAAGTATTTTAGAAAAAAATTTCAGATTTTTAAAATTAGTTTTAGTATTTTTAGTAATTTAATTTAGTTTAAATCATTTTTAATTCATAAAAAATTATTAAAAAGTCAAAAAAAATATTTTCTTTTTTTCCAAAATTTTCTTTTGTCATTTAGGGCGTAGAAAAATTATTTTTTGCATCCGTAGGATTAATTTTCATAGATTTTGACGTTTTTGCTCGTTTTTAGTTTACCGTTCGCGTTATTTTAATTTTCGTTTTAGTAGATATTAAAAACCAATCAACTCTTGTTCTTTCAAGCATTTTAATACCAAACCGAACGATATCCTCAATTTCACGCCTCGCAGGGAGAACGACCCGGGTATTTACTTATCTTGTATTATAATCGATTGTCGCGTCGAACCGTCGCGAGTTGACTTTTCTTCGTGAAGAAACTTTTCTTCGTGAGAGGTTTGACTTGTATCATTAGGTTTAGCTTTTGTACTTAAATAAGTACATAAGCTAAATTTGATAAGGTCTTTCATAACTGAAAGAAGTTAGCTTATGAGCTTCTATGACTTTCAATAAGATAGTAAATAGGTAAAATAAGCAAATTGGAACACCCCATAAATGTGAAATATTGTATGGTTTCAAAATATTTTTAGATCGATTGTGTTAAATGTGTATGAGGTGCGATTGATGAGTACTGATTGATGTGAATGTGCGATTGATATATTGATTACATAGAACTGAGTGAACTCCCAATATATAGAAATAACAATCTGCCCGTGATAACAGTAAGTAAGCAAAAATCTTTGTCTCTTATCTGACAAATGTACGAGGTTACACATTGTTGTTTCAGACAAAACTATGTTAAAAAGGTCAGTGTTTTGTTAGGTGTGATTTAAATTTATCATGTTTCTTACCAATACAATAAGATACCATGTCTTTAATTAGAAGTTTTTGAAAGGAGTCGTTTGGTCTCTGTAGTTGGTGGATGCTGTTTTTTGTCATGATGATTTTAATTTGAGTTTGAATTGATGTTTTCTTTGTGCACTTGAACTTATAGTGTAACTATTTGATTTGCTATGTTCTTGAACTTCCTGTATATTCATTAACTTGGCGGTATTTGATTTTTTTAGACAGGGTTGGGTAGATGTCGCAAGAAATGTAGATTACAGGGTGGGCTCTACAGTGAACTAAAAACTTACAACACAGCAATACAGACGCATGCTACAAAATTATCAGGAAACCAAGGTTAGTAATTTTTATTTGACTCACAACAATCTAAAGGCAGCTTCTTTGGATTTTTTATGTTTTAGGTATTAGAAATGAGGTGATATAAAGTTATTAATATGTGCAGTTGAGGAGACGGAGATAGTTAGAACGGAAGTAACTCAAGCTGAAGACGAAGACCATTAATTAAAGAATAGCCGTTCAGAACCGAGTAAGTTCAATGCTAAATTACCAAGTTTTGGAGTATTTATTTTTAAAAGGAATTCTGTACATGTCAATTTAAATTGTTGATTATTTGCTCTTTCGTAACTGAAAAAAACATACCAGTGTTCAGTGGCGGGAACGGCTTATGTGCGTAGTGTTACGGAAGTAGAAAGACCCATGGCTAAACGGATGGGATCTCCATTGATTGTAAATGGTAGGGATCAACTTAATGATGATGTGAATGATGATGATTCTACTTTACCTGTAAAAGGCTATAACTTTGAAGATGAAAGAATCACAAATGGCTACTGGATTCATGAATCACATTCAGACGTGATTCAGATGTTTTTTCGGTTGTTGGCAATCTGTCATACGGCTATACCTGATGTGGATGAAGAGACGGGTAAGGTTACATATGAAGCTGAATCTCCTGATGAGGCTGCTTTCGTTATAGCAGCAAGAGAACTTGGACTTGAGTTCTATAAAACGACACAAACAACCATATCTTTCACGGAATTGGACCACGCTTCCAAGAAGAAAGTCGAAAGGTAACAGCTTTCTAAGTTTCTAGCCGTTTTTCATGTTTTGAGTACGTTTTAGTATCAAATCTCAAATAGGTTTTTGTTAAAAATAATCTCTTTTCAAGGAGTTAGATCCAATTTCCATAAATAAATAAAAAAAAGAGTTAAACTGTAACAGCTACTTTTTAGTAATTAGTAGCATAATCGCATGTTTCATTTTAAGTACGGGTTATTTCCGTTTGCACGAAATTAATGGTTCCATATTTAGGGGGGAACCAACGTCAAATGTGAGCTTAAGATGCAAGGAATTCAATGTTATGACTTAATATTTTCAAATTTTTCGCAAATGTAATGAAATGATCGATGCCTTTAAATTTAACTACCTTTTGACGCCACAACCTGCTTGGTCTTGGAGAATCTGCAAAACATGTGTTTCAGAACTGTCATATACTAAAACAACAGGTAACCTACTACCATTTCGCTTGCTATAATCAAAATAATGTTTCCTACATTTCCCAAGCATTGGATCCTTTGCATACGACTGTTGCTTAATCACTACAGCGGTTCCACCGATTAGACCCTTAGAGTGATTCAGTCGATACAGAAGTGCACTTGAAGTGGGGGGTGTGCTGTCCCTATTGGGCTAGGCCCTTCGCCATAAGGCCCCACCGTCGGGGCATAAGCGCCCTCTTGCTACGCATATGCGAGGCGCCGTAAGCCCTTTAATTAATCACTGGTATGTTTCTCCGAATCTTGCTAATCTTCGGTATGTGTTTATGATTTTTACATAATTTTGTGTTTCGATGAGTTTGTTTGAGGAGCGTAGTACCTTTCTTTGTGCAGAAAAAGTTGTGTAACTTTTTGAAGATATTTAGGTAAGCTTATTTTAAAAAACTTATGAGCTTTTTATCGAAGTGCAACTCAGCTGCGAACCAGTAAAAAACAAACGAACCGCCAGTTTGCGGTTTGAGCACAGGCGAAAGATATATCGTTTGACCAGCAGTTAAGAGCAGCTATGCAAGCTGGTATTGATAAGCTAGCTGATGCTGTTGGTCTTACTCTTGGCCCTAGAGGTATACTATCATTAGTAGTATTTTATTTTCTTAGTAGTTAAATACTAATAATGCTATATGTTCTGTTAATTTTGATTAGCAAGTATTGTAATTAGTTAAGTGGAATTACCTCAAACTTGAACTGATTAGCAACCTGGTATTAATAATGCTATATGTTCTGTTAAAAGATGAATAATGAATAATATGTCCTGTGTTACTTTTGCTTTTGCTTATTTCAAAAATGAATAATTGAACTGCATATTCCCTTGACATTTAACTCATACAATAGAATCCTATATACAATTCCCTTGACGTTTAATTCATACAATTAGATACTGAAGGTAAACATTGACCTTCTCATTTTTGTAGGATGCACCCGACAATTCAGGGTTGGATTCTGATACGGTTTCAAATCATTGCAAGACCCATGGACTAGAAATAGTGGCACACAACTCCAGCTCGGTGATTGATTGTATAAGAATTTGTATGTGCTTGCAAAAGAGTTGCTATGAAGACATAGATCCGTTTGACATACAATAGAAACCTATATGCAGTTCCCTTGACGTTTAATTCATACAATTAGATACTAAAGGTAAACATTGATCTTCTCATTTTGTAGGATGCACCTGACGATTCAGGGTTGGATTCTGATACGGTTTCAAGTCATTGCAAGACCCATGGACTGGAAATAGTGGCACACAACTCCAGCTTGGTGATTAGTTGTATAAGAATTTGTATGTGCTTGCAAAAGAGTTGCTATGAAGACATAGATCCGTTTGACAATGCAAACAGTTTGTGAAGCCTTTTGTTCAAAAGGGAAGATCGTGTTAGACGTAGCATCATTGGCGCTTGCCTATTTACGACGAACAATTGAATCAAGATTTATATTAATGATTGACTGTATAAGAATATAAGTTATTGCAAGACCCGCAAAATGAAAATAGTGCCACGTAACTCAATGATTCATTGTATAAGAATTTGTATATGTTTACAAAAGAATATCTTTCTTAATTATATGTTTTATAGAAACATTACCACAATACTCCCGTTGCAACACACGGGCTTCCCAGCTCGTTGTATTGTTCAGTCAGCTTGAACTTGTTTACTTTTAAATTAATATTTTAATGTTGCTAACCCTACGAATTATTTGCTAATCCAAAAAAGGATGTCTTCGATCTCCATTTAGCCCATTCTTGTTCAAACTATTATCTAACATTAAAACCAATATATTCTTTCTCATGTATCTATCGTTAGTCTCCTAATTTGGGTTTTAATTGAATTAGTATTTATCATGGTTCTAAAAGGCTCGCAAAGGCCCCGCAAAGGCCTTGCAAAGGCATGTGGCTTGATCATGCCGCCACGCCCCCTTATGTCACGTCTTTTTGTAAACTCGATATATATGAAATATGATATAAATATATAAATATTTTCATATTTTGTGCCGGCTTATGCCACGCCTTATAAACGTAAAAGCTTCGCCTTAATCGTAAATACGTGAGGCTTGGTTATACATGATAAACTCGATATATATGCCGCCACGACACGTCTCGCGCTATTCCTTATAACATTGGTATTTATGGATGTATGTTCTATGGAGATAGTAGATACTCTTTTTGGTTTCAACTTAAAATCTTTATTTCATATTTTTATGAACATTTTTAATTGTTATACATGATAAACAAATAATGCTTTTCATGAACAAGGGTGCAATTGTGACAACCCGTAAAAATCCCTCGTAATAAATCTCCCTGATTAATGATAATCACAACTTACGGTTTAATAAAACCAATTTTTATGGGAAAATTTAAACTTTTCTATCATCGCTATTGTTATCATGAAATGTTTTTCGTGATATATTAAATAGCAAACGTTACTCGAACCACAAACAACTCACGAGATTTCATTCTCACTAAGTTCGAAACCTCACTAATCATAATAGTTAGTAATGACAAATCCCTACACACAAGTGTATGCCCATGTCCTAATTACCCTTAATTAGTACACTTAATTTACACTAATTATCATTAACACTCTTTACTAATTTATTTCAAAGCCAAATGGGCTGCACTACTTCACAGCCCACATCACTCAGTCCGATCCAGCCCATTATTACTTGTCTTATACAAATCCAAGCCCACGTCCAAAGTTAATTTCTAACTTATGATTTTATTGTAAGTTCGACTAGCCACAGTCACCTCCAAAACGTCTTGATATTTTTCGATTATCAAACACGACTATTAGATATTATTATACCTCTCATTTACTCTCCCAGCCAACAAATAGTACGTCAAATATTTGCTCGAAGTATGAACGTTTGATACGTTTAAATGAGCCCAAGCGTTTGTCACATTTCTACCAAATCGAACTATATGTATTTTTACAAGCTCATCCGAAATTATCCGAATATGTTTTACTCCCATTTCAACATCTTTATTTAATCAAATGTGATTTATTAGAAATATTTAGTGTTAAGAAATATCAAGTTCAACATTAAACCCGACTTGTCACAAACCAAAAATACATGTCGACTAAGAAAAGAGCAAATCAACTTCCATTTAAATCCTTCACATGCTACTAAAGTCTTCATGTCAATACTACATTATCCAACATTTCACTAACTTCCAACAATGAAGCAAGTAATGAATTCTCACAAAAACCCCACTTGCTCCAAAACAAATGTATAACTGCCAATAACTAAAACCAAAAGTCTTGAACTTTTGCCAAACTTTCACTCATTCTCTGTGTTTAGACTCTGCCATACGCAACTAAAATATCTAAAGAATGTATACATAAACCAACAACTAGAAACAATACTCAACCACTCGGTTAGACATATTCCTACTCAACCCAAAATATCTAATCGAATATGTGCATAAACCAACGACTAGAAATCCAATTTCTACAACCTCTCCATGTTTTCCCATGATTACAAGAGCAGAGGCATGCAAAACTCTTATTGGTCATTCCCATTTATACTCAATGAATAAGTGTAAAGTCAATAAGGAAACGTGTGCATATGTATTACCTATACATGCCAACAACATGGGACAAAGTATATTATATCTCTTAATCAGACGCATGCTCAAAACCATGAGTACTCGAACAGTAGCCATGTGATTGAACTTAGGGATAATATAGTCAAAGCCATTGTATATTTGTCCCTATAAAAACCCTTTCATTCTCGCAATCCTTCACTGCCCACAAGTCATACACCTTTCATTCTCACTATATCTCACCTACTTCACACTCACTAAATAACTTTAAAACCCAAAAGCACCAACTGCCTTCTGTGGGAAAAACAGATCGAGCAGGAAGAAATATGTAAAACATAATTAGCTCACTGTCCCTTTTGTGTGCCTTGCTCGACCATCACTATTTTCTTCTTGAGTCTTGTTCGATCGTCACTGTCTTCTCCTCACCATCTTAAAAAGTGTTGTAAGTACTAAGTTACCTTTCTCGTTTCCATTTTGCATACACACAAAACACAACATGCATGCATTCGAATGTGTAAATAACTCTAGTATAGTTACATGCATCATGAAACCTTGCAGTCGAACCTATCACTTATGTTATAAAAGTTAGTATAATCCCATTCATTTGAATAGAATCCATAACTGTCACTAAAGACAGAACCACATTAATGCATATTAGCAATTCATGCATGCACTGTTCGAACCTACCACTCGACGTGTTTATTCACTACTCAACGTAACATGCATTTTTAAACAATCACAATCCATGCATGCACTACTATTACTTGTTTCACTCGAACCCACAACTCATACGCTTATATATTCATTACTAAACTAAACATGTACTTTGTTAGAACAACCCAACATGAGTCGAGTCTCCACAGAGGAAGGCTTAACCGCCATATTACACTCACCACTTTCACATTACAGTGACCTCCATAAATACATATACTCGAACGTATTTTTCTATGCTCACAGTACATAATAGAAACACATGCATGCATACTCGAAAAATTCCAGGGTTTATATGCCGCGTTAAACTGAGAAGGAAAGATTTTATATAATAACCAACACTTTAAAATACATGCATTCACACTTTTCTGTTATCCACTTAAATGTATAAACTAAAAACATGTTAAACTAGTTTGAATCCTTGTAGAAGGTCGAGCACCCATTTGAAAGCCCCAACAGTTAACTCACACACACCACTTTCACAATTAAGTAACATTGCATATCACACGTACACTAAAAATAGGTTAAGTATATTGTACGTATAAGATAGCCCCAGTCGCTTAGAGAACAAACCCACATTTCACAAACCAACTTAGTGATCAAATATTATCTTTACATGACTCATTCCAAAACCCAACTAGCTATATTTTTCGTATAAACCACTTACAAAAATACTCGAGATTCGACTCTTTAAACTAGCCCAAGTGAATCGTCCAAAATCTTTTGAAAAACAATTAGAAACCGTTTATGGGCTAAGTTTTGTAAATCGTTAAAGGCCCAAATTATGTGATAAATAAGCTAGTAAAATAAGCTTCATTAGTCTTAAATAAGTCTCCTAAAAAGTCATCTACTTTTTCCGTTATCATTTTAACATTTGTGGATTAAAAAACGTAACGCGTTTTAACTATAAGGACTGAAACTGTCAAACTGCGAAACGTATAGCTTGAAACTGTGAAAACAATTTAGAAAGGACTTAAGTTAACTTTTAAATACATTTCAAGTCTTATATATACATTTGAACTATTTTTGGGAATATTATTAAACTTATATCTAACGAAGGACTAACTACGTAGCGCAACTGCAGTTAGGATAAAAAGTATAAAATCGGGAAAGGACAAGGACCAACTATTTTACACTTAACATTCTCATTCTCATCACCACATCACTTCACATGCATTCATTACATTCTAGTACATATATTTAACTTTCGTCAAATATTAAACGATTTTACTCGCATATCATTTCATCATAATTTGAGGTGATAATACCTCGAGTCAAGTGACATAAGAATCAAGATAATATCATTGTATGATATTATATTTTCTTAACTTGAGGCATTTTAGGAATATCACACTCACATCATCAAATCGTTGCACGATTTCTCACGTTCACACTCATCATTAGTTATAAGTCGAATACTTAGATATTCCTCACATTCAGGTCTCGTATCGAAGACGTTTCCGTGAATCGTTTCCATAGATCTTATAATTCTATCTTGTCAGCTACACTCCAGGTGAGTCGTGGCCCCTACATTTTAATAACTGTTTTATAACTCTTTTGGGGGAGATACATGCTTTAACTGTTTTAAGTATTTTATACTTTGAAAACACTCATGATTCATTCGAAATCATCAACTATGTGTTACATGTTTTGAACCACCCTTTGACGGGAATATATGCTAGCTATAATTGCAAAACCTACTTGTTTAGCCTAAATGTTATATCTGAAGGATAACATTATCAAATTACTTGTTGTAACAAGAAACTGAGGCTCATTTATGCATTCATATAACAACCGAATGTACTGTTAACTAAACTGTGATGTTTATACATCTCAACTGGAAATAATTGCCAAACTAAAGTATGAGTACTTTATGAAACCCGAACCCTATATTGCCTAAGTTTAACTATATTGCCATAAAGTCCTTCGATCATGAGCCATTAATCACTGCGGTGAGCGCGAATATAGTGGACAGCTTCGAAACCTGTGAAGGCTGACGACCTATCACACTAAATATGGGCGGAATGCCGGATGGCTAGTCGTATTTAGTGGCGATACACTATATTCGACACAAATAGGTGAGGCAATCACCTATTCTTTAGGGCAAAACCATCAGTAACCCTGATGTGACTTTCTCCGTTTTACGGTACTCTTGTTAACGTTTTGCGCGTCATGAGGCTTAGAGCAATATAACCTTTTGAATATATATGGCTTCTTATATATATTCGGATACAGCTGTATTTAGTAACGACCACTTTACACTGATAGACATCAGACCTTATACTAGTATTTGTACTATGTGTTGTACTAGGAACTTAACTGTTATCCTATGTGATTTAGTTGTACTTTACGATAAAGACAACATAATGCTTGGCATATCGTATTATAAAAGCTTAACCATTATTTCATTACAAGCATAACCCATTTTTCCTTTAAACTTGAAACCTATGATCCCTTGAGATCATAAACGATTTACTCATGGATTGTTATCCAATTTCAAACTTACTAGTTACTTCAAGAAGTACTAGTATTTATTTCAACTCTCAACTTTTGAAAACATTGAAAGAAAGTTATTTTCTATCAAACTCCGCGAACTCACCAACCATTGTGTTGACGTTTTAAGCATGTATTTCACAGGTAATCAATGGAGCAGGACAAGACACGGAGCGGGCATTAAATACTCTGATAACTTAAATGGTGTGAAAATCAAATATATCATTCTTTTCCAAATCATCATAATTTTTGGAGTTTCAAATCAGATTTTACAAACTTGTTACTAAAACCCTTCTTTTGAATGACATATAACTTTTAAAATGCCTTTCCCGAGCCATTTTCTAAAATTTTGACTTCGATCCTCAGTGTAACACCCAAATATTTTCCGCTGCCACAAAACCAAATTTGGGGGTGTTACAGATTGGCATCAGAGCCACAGGTTATAGAGAATCAAATGTTTTCCAACATTGAACTATAACCACATTTTCAAAATAAATGATTTTACACCATACCATTTTACGCCCTCCGTGTCTGCAGACTGTCGTGCTCAATGTATTACCTACTAAGATTTGTTTTGTACTAATCTTTACATGCTTAATGCTTACTCTTCACACATAACACACTGTGTTATCTCACACTCAATGTTACACTTTAAACGTACGAATATTCATAACTACTGTTGTTACAGTACCATGTCTTCCAAACTAGTCGAGACTACCCCTCTTACTACACATGCGTCACCTACCTATCAAATCGCCCCGGATACTGAAGATCCTTATGTAAGAATGTCACAACCCCAGCCTGACATAGAACTTACTCAGAAATCACCTCCGTCATCACCTACTTACTCACCTCCACGTCAGAAACTCAAGAGAACAACCGAACCCTATTCAGATGAAGATTTGATTGGTGGTCAACCAACATTTGAATCTGAACAGAGTTCACCCCAAGAGATGACTTGGAAGAAGATCGAGTCAAATTCCCCTTTGCCTGATATCTCAGATTTCCCCATGCCAGATATCCCAGAGAATGTATCCTCACCCAATTCTCCCGACTACAATATAGATACCCATGACCCCATATGGACTTGCCTTCATCAACACACCAACATACTAGACGCTCACTCTGAACAGCTAAAAGAGTTACGACCATTACGATTCGAATGGTATGACCGTAACATTGATACCCTGTTCAAGAGAACAGATGCTGAGAGAAGAGAAGTGTTTGATCTAGGAGTGAATGTTGGTAACATAAAGGACAATTACGAACAAGAACTTAGAAACTTAGATGCCAGAACCCGCTGTTTGGGTATAGGCCACACCCAAACACACATTAGGATTGAGGACGTTGAAAGAGCATTATGGTTAGTTAGAGACACAGCAAGAATCCAAAGCCAAAAGATTACGGCCTTGGAAAACATGTTAGCTAATCAGATGAATGCAAGCCAAGAACGTTTCTCAGCCATGGAAGCTGCACAACGAAATCTTGAGGCAGAAGTTAGACGTCTACGTCAGAGACGTAACTAATCTTAAGTATAGTTGTTGTGCTCAATAAACCAAATAGTTTTGGTTAGTATTCCATGTATCTTTTCAATAATTCTGTAACTCTCAGAATTTGTAATCGACTTTTAAGCTATGACAATCTATTTCCATTAGATCCTTCTGTTGAAAACAAATTCATTCCACCAAACCCTATCATGGTGCTATAAATGCAATGAGCCATGCAAAACCTCACCATTTGTTACTCCCTTAGGTAAACAAATGACTCCACAAGAATCAATGAGACATTAATAAAAGGACCTTGTGTTGATCGTTTTGATCAAACAAGTTATTAGAGTTATGTCCATATTGATGATTGTAACATCAAATACACCACGACTAAACAATAAACCCTAGAAGTCCAAGAAACAAATCTTCAGAAGAGAACTTGATAACTAAAGAGAAAGTTGTCAAACTTCAACCTTTGTAGATAAATTCAGTTGTTTCTTAGCAATCCCATATCAGGAGTTGATCATTATTTTACGATGTTACCCAGACACATCGTATATCTATGATCCTCAGTTGATTTGATTTTGTATTGAGATCACATTGTTAGCACTAATATACAAATACCTTGTTATTTGAATTATTCTAACGATAAAGTGAATACTAAATCAACATTTCTTGTGATGTTCATAGGGAATGGACAACAAGAACAACGTAGTACCCACGACAACCCTGACTCCTAAAACTATTAAGAAATTGGAAGTAACCACAACAGTTCACCTAGGTAACCACGACATAACCAGACAAGAAAGAAAGAAGGCTATACCTGGTAAGCATAACCATGAAAGTTTCATGGGGTGTAAGCCAATGTACCTAAAGGATTCAAAGAAAAGGACCAAACCTATCCGCACATGTGCACAAAGAATTAAGCAAGATATTGCACTTAGGAAAAATAACCAAAAGCGAAAACATGAGGATAAAAGATCCTTTATTCTCAATGAATGCGAGTTCCACAATGATGTTTGCATCCGCAATCATCTACAAGACCGCATTGACTATCTTCGCCAACAAAGACCCAAACCAGAAGTTGGAAGAAACTTCATCACCAACCCTAGTAATGAAAACAAATACCATGGAAAGCAACCTCTGTGCCCAAGATGTAAGTTGCATCACACCGGACATTGCATTGATAAATGCGGAAGGTGCCAGAAAACAGGCCACAAGACAAGAGATTGCAAAACCATGAAAGGAAATAAGCAACCCTCATCCATAAAATGCCATGAATATGGTAAAATGAGTCATTACAAGAGTTATTGCCCAAACTACAAGGCCCATTAGGAACCCAAGATTTGTACAAGGGAATAAGAACTAGTCAAATAGTCTCAACTGCGTCGAAGAATGACCTCTATGTTAAGCAGATGAATGGATTCCTGCTGTAAAATAAATAAACTCTAGTCTAGAACTATCTAAGTTATATTTCCGTTTGTATTTACCTTAGGTACGATGGATGTAACCTAAGTGTAACAAATATCCTTCTACCATATAAGAACTCTACCTTGTAATATTTCCATGATTATAATCTACGTCTATTTCGATTCCACCTCTCTACTCATAATCGTTATGAAACAACACGCTGATATTAATCTTAAGGATTTAATTAACTCCATTTTGACCAAACCATAGGTTGATACCACATTGTAAGAAATCCTCACCTAAAACTTAGGTCTATACCAAGAAACATCCACATACCACCTTAGAAAATTTCTGAACTATCCTCGGTATATGAACAACAACTTTCCAAATTCTTTTGAAAATAATCAAAGGATGCCTGATTTTGTGAAGCAATTATGATAAATTAAATCATACAAAAATTTCTTGAACAACTGCTCCAAACGTTACATCATTTGGTCCTCAATTATACATAGCCTAGCTACCTATGTATAATTTAGGAAGAATCATGTTATAAATGGGACATCTATCTTTTCAAAGTTTTAATAACAATTTTCATTCCAAAACAAAATTTCGAGACAAAATAAATTGTTCATAAACCTCACTTTTAACCGAACCATAGCAAGATCTACCCTTATTACCCATTACCTTATTATGAGAAGTCGAGGAAAGTACGAAATTAGAAACTATAAGAATTCACAACATGATGAGGAAAACGCAAATAACATAGATTTTATTAGAACCCACGAAGATTAATACATAGCAAGATGATTAACATCGGAAGTGCTAATAGTACAATAAACACAATACAAGGCATAGAATCTTCAATAGGTTGGTCCGCCATAGCAACAAAAAAAAAAAAAAAACCACCACCAACCCAGCAATAGCAAGAGCCACCATAAGATGAAGAACCTTGATTATTCTGGAAGATAAATAAAAACCGAGTCATTAAGGACCCGGATTAAGCATAAACGAAACTTATTCGACACACCACTAAGATACATTCTAACCACACTAGCTCGTGACCCTCACTTCCAAAAGTTATCCGCAAAAATGGCTAGGATTGTGAGAGGTACGATAACCAACAAGTATCCGATCCAACCGCCGGTATCTTCGCCGGGAAGAAGAGCCAAACCAGCAACGACAAAAATGATGAACATGGCTGCAAGTACTATAGCGATCGGCGGCATGTTTATTTATTTAGGAAAGAGGAATGAAAGTGATGAGTGAAAAAGGTGAAAAGGAAAAAGGGAAAGTTAAATAGGGAATATAGGTGGAGAAAAGTATCCGTTATTTTACTATTCACGATCATTAAGTTACAAATCGCTCTCATTAAAAATCCTCTAGTCTCGATCACTAAAACTCTGAACGTTAAGTGTTAAGAAACTTCCTACTCTCGACCGTTACTATCACTATTCCTAACCTATGAATGTGTTAGTTGATCTAACATTCCAATTTAATTCGTCCGGTACGAATAAATTCAAATTGGACCCTGTTTCCTCGAAATTCAAATGAAAATCTCACGACAACGTTCTCTATAAACTCTTATCTCAAACTACCACATTTTCAACACCCATCACGGCCTGAACTTCGGGACGAAGTTCAAAATTAGGGGTGGATAATGTGACAACCCGTAAAAATCCCTCGTAATAAATCTCCCTGATTAATGATAATCACAACTTACGGTTTAATAAAACCCATTTTTATGGGAAAATTTAAACTTTTCTATCATCGCTATTGTTATCATGAAATGTTTTTCGTGATATATTAAATAGCAAACGTTACTCGAACCACAAACAACTCACGAGATTTCATTCTCACTAAGTTCGAAACCTCACTAATCATAATAGTTAGTAATGACAAAATCCCTACACACAAGTGTATGCCCATGTCCTAATTACCCTTAATTAGTACACTTAATTTACACTAATTATCATTAACAATCTTTACTAATTTATTTCAAAGCCAAATGGGCTGCACTACTTCACAGCCCACATCACTCAGTCCGATCCAGCCCATTATTACTTGTCTTATACAAATCCAAGCCCACGTCCAAAGTTAATTTCTAACTTATGATTTTATTGTAAGTTCGACTAGCCACAGTCACCTCCAAAACGTCTTGATATTTTTCGATTATCAAACACGACTATTAGAATTATTATACCTCTCGTTTACTCTCCCAGCCAACAAATAGTACGTCAAATATTTGCTCGAAGTATGAACGTTTGATACGTTTAAATGAGCCCAAGCGTTTGTCACATTTCTACCAAATCGAACTATATGTATTTTTACAAGCTCATCCGAAATTATCCGAAGATGTTTTACTCCCATTTCAACATCTTTATTTAATCAAATGTGATTTATTAGAAATATTTGGTGTTAAGAAATATCAAGTTCAACATTAAACCCGACTTGTCACAAACCAAAAATACATGTCGACTAAGAAAAGAGCAAATCAACTTCCATTTAAATCCTTCACATGCTACTAAAGTCTTCATGTCAATACTACATTATCCAACATTTCACTAACTTCCAACAATGAAGCAAGTAATGAATTCTCACAAAAACCCCACTTGCTCCAAAACAAATGTATAACTGCCAATAACTAAAACCAAAAGTCTTGAACTTTTGCCAAACTTTCACTCATTCTCTGTGTTTAGACTCTGCCATACGCAACTAAAATATCTAAAGAATGTATACATAAACCAACAACTAGAAACAATACTCAACCACTCGGTTAGACATATTCCTACTCAACCCAAAATATCTAATCGAATATGTGCATAAACCAACGACTAGAAATCCAATTTCTACAACCTCTCCATGTTTTCCCATGATTACAAGAGCAGAGGCATGCAAAACTCTTATTGGTCATTCCCATTTATACTCAATGAATAAGTGTAAAGTCAATAAGGAAACGTGTGCATATGTATTACCTATACATGCCAACAACATGGGACAAAGTATATTATATCTCTTAATCAGACGCATGCTCAAAACCATGAGTACTCGAACAGTAGCCATGTGATTGAACTTAGGGATAATATAGTCAAAGCCATTGTATATTTGTCCCTATAAAAACCCTTTCATTCTCGCAATCCTTCACTGCCACAAGTCATACACCTTTCATTCTCACTATATCTCACCTACTTCACACTCACTAAATAACTTTAAAACCCAAAAGCACCAACTGCCTTCTGTGGGAAAAACAGATCGAGCAGGAAGAAATATGTAAAACATAATTAGCTCACTGTCCCTTTTGTGTGCCTTGCTCGACCATCACTATTTTCTTCTTGAGTCTTGTTCGATCGTCACTGTCTTCTCCTCACCATCTTAAAAAGTGTTGTAAGTACTAAGTTACCTTTCTCGTTTCCATTTTGCATACACACAAAACACAACATGCATGCATTCGAATGTGTAAATAACTCTAGTATAGTTACATGCATCATGAAACCTTGCAGTCGAACCTATCACTTATGTTATAAAAGTTAGTATAATCCCATTCATTTGAATAGAATCCATAACTGTCACTAAAGACAGAACCACATTAATGCATATTAGCAATTCATGCATGCACTGTTCGAACCTACCACTCGACGTGTTTATTCACTACTCAACGTAACATGCATTTTTAAACAATCACAATCCATGCATGCACTACTATTACTTGTTTCACTCGAACCCACAACTCATACGCTTATATATTCATTACTAAACTAAACATGTACTTTGTTAGAACAACCCAACATGAGTCGAGTCTCCACAGAGGAAGGCTTAACCGCCATATTACACTCACCACTTTCACATTACAGTGACCTCCATAAATACATATACTCGAACGTATTTTTCTATGCTCACTAGTACATAATAGAAACACATGCATGCATACTCGAACAATTCCAGGGTTTATATGCCACGTTAAACTGAGAAGGAAAGATTTTATATAATAACCAACACTTTAAAATACATGCATTCACACTTTTCTGTTATCCACTTAAATGTATAAACTAAAAACATGTTAAACTAGTTTGAATCCTTGTAGAAGGTCGAGCACCCATTTGAAAGCCCCAACAGTTAACTCACACACACCACTTTCACAATTAAGTAACATTGCATATCACACGTACACTAAAAATAGGTTAAGTATATTGTACGTATAAGATAGCCCCAGTCGCTTAGAGAACAAACCCACATTTCACAAACCAACTTAGTGATCAAATATTATCTTTACATGACTCATTCCAAAACCCAACTAGCTATATTTTTCGTATAAACCACTTACAAAAATACTCGAGATTCGACTCTTTAAACTAGCCCAAGTGAATCGTCCAAAATCTTTTGAAAAACAATTAGAAACCGTTTATGGGCTAAGTTTTGTAAATCGTTAAAGGCCCAAATTATGTGATAAATAAGCTATTGACCGAATAAGCTAGTAAAATAAGCTTCATTAGTCTTAAATAAGTCTCCTAAAAATTCGTCTACTTTTTCCGTTATCATTTTAACATTTGTGGATTAAAAAACGTAACGCGTTTTAACTATAAGGACTGAAACTGTCAAACTGTGAAACGTATAGCTTGAAACTATGAAAACAGTTTAGAAAGGACTTAAGTTAACTTTTAAATACATTTCAAGTCTTATATATACATTTGAACTATTTTTGGGAATATTATTAAACTTATATCTAACGAAGGACTAACTACGTAGCGCAACTGCAGTTAGGATAAAAAGTATAAAATCGGGAAAGGACAAGGACCAACTATTTTACACTTAACATTCTCATTCTCATCACCACATCACTTCACATGCATTCATTACATTCTAGTACATATATTTAACTTTCGTCAAATATTAAACGATTTTACTCGCATATCATTTCATCATAATTTGAGGTGATAATACCTCGAGTCAAGTGACATAAGAATCAAGATAATATCATTGTATGATATTATATTTTCTTAACTTGAGGCATTTTAGGAATATCACACTCACATCATCAAATCGTTGCACGATTTCTCACGTTCACACTCATCATTAGTTATAAGTCGAATACTTAGATATTCCTTACATTCAGGTCTCGTATCGAAGACGTTTCCGTGAATCGTTTCCATAGATCTTATAATTCTATCTTGTCAGCTACACTCCAGGTGAGTCGTGGCCCCTACATTTTAATAACTGTTTTATAACTCTTTTGGGGGAGATACATGCTTTAACTGTTTTAAGTATTTTATACTTTGAAAACACTCATGATTCATTCGAAATCATCAACTATGTGTTACATGTTTTGAACCACCCTTTGACGGGAATATATGCTAGCTATAATTGCAAAACCTACTTGTTTAGCCTAAATGTTATATATGAAGGATAACATTATCAAATTACTTGTTGTAACAAGAAACTGAGGCTCATTTATGCATTCATATAACAACCGAATGTACTGTTAACTAAACTGTGATGTTTATACATCTCAACTGGAAATAATTGCCAAACTAAAGTATGAGTACTTTATGAAACCCGAACCCTATATTGCCTAAGTTTAACTATATTGCCATAAAGTCCTTCGATCATGAGCCATTAATCACTGCGGTGAGCGCGAATATAGTGGACAGCTTCGAAACCTGTGAAGGCTGACGACCTATCACACTAAATATGGGCGGAATGCTGGATGGCTAGTCGTATTTAGTGGCGATACACTATATTCAACACAAATAGGTGAGGCAATCACCTATTCTTTAGTGCAAAACCATCAGTAACCCTGATGTGACTTTCTCCGTTTTACGGTACTCTTGTTAACGTTTTGCGCGTCATGAGGCTTAGAGCAATATAACCTTTTGAATATATATGGCTTCTTATATATATTCGGATACAGCTGTATTTAGTAACGACCACTCTACACTGATAGACATCAGACCTTATACTAGTATTTGTACTATGTGTTGTACTAGGAACTTAACTGTTATCCTATGTGATTTAGTTGTACTTTACGATAAAGACAACATAATGCTTGGCATATCGTATTATAAAAGCTTAACCATTATTTCATTACAAGCATAACTCATTTTTCCTTTAAACTTGAAACCTATGATCCCTTGAGATCATAAACGATTTACTCATGGATTGTTATCCAATTTCAAACTTACTAGTTACTTCAAGAAGTACTAGTATTTATTTCAACTCTCAACTTTTGAAAACATTGAAAGAAAGTTATTTTCTATCAAACTCCGCGAACTCACCAACCATTGTGTTGACGTTTTAAGCATGTATTTCACAGGTAATCAATGGAGCAGGACAAGACACGGAGCGGGCATTAAATACTCTGATAACTTAAATGGTGTGAAAATCAAATATGTCATTCTTTTCCAAATCATCATAATTTTTGGAGTTTCAAATCAGATTTTACAAACTTGTTACTAAAACCCTTCTTTTGAATGACATATAACTTTTAAAATGCCTTTCCCGAGCCATTTTCTAAAATTTTGACTTCGATCCTCAGTGTAACACCCAAATATTTTCCGCTGCCACAAAACCAAATTTGGGGGTGTTACAGCAATAATCATTCTTTGATATTAAGACAGGTCATTTAGCATCTAAAATGAACATTAACTAATTATTGGCCACTTATTTCATATTCCTATTAATATTTATAATGTGACTTAATAATAATAAAAAAAGAAGCTGGCCTTTAATTATATAAGGTAAATTAGTTATCAAGATATTCACAATAGGCAAAAGTTCTTTATAGATCCAACTTTTACCATAGAACCCATCAAGCAATCTTAGCCACTCATTTTTTTATCAAAATAAAAAAAATAAACTTCCACCTTTTTTTTAAAACTTAAATATCTCGCAAACCGTAAATCGTCAAGCTACAAAAAAAATATTATTGCGACGAGAATTAAATTATCTTTCTATAGATATGCATTGTTATATACTTTCGACGAACTTTTTTTTTTTTTTTAATTTCCGCCCAGAAAGAATCATATATGATTCGTAAGAATCATATATGATTCGTAAAAATCGAATCATATATGATTCTTACAAATCATATATGATTTTTACGAATCATATATGATTCTTTCTGGGCGGAAATTAAAAAAAAAAAGTTCGTCGAAAGTATATAACAATGCATATCTATAGAAAGATCATTTAATTCTCGTCGCGATGGTATTTTTTTTGTAGCTTGAAGATTTACCGTTTGCAAGATATGTTGTTTTTAAAAAAAAGATGAAAAATAAAAATAAGTGGCTATGATTGGTCCATCGGTTCTATGACAAATATGAGATCTATATTGATCTCATCTCATTCACAATAATGTGAGGTTGAAATCTTTCAAACACATAATGTTTTTGCTTTTCTACTAATTAAATTAAATTTGATGTCTTTTTTTGGCAAAAAAAAAAAAAGAAAAAAAAGAAAAAGAAAGTATATAATGTCATAAAAAGTTATACGAAGTAATATTAGCTAGGTTTATATGCTGATGATTTAGCATGATGATAAAAGTTGTATACGGGTTGATCATGATATTGAAAATTAACAAATTCAATATTAATATTATTGTTAACACATGTTTGTGTAAAATAGATAAATATTCTTAGAATATATGGTAACTAGGCTTCATAAAGTTGGCCACCATAAGAAATGTATCAATGCTTGTCGACATGGCCAGGAGCATGTCAACTTTTTTCCTAACTCCTAACAAAAAAAAAGTATATATATATATATATATATATATATATATATATATATATATATATATATACACCACCTTCTCTTCTTCTTCTACATCAGATACTTATAACCTTCTCTTCAAAATGTGAGATTCTCTGAGGTGTTGAGGCCAAACAAGCAAATAATAATTTCAATCCACTCAAGCCAAGGTATAACATTTTGTTTTTCCTACACTCGTCAAACGTTTTTATTTTTTATTATTTTTTATTTTTTTTATTGTAATAGATGATCAATCTATGTGTCCATAGCCACAAAATTCCGAGTCTTGATTATCTATAGTGAAATGTTTTGTTTAACAGCAAAGTATACTAGAAACCATGCAAGGAGCTTGGAAAGAGAAAATTTCATGTAATTTGCTCAATTTCTTTTTTCTTTAACGCAATGTTTAGTTGTCGTACATGACGTACAATATCAACAACTTCTTCGAATCCTCCAATATAATCGTAACGAAATTCAAAACATGTAGTTTAATGTGGTTGTCAATACATCTCATTGGATGCTTTGGCCCTTTAGAATCAGGGCGGCTCATGATCGAGGCATTTTCAACTTTGTTCATGCAATTAATCCTCAAGCTAGCACTTTACTAAACATTTTGCAACATTCTTATTAACTTTTGCCTCTTTAGTAGTATCATAAAACGTTGTTTCTTTATAATTTGGAACTTGAAACTTAATGCTTTAAGATTTCTTATACGACTATCCTATACCATGTCGTTCTAAGAGTTCATTATTTATTTATTTATATAAATTTGTATCGATTGGGAAGTGAATTAGGCATACTAAAAAAAGTCTTTCTAAAAACTAAACCTGATAGCTTTTTCCTATTGGGAGGTGAATTTTTTTAACCAGATGTCTTCTCAAAATCGGGCGTGCCTATTTTTGACAAATTACTTGCAAGCTTTTCCATATTTAATGTAAGGTAAATGTTAGATCATCCCTTAACACCCTTTAATTAGTTCTTTTTCTCGCAGAGTCGCCAAGGGACCAAGTACTAAAAATCTGATCCCGATAATCAGAATTGCGATAGATCAGTGTACCATATTAGAATAAAATGGTCCGTCAATAATTAAACAGTCTCTTGGTACGCTTGGAATTGAATAATATGATCACCTTCCGCATTGGGTCATTAAACATGACTCTAGAGGAGTTGAGCTTAACTCAATCAGCTGGTGACCATGCTGTAATAAAGAAAGACTCAGCGATTCACGAAGACCACATGTCTATCCATCATGAACTTCTACAAACCTTTGAGCGGATGTTGCAAAATGGTGAACCACGAACCCCTCAAACATTTCGGCTAACTTGTTGATCATCGATTCTAATGGAATAATTCAACATCATTCCAAAAAATTAAAAAGGCTTTTCGATGCTGTTGACCAGTTGTTCAAGTCGCTATTTGGCCGATATGGAAGCACATGAACAATGTTGTTATCACAGGAGTAAAAGATCCCTATATTAATAAGATCTTTGAAGACGTGTTAAAGTCCCTTTTTTATATTGTAATAGGTGCACTTATTGTAATCTAATATAGCTGGTGAATCCTTCAGTTATTTTTAAAAAATCTGTATCTATTCTGTGTTTTTATAGCTTCTTGCTAGGCGTCATATAAATTTTATCTTTTCTCATGTTTGGGCTGTTAAAATAAAAACATGATCTCATGTTGGCCATAATATTTTTCAAATTGCTCTTGTTTTACCATTTTGAGGCTTTCATCTTAGTTACATTTTCTAACCCTTTAACGTATGTAACATATTTGTTAGTGAAATATCATCGCATCACATGATATATTGTCACTCACTTTTGTTTTTTGGAATTACAAATTATCGAAAGATCGAGATGTAAAAGAAAAGAATATGTTTTAGAGCCTAAATACTATGAGGCCTTTAGTGGTTTTATAATCGAGCCCGACCGGCCTCGAATTATATAAAAATTCATGTCGTGCGTCCTCTTTTTTAATGGCGATTTGATGAAAAGTTCTAACAAGTAGCGAGAGAAAATACAGTCACGTTCATTCGATAATCAAATGAAACCTCACTCTAAACATATATAAAGCAGATTTCGCAACGTCTACCTTAGAACCCGTAGGTGTGTATTTTTTCTTTCTTCATAGTGTGCTTCTTTCAACAGATGTAAAATTCACTGGGGCACAAGGATCGAATGTTCTAAGGTGATGATGTGGATAACTGTGATGAGTTTGTTTGGGATGCTTATTTGGTTGGGACCTACAAAATACTTGTGGCTGTGTTTTACTTAGTACGTAGTGATATTTTTGCTTGTGTGGTAGTCAACCATCCACTACTGTGTTTGATTACTTAACTTACACTCTTTTCTATTTTCTTCTTTCATTAGGTGTCAACGAAGCTCCAATTGCATCATAGGCATTAGAAAAAAAAGGTTCTTTTTTTTTGTATACTTATAGTTATTATCTTCATTTTGATAGTTTATACGATTGTATTTCTAAATCATCAGCTCTTCTTATTTCTATTGATTTACGTCTAGCCTATGGTTCTTTTTTTTTTTTTACCTTTTCATAGAAAAATTCCCCATTTTTCACATATAGTATTTACATATACAACCTATATCGCTTACAACATATCTCACTATCAAGAGGGATTTTAGTAGTATTTGGGCGATTTTTAGGTATTTCGATTAAAAAAAGTAAGAATTGGGTTGCGCCATATTTCTTTACGACTTATTAGCTAGTTACTGTATTTACTTATTACACAAATGAATAATATGATGATTGTATAAACAATATTAATATGTAGCTAAAAATATTTGTCTATCTAAAGTTTGTACATTACCATATACCCAATATTAAAAAGTGGTAACTAGCTAGTTATTAAGTCTCTTTTATAAGTTAAACTATGGCTACTGAAAATTTGAGTTTTCAACGAGCTAGCATCTCGAGCGTTGAGTCGAGCTATTATTGAGTTTTAATCCGAGCCCGTGTTTTGCTTCTCGCTGCTGGAACAAGATTGTTTGGCTCGTTTGCTTTTATGTCTTTTTTTGGTTGTATTGTTTTTCCAGGGGCTTGTACAGGGCTGCATCAAAAACACTTAGGAGTGAAAACCGGTAGCTCGGCCTCTGTGGGTGAGGATTTTTCTCTTGTCTCGGTTCTCTGTAATTGCAGTCCTCGCAGTTAAATCCTCGGTAGGCATCTAGAATGTGTTGTTCGGTTTATTTCTAGATTTGTCTTAGTATATTTAGCTTCTAGTGTATTGCAAGTAGTTTTTTTGTTTTAATATAATTCAGCCATTCAAAAAAAGAATAATAATAAAAAAATCTATATATGTATACGGAGTATATATGTACTTGGTTCTGAGCAATCATACAAATACAATTGCGGTAAAAAATACAACCTTCATTTATAGATATAACTAATAATAGTAATAAGCAGTTTTAGTTAAAACATTTGCAGTAGTACTACAAATGACCTTACTAAATATGCACTACCACGCGTCCACGCGTATGAAACAAAACAAATAAAAAATAATAAACTAAATTGTAATATTCACACGCTCAGACAAATATTCGACACATATATATAGATAGTTATAGATATTTCAACATTCTAAACCAATAACTTAAAACTCAAGAAATCACTTCACTGATAACTTACAACTTCATACTACGAACACAAAAACCTACTCTCGAACATGGATATGAACGCATCCAACGGATCTTATAACTCTTTTCCGTCTTCTTCGTCCAATGAAACACCTTTAACCGGTACCGACGGAAATGGTGGCTATTCATCAGAACAAGAAGCACTTATGCTAGCTTCAGAGAATCCGAAGAAGAGAGCCGGAAGGAAAAAATTCAAAGAAACCCGACATCCGGTTTACAGGGGAGTAAGGAGCAGGGATAAAGGCAAATGGGTTTGTGAAGTGAGACATCCGATCACACAGTCGCGGGTTTGGCTAGGGACTCATCCAAATGCTGAAATGGCAGCCCGGGCTCATGACGTGGCAGCTTTAGCCTTCAGAGGGCGAAATGCGTGTTTGAACTTTGCTGACTCAGTATGGCGACTGCCTGTCCCAGAGTCTAATGATATAGCGGATATCCTAAAGGCAGCAGCCGAAGCGGCAGAGGCTTTTCGTGATACGAAGGAAGACACAGTGGGGGAGACTGAAGAAAATGAATCATCACCGGAATCTATGGATTACATGAATGAAGATGAGTTGCCAGGGTTTCTTGATAGCATGGCTGAAGCACTCATGCTGCCACCACCTCAGAGGGTTGGATATGGTAACTTTTTTGATGACGTGGAATTTTGTGCTGACATGTCGTTATGGAACTTTTAGTTTTTTGACTTTAGTACTCGATCCGTAATTCATATCTCCTTATTTTTTAAAACAAGATTGAATTATTTATTTATTTATTTTTTCCCACGTGGCTTGAACTTAGCTTTTTGTAGACAAGTCAATGAAGGAGATATTATTAATGTCGATTTGTAAAAGGCTTTTGAATATTTGTGGACAATAAAGACACAAAATTGCTACCTGTTCATTTATTATGTTTTTAAGTAGTATTTATTTATTTAATTATATAAGAACTAAAAGCAAATCTCTAGCTGATGGTAGACCAAAAGCACAGGATCAAGAAAAAGATAACTTACAAAGATAATAAAGACAATTATAGTTCACAAGCAACATCTGAAAAAAATGGAGCAAAACAACTGAAACAATCTGCGTCAATTTATAAGTCTATTTCTTCCTAATCGTAAGGAAAAACATCCGATGGAAGGCCACATTTCCTCAGCCGATGACACTTTTTACACAACAATAAATCTGCACAGCCTAAACTTAATTACCATATCTATGCGAAATTCAGAATACACGACAATAGCTTAATTTAAAAAGTACATCATATAAAACCTACCCTTAATTGCATTCAAAAACTCACTAATGTATGTAAAGTTGAAGTTCCCGATATTTTAAGAATCAAAGACTTTTGACAAACTGTTGTTGCTACATGCCTTACATCGTACCGAGCAAAGAAGTGGTCTGTTGTCTCAATTGCATAGTCACACATTGGACATCATAGCAGTGGTCTATTATCAAGAAGTCTCATTACAAGTAGCTGACCACGCGCGTTCTAATCTCCACATGAAAACATTAATAATCTTACGACGAACAATTTCACTTCACTTTATCTATTCCATTATATTTGTTCTATCATCCCAAGGATCTTTTTGTCCAATTCCCTAATAAGTAATGGAATGTGTATAGAGTAATTTCCATCCTCATTGTCTTGCTTTTTGTCCCTAACAGTACTTTAAAGGAGAATTACAGATACATTTTGGATCAATGATTCATCCTTTCCGGTATTGTATATGTATAACGATGTTACTAATTGTGATCAGTTAGTTTGGAAATTTATTAGCTTGTTATTCGATCAATAACATATTGGAGATGCGCAAAAAACAATTGTTGGCACATACATGATGTGTAAAAAACTGTTTTTGCTAGCTTTTTTATTAATCGGCGTTAAGAAAAAAAGTAATGGCTTTCTTTGTCGACTATGTATATAAACATCTTAGCTAACTATGTGCTTGAATATATACATATGTTGTTATATAAAAACAGCAACTCCGACTTTTTTTTGGGACAACCGATATGAGAATTGGATGTGGCTTTCAGATTTAGGTTGACGACATAAACTCTTTTAATACCAATAAGCTTTGTTACGTGATTAAAATGTATTACATGTCTTTGTGATCGACTTATGATATCTATTGATTTTTTTAGACATAAACGTGTTTTAAAATAAATATAACATCTACATTGACAAATATTTAAAAGATACCTTGTTAAGCGAACGTGCCTTAAAAAATTAGTTGCATTAAAAATAATTGAAACCAAATAATTAAATAGAAATTTGTCTGCATATGTAGTACAAGAAAAATAATTACACTTTATGTATATGGCTAGAAGTGATGATAGATGATGCCAAATAGGAGAGTTGTGGAAGTTGGACCCATAATATGTTTCTTTTTTAACTTGGACCCATATGTTTAATAAAACAAAAAGGACGATGTAATCAGTCAATTTATATGTAGGCCATGGTTGTTGTTAAATATCTATTGTGCAACGTTAGCCCCAACAGAATAATAAGTTAATGTTTGTGTTGGTGGAAGTGCGGAGAGAGATAGTGATTTTTGTTCACTTAGGCTTCTCACAGTGGCAACCCATATTGCATCATCTTTCCGGCTGCCACCTCAGCTTTCTCTCTCTTCAACCCATATTCATCTCTCTCATCACAGTGGTAACCCATATTGCATCATCTTTTTTTTTTTCTTTAAAAATAAAAAAACATTTTTTAACACAAACACAAATTTTATTAATAAAACGTAAATATTACATAAACGATACGATACGAAATAAAAACCATTACAACTAAATAAAAAACTTAAACAACTAAAAATTAAACACGCGAACACTTATTTAAAAACTAGTAATCTAGGTTGTGGCGTTCCTTGATTTCCGCTTTAATTCGCATAAGTTCCTCTCGTTGTCGTTCGGGCAAATTTGGGTCGATAGCCGAGTTGTAGAAAATCAATTCTTGATCCCGTTTGGTATTTCTCAAGAGTTCCTTTTGTTCCTCCTGGCATTGCAAGAGCTTTTGTTGATATTCCAATTTTTTTTCTTTGATCGCTAGCTCTCGTTCCTTGATTTGTCTCCACGACTCATCCCGCTCTTTACCTCTTTCCTTCTTTGAAGGTCTTGATTTCCACAAATCCGCTATTAGCCCACTCATGAATGATTTTGATGTCTCATGAGAGGAGGAGGTGGATGATTTCCTCCTTGCTTTGTCACGACCTTGTGGTCGTGATTCTCTAGTATCATCCTCTGTTTCATCCTCGTCATCATCCAAGTCTTGAAAATTCGAGGGGCCTTGTGTTGACCCCGACGTAGTTGTTGAACCTTTCACTTTCTTTCGAACGCCCGATTGGAAAAGGGGTATCTCTTCCTTCCAAGAATCATGCCCCCTCAAAACTTTCCAACACTCCACCATAGTGAAATCTTGACCGTAACGTGCACGATACTCCAAAAGAGCTTTGGACAAATCGTCAACGTCATTCTCACCACTTCCATGTGTCCCCTTGACATTATCAACAATAGCACCAAAATTCGCAACTTGACTACGAATTCTAGTCTTCCATTTGGAAATGATCGAATTCGTTGTCCGGTCTGAACCAGTTTCTCTCAAAAAATAGGCTACCACTTTCTCCCAAAATTTGTGCCGATTCATAGTGTTTCCTTTTTTTGCATTTTCAGAAACAAAGATGAAAGCTTTACAAAGAACGACCTCTTCTCTGGTAGTCCATGGTTCAATTTTTTTGGCCGGTTCGGGTTCTTTGCCTTTGCCTTTCGTCTTTGTAGCACGCCGCGAAGGCTTCTTTGCCTTGACGGGTGATGTCTCTTCGACTTCGACATCGTCATCGTCATTAACGGGCATAGAACCGTGGAAAGAATCTTGGTAGGAACCGTGACCCGAACCTTGCCCCATCGAAGCATCTTGACTCGGGTAATCTTGGGTCGAATAGCCATAGTTATGATAGTCTCCCCAATCATCCAAATTCATATCAAGATTAGTAGACCGAATCGGAGAATGTTCTTGATACGGTTGGGAAGAATGCAAGAAATCCATGTTAGGCCGATAAGACGCCTCACTTGGTTCTTGATTGTAATCAACACGTTGTGGTGGGACAAAAGGACGACGAACTGAAAACAAGTTTTCTCTTGGATTGACTTGTGGTAATTGTGTTGGATATTCAAAAGATTGTGGACGAAAGCGTATGTTCCCTTGTTGTGGTGGTGTTATGCCGGTTAGTTCAAAGGTGTTTTGCGGAGAGAAATTTATGTCCGGTGCATTTTGGGTTAGTCGGGATCGTCGGTTTTTTGATTGTGGAGTGTTTTTCTTTGACATTGTGTGTTTTTTGATGTAAATTTGGATGAATTGTTTTTGAAATTGTGTGTTTGAAAGTGGGTTTGATGTGGGTATTTATAGGATGAAAAGTTGTAAATATTTTGGAAAAAAAGTTTTTTTTTTTTTAATAAACGGTAACTTTTTTTTTTTAAATTTGAGATTGAAATGGTACAAATATCGTTCGGCTAGACGAACGACTTTGCAAAAAACTAGCCGGCGATCGATCTTGCTTCAAAACTCCACAATGGGACGATCGATCATGCATGTCGATCGATCGATACTCACGAACGATTTCTTCCGACCCACTGTGAGAAGCCTTACTTCTTCACTTAAAATGTGCAAAATTTTACTGTAGTGCTAAATAAATTATTTACACTTATAATTGTGTAATACGTTATTACGCCTATAAGTGTGAAGATATATAAACAATTAGCCTGATTTTCACACTTAGGTTGTGTATGGTGCGGGGTTAGAAAGATTTATAAGGGTTTGAGCTATTAAAATACGCCATCTTATAAAATAAGGTTTCTTTTCCGGAAACTTTTGTAAGCAATAAGCCAAAACCAATTAAAATAAGCTTCATGGGGCTTTATAGTTAGTAAAATTACCTTAATGCATTTTAAAATATATTGCATTATCACGCAAAAGGTAGAAATGTATATGAATTTAATTTCAATATATTTTTATACGATTTAACATTAATAAGCTTCATTTATAACTAATTAGCCGAACAAGTTTATAAATATATAAGCTCCAACTTCTAGCTTATAATATAAGCTCCGGCTCCGGCCACAACCAAAGCCCCAGCTTCGGCCACAACCACAGCCCCAGCTTCAGCTCCAACTCTAGTTCCAGCCCATTTCGCCAAACATACCCTTAAAAATGTAAGAAAAAAAAGCTCACACTTATAAGTGTGAAGAAATCTAAGATTTTTCCACATTTACAAGTGTGGAGATCAATTTGTCACACTTATTTTCTTCACGCTTCCTCTTGTGTTAGGAAATTAGGCGTGACAAATTGATTTTTACATTCTTTTAGTGTGAAAGAATTTTAAATCTTTCCGCACCTATAAATGTGAACTTTTTCTAATGCATTATGTTTTGTAATATTTGATCACGTTTATAAATGTAACAAAAATTCACACATATATAAATGTGAATAAACTAAGCAAAATCTACACACCTTGTAAAAGTGTGAAGAATTAAATGTGTAGAATTGTAGAAATGACATTTTTGTTGTAGTGGCAACATAACATAATATGTGGATGTTAGGATTTGATAGAAGTTTGAAAACGAAAGAACTTAACGCCCAATGCATTATTATGAGGTATCTTACGTACAGAAGGTAGATGTAGGATTGAGAAGCTTAGACTTTGTTTGGGTGGATCAACAGACAACAAGACGACTCAGATTACCTGGAAAAATGTTTGTTCTAATAGGAATAATGTGGGTCTTTGTATTGAATAATGTGGGTCTTGTATTGGTAGTTTTGCAAGCTTCTAACTCACTACGACAAAAATGTCATTCCTACACAATTAATTCTTAGACACTTTTACAAAGTGTGTTTGCTTAGTTTATTCACATTTATATATGTGAAATTTTGTTACATGTATAAGTGTGAACAAATTTTACAAAACGTAATGCATTAAAAAGTTCACATATATGAGCGTGAAAACAATTTAAAATTCGTCCACACTTAAAAGTGTGAAAATCAATTTGTTACACCTAATTTCCTCGTACAATAGGAAGTGTGAAGAAAATGAGTGTGACAAATTGATCTCCACACGTTCAAGTGTGGATAAATTTTATATTTCTACACTTACAAGCGTGAGCTGTTTTCTTTACATTTTTAAGTATGAAAATTAGGATAATTATACTATACATACATTTGCCATAAGAAATTAATAAAAAAATGGTGTGACGCTACCATGCATGTGAATACAACTGTGGTCCTGATGAGATTAAAATGGGTCATTATGGGCGGTTGAAGACCTGTTAGTATTTTGATCGTAACTTTCTGCCCGGGACTCGGATTGATGTGATTTCGAATGTTCTGGAAACTAGACAAAATTCTCTACAACATAGGGTCACTCACATTTCGTGGTCTCTGGAAGAAGTTGGTCAAACAAGAGCATCTTTTGGACTGCCTTCTTGCTGTCATTTACTTCTAGCACCTGATCATTTTCTTTCTTTAATAAAGTTGGGTGTTTCATTAATAATTATAGAATGGGTAGATGAATAAGTAGTCATAATCAATGCTTTTGTGCCTATATGAGGGGCCAAAATTTTCACTGTATGGCAGATCAAAAAACAAAGATAATAAACAATGAGTGTTTACCATTTGTGAGTTGAATTTTATTCCTCCAAGTGTGTGTGTTAAGTGTTGTGTTTGCTATCTCCATGTGCTCATCTCTGTTGATCGGTATCATTTGGTATTAGAGCCCAGGTTTAGAATGGTTGGCCAACGTCGTACCCGTAACGTCAACCACTTGCATGAAGAACCTGACCCGCGAGACATTGAGGTGAATGAGTTAAGACAACTTGTACAACAACTCCAGTTGCGTCTCGAGAACGTGGAGGCTCCTCGACAAAACCATAAATGAACCAGAAAATGAAGATTCCGAAGATGAAGAATTCAACCCCTTCCAAGTTAACCGCAACTCGGAATCTTGTGATGAAGAGGCTCAATATCATCACAATGATCGAAGGAACAATCGTTCCCAAAGTAGTGCTAACATTAGGGTAGATATTCCAGTGTTTGAAGGTAGAATCCAACCCGACGAGTTCATTGATTGGGTTCACACGGTTGAGCGAGTTTTTAACTATCAAGAAGTCCGTGAAGATTTGAAGGTGAAAATTGTTGCCATTAAGCATAAGAAACATGCTTCTGTTTGGTGGGAACAATTAAAGTTAAGTAGAGCCCACGAGAACAAACCGAGAATTAAAACATGGGAGAAAATGAAACGTGAATTACGAAAAAAGTTTTTACCTGATGGGTATTTACATGAAGCATTTCTCCAGTTACACGATTTTGCACAGCGTGATCTATCCGTGGCAGATTACACCGAGGAGTTTGATCATTTAATGTTAAAGTGCGGTATTGCGGAACCTGAGGAGCAAACCATTGCACGATATCTTCGTGGGTTACGAAAAGAGATTAATGATGTGGTTATTCTACAGCCCTTTATCTCTTATAATGATGTTTATAAACTTGCCACAAAAGTCGAGAAACAACTCAAGGAGAAAGAGGGTCAAAAATCAGCAACTTATGGTATTAGTCGAGGTTATGCAACTAATAAGGCTAATAGTTCACAAAATACAAAACCAGTTGCAACAAAAGCCTCACACGCACCACAAACCCGTGATACAGGGGCTGGTCCTTCTCATACAAGGCAAAAATCGGTCCAATGCTTCAAGTGCAAAGGTTACGGACATATTTCAACTGATTGTCCTAACCAACGAGTTTTACCCTTGTTGAAGAACCTATAGAAGAAGAATCTCAAGAGCTTGATTCTCATCCGATATTTGATGAAGCATTAGAACACGAAGATGTCATCTATGGGGATACAGGAGAACTATTGGTGATTCGAAAGGCATTAGCCGTTGATTCGAAGGAAGATGGTGTATGGCTTCGCCACAACATTTTTTATACACGATGCACATCTAATGGGAAGGTTTGTGATGTTATTATCGATGGTGGGAGCTGTGAAAATGTGGTTTCTGAAACGATGGTTAAAAAGTTATCTCGTAAAGCCAAAAAACACCCACACCCATACAAGCTCTCATGGCTACTGATAAGATTTAAAAAATACATTTTTAAGGGGTCATTTAGCCTCTAAACTCGTATATATTTGATAAATTATTACTCTAAATTGTTTCTTTTCGAGGTTTAGGTACTTTGGAAGCGAATGGCGGAAAAGACCGAGTTTTTGGCTTATTTGGACAAGAAAACGAAGAAAATGACCAAGTCACGAAAACGTCCGGAAAAGGAGGCCTGACGGCGTCAAAAACCCAACGTGACGCCGTCACTTGCAAAAATCAACATGATGATTCAGTTATACATTTTACAAGTGACGGTTCAGCCCAATGTGACGGTCTATTGCTGACGGCGTCACTACCAGAGAAACAGTGCACGACGGCGTCACAACTTATAAGGCGACGCCGTCACAACGGAGGCGGTGCAAAAGACGAAACCCTAATGATGGCTAGGTGACGGCGTCACACCCATAAAGTGACGCCATCACAGATGTAAATCTATATATATTTTCCTCATTCATAGTAACATCTTGGAGAGGTATCTTGGGAAAACTTAGGGCAACGAATTTCATAGATCTTGTAAGGGTTTTTAGCCCCCAAACTCCATGTTTTATTGAAGATAAGTATTCCTCTTTAATAATTCAATATGTCTATGTGTTGTTTGATTATATGTTTGTCTTCTCTTCTTTTTAACATGCTCGGCTAAATTAATTAGTGTTTGCTTAGTATTGAATGAAACCTAGTTGTTAATTATTGATTATCGTCTCTTGTTTAATTAGTTAACTCACGTTAGGAGTAGGAAAACTGGCTTTATCATTAGTATATTAGCTTGTACATCTGACTAAACGCTTTCTTTACTAGAGTGCACTAGTTGTTTATATCCGTTGTTTATATTGCGTGAATTGCGGCTTGTTGATATTAAAAGGTCTTAACAAGACAACATAATGGCTGATTGGAGACATTAAGATTTCTTAAAGGATACTTATACATTCATAGAGTTAGGGATTTCGGCACCAACCTACAACTGATATTAAGAAATACAACGCGCTAATTAAAATAAGGACGTGACAATTCGACTAATCAATAAGAGATAACTAGGGAGTAAGGATATTCTAAGTGAACACATTTACATTTCATTAGAAGTTTACTGATGAGTGCCTATTTACTCATCATTTTATGCCCATTTAATACATAAAAATAACTAAAAACAGCCAAATATGCCAATTTATATTGCAGATATCATTGGATTGTGTTTTTATGTATTTCAGGTACAAAAGGATTGAAAACAGGGCAAAAACGGACATTTTTGGATTGACTCGACAATATTTGTGCATTTGATCAAGTGAAGACAAAGTCAAAGTCAACCTCGGGATATGGCATTGGAATGAGCGTGGAAAAACGAACCCGAAACCAAAAATCACATTTCACCATTAATCCCTGAAACTTATTACAAAATTAATCTTAAACTTAATTTTGTTATTTTCCTAAACTAATAAACCTAAACCAAATCCGGGCTAAAATAAACCCAGCCCAAACCATTTCCCACTTAACCCGACCTATTCCATTTTATTAATAAAATCAAAAAAGCCACACCCTTTATCCCATAGCCCGCTAAAAGCTAAAACCCAGACCATCATCACCCTGCAACCTACCCTGCTCCACGCCACCCCCTCCATAGCTCCAGTCCACCCATTCCAAGACAAAGCCTCTTCTCATGTTTCCCCTCTCCTCACATGTTGCCAATGCCACGCTGGCAATCCTGCTGCTACTTTTGGCACCAAAATGGAATTAAAGGCTGTGTTGAAGAGTAGTTAAATCCAGGGGTTCAGAGGCAAACAGAAGAAGCACAAGTACAGAAGTGAAAGCCCTAGCTTAGTTTTCTGAGTATAAATAGACTCTTATTGTAGCCAAGAGGCAGTTAGTAGTTAGATGTAGTTTAGTTTTAAGTTGGATTTTAATTTAAAGTTGTAATTTATTTTCAGTTTAAAAATTGTATTAAAGCATTGTAATCTTTTAAAGTTTTAATTCAAATTCAGTTTTCATTTAATTACTTGCACAATTTACTTTCAAGCTTCAAGTAAAAGTTCTTTTATGGTTCATTCAGTTTCATTAAGCTCTTACTTCTGTTCCAATAAGCTTATGTAAGCTTCTAATAGCTTTTGTGAGCTTGTTCTAGTTTACATTCTGTTTAAATTCAAAAAAATCAAAAAAGTCAAAAGAAGTCAACAAAAAGTAAAAAATAAGCAGTTTTGGATGATCAGCAATCATAAGGACTTATAAGGCTTATTTTAGCTTAAGTGGCTTTCAAAAAAGCTCAGATGAGCATGAGAATCCTATTTGAGTAAAGGGTACTGTAAGTTCTATTTTTCACCTTTCTAGCTTTTTTAACAGCTTATTGTTAAACTACTTATACTTGTACTTATTTTCTGTTATTATTTGCCTTATTTGATCAGCAGTAGCCTAGCTTAGCTTAATATTGCTTTATCTTTTAGTCTTGTGTCACAAAGTAGTTTTTAAAAGCCATTTTTATAACTTAAGGAGTGTTTGGCACAGAGCCCAAAATGGGTCAAAACCTGTTTCTATTGTTCATTTGCTACTTTCCCAACTTAGATGAGCTAAATTTGAGACTTATAAGCTGTTGTTAAGTTGTTTGTAGCTGTTTTAAGTAGTTTTGCATGTTTTTGTTGGATTTCCAAGTTTTGATATTAATGACTGTTTTTAATGAGCTTATTAATTAGGAATTAGATTTAGGACTTGTTTTTGCTTTTTGTTTGTTCAATTAAGTAAATGTAGGGGTGCAAACGAGCCGATCCGAGCCCGAGCTTGACTATACTCGAGCTCGGCTCGTCAGGTTTTTTTCGAGCTCGAGCTCGAGCTCGGCTCGATCCGAGCCTTTATTTTTGAGCTCGAGCTCGGCTCGTAAACTTTTCACAAAGCTCGAGCTCGGCTCGAGCTCGGCTTAATAATCTAGCCCAGATAGCCTATCCAATAATTCGGTCTAAACTCTAAACGGATTATCTGAATAACAAAATGGTTTACATAATTTAAATAAAGATGAAGAAGAAAAACATGTTTACTCAACAACGTATTAAAGTGTCCAAACATAAATAAAGATGAAGAAGAAAAACAAAAATACCAAGACTCAAAGTGACCTCAGTTTACATAACCATCATCAGTCTAGCCTTTGTACGAAAAACAAAATATATCGAAGAAGGAAACAAATTCATAATCATAACCAATTGCTACAACTTGACAATACCACAAACCCTCACATCACTCCTCAACACTCATCAAACACAAACAAAGACTCGGATTGAAAAATAAAACAATTAAATGTTCTCAGCTTCAATTTTTTCGTGTAATACAACTGAAACATCAAGACTTTTGGAAGTCAAACACACGAAAATTAGCTCATATTGAAGCCTTGCTTCATTTAATATCCGAACACACAAAGGATTATAACATCTATGTTATACCTTTTTTTCTTTGGTTCGTTCATTGACCAGAAACAACAACGAAAATAACATATAAAAAAACCTACCCGAGACCCCTAGGATCTTGATGACATCGTGTTCGGTTAAGCTCATGTTTATGTGGCTCGATTTGAAGGGATTGTTAATTGGGTTTGTGTTTGAGAGATTCGGTTATGGTTATTTGATGGTGATGAGAGAGATGAGTTTTTAAGGAAGTGAGATTTGATGAGATCTGGTTTTGGTCTTTTGGAGAGAGTGTAGGTGAGATGTGGTAGGCGATATATTACATGTGTGTTTTAGGGTTTGACCAAATGTAAAACATATACTAGTAACTTAGTAGCTGCTTGGTTATTGGGCTTGATTTATTTGTATTAGTTCGGTTATTGGGCTTGGTTATTGGGCCAAATGGGCTCGGCTCGATAAGGCTCGACGAGCCTACTCGAGCTCAATAAGCGAAGCTCGAGCTCGGGCTCGATAAGTAAACGAGTTGATTTTCAGGCTCGAGCTCGACAAGGCTCGGCTCGTTTCGAGCTTTTTATCGAGTCGAGCTCGAGTAGCTCGCGAGTAGCTCGGCTCGTTTGCACCCCTAAGTAAATTAAGTAGATTTTCAAGACTTGGTCGCGTTTATGTAACTTTGAGGTGTTTTAAGCCAATTCTGTACAAGTTCTTGTCACAGAACAAAAATGCAGCCTGCATAGCCTTTTTTATAGTCATTTTTAGTGTTTAATAATAAGTCTAATTAGTTAAAAATCAAATTTCTAGCTCTTCAGTTGTAGGTTATTGCTGATATTTCATAGTTAGCTCATTTCCTAGCTTTTTGATAGCTTTTTCAAAGCTTTAAAAATGGTTGATTGGACTTGCATACTGCTGATACAACAGTATGCAAGGCTGGAAAGCCCTTTTTCAAAGCTATGTTATAAGCTCTATATAAGCTCTGATTAATCTAATTTTAGGCTCTTCTAGTAATTTGGTGCATGAGATTTTAGTATTTCTAGCTTTTAGGGATTTTGAAGTTGAATTTAGTGCTTAAAATTAAGCTAGAATAAGCCTCTTTGGACTGTTTGTCCCCTGTGCAACAAAAGCCTGCAGTCTCATTAGCCCTTTTTCCCAGCTTATTTATAAGCACTCAATGAGCTCTAGTTGGTCTGATTTTTGTTATATTAGTTCCTTGGTGTATGATTGTCCTATTTTTCAGCTTTTGTAGTTTTCCTCTTTGAATTTAGAGCTTTTTCATTAGCTTAAAAGTGCCCAGTTGGGGCTGTTTTGACCTGCTCCAGCTCTTAACTGCTTAATTGAATTTTTGTGCTTATTTGCTTATTTTGTTGCCTTTTTCTGTCCCCTTTAGCTTATTTAGATTATAATCAGTCTACTTCAGCTTATTTCAGTCCTTTTTGTAGCTTAGATTAGCTTATAGCTTATTTTGACTTAGCCTTAACTTGTTTTTATAAAGTATGCTCTTTAATAGCTTATTTCTGTGCTTATTGTTAGTTTTCAAAAAGAGTTTTAGTTATAAAAATTGCTTATTTTATTGTGCTTAATCAGTTTGCAAAAAGAAAATTTAAAAAAATAAAATAAAAAGGGAACTAGGGAAGTCTGGAGTGAGTGGGACTCGAACCCCCTGACCTCAACCCAGTTCAACCTTAACCTCACCACACACAACCAACTGCGCCCTTGGGTCTTTTCTGCCCAAGGGTGTTTGCTAATTCCTTTTAACCAGTTTTCTTTACCCTTTGCTTATTTCCCCATTTTAGCTTAATAAATGCTTATCCGAATAAGCAGTTATCCCCCTTTTATTTTTCCTAGAATCTTATTAACATTAAGCACTTTCTTGTAATTTTTTATATTTTTCCATCTTCATTTAGTATTTGTTATACATTTTTATTTTAAAAATAGTTTTTAATTCATAATAAAAAATATAAAAGTCAAAAAAATATAATTCTTTTTTCTAAAATTTTATTTTATCATTTAGGACTTAGGAAAAATAAATTTAGACCCGTAGAGTTAATATTTCATCATTTCACTTTTCTAGGCTCGGGATTTTCCGTTTAAGCTCGTTTTTGATTTTCTTTGCGTTTTTGCTCAATTATGCTTTGTAGACTTATTTCTTATGCTTGTTAAGTTGTATTTAGCTTATGTATGCTTTCTGTAGTTGTAAATTACATAATTTCCATTTTCGTTTTGAATTCCCGGTTAACGTTTTTAGTTTAATTTCGTTCGTGCTTTATTTTACTTTGTTTCTTTACTTTCCATAATTTATTTAGAATTAAAAACACAAAAAATCCAAATTCCATTTTTCAAGCACTTTAATTCCAAACCTTACCCGAAATCCTCGATTTACACCTTGTCGGGAAACGACTCGGGTAACACTTGCCTGGTATCGCATATCGTATTCACAGGTTTTGTACATTAACCTTTGTCCTAAAGGGTTGGCTTATCCGTTCCCACGCCTTACGCATATCTGATATTTTTACGTATACTCCCACACGGATCAATTTTTGGCGCCGCTGCCGGAGAGATTGTGTTGCGACAATATCGTTAAGGTTTAAACCATTAGTGACTTGAAGATCCTTCATCGTAAAGTTATCGCTTTCATAAAAATATAAAAAACAAAAATATATTTCTTTTTCTTTGTATATATATTTATCAGATAGAAAATACAAAAACATTTTTCGTTTTATTGTGTTAAATAAAGATAAAAAACAACCTCAATATAATACTCTCAACTTTGAGTATTATCATAATAAGTTCCCAAACAAAAGATCGAAAATTGCCTTTGTATCACTTGCGAAAATCGGCTCACCTTTGATTGATAAACAAACTATAAGAGGGGTATAAGGAGGGGCGAGCCAACGAACTTCGCCCCGAATAGAGATCCATTCTTCTCTTCCGCTCCTTTGTGCGTTTATCTTTTAAAGAGCTACCGTACGCTTGTTGATTATTGGTTTAAGTTCCTTGTGTTTTGATTCGGTCTCATTTTAATTGAGTTGTTTTTTTAGTGCATGCGCACTCGTTCTTCTACGTCGTCAAGTCCTTTACTTGAACTCGTAAAAATTCCAAGAAGACGTAATCGAAGGCATTCCACCCCAATAGTTGAACCCGAGATTCGTACTATTCCCAATCCTCCCATTGTCATAATGGCGGATGATCGTACCATGTCTGAGCTTCTCCAAGCACCCACCGAGGGTTACAGAGACGCTATTGTTGTTTCGGCAATCGTTGCCGATAGCTTTGAGCTTAAAACCGGGTTGCTATCCTTAGTAACTTCAAGTCAATATTTCGGATTTGAGAGGGACGATCCTCATTCCCACATTCGATGGTTTAACAAGATCACTTCTACCATCAAATACCGAAATGTTCCTCAAGATGCTATCAAACTACTTCTTTTTCCTTTTTCTCTCGAGGGGGCCGCCCGAATTTGGCTTGAAAAACAACCCCCTCGTTATATTGAAACATGGGAAGATTTAGTGTCAAAATTTGTGAATGAATTCTTTCCCCCGTCTAAAACTACAAGCCTTAAAAATGAAATCACCAAATTCACTAAAAAATTTGATGAATCCTTTAGTGAAGCGTGGGACCGTTTTATAGAATTACTTCGCAAATGTCCTCATCATGGTTTTTCCGAGTTGCATCAACTCGATACCTTTTACAATGCTTTGAACCAAACTGATCAAGATTCTCTTAATGCCGCCGCCGGTGGTAATCTTTTGAATCGGACTCTGAAAGATGCTTTAGCTATCATCGAGAACAAATATAAGGTTCGCACTACACGAAGCAAGCCGGTTGTTTCCCAAGTGAGTGCTTCACCTTCTACTTCATCTCCATTGAATTCTTCTAGTACGGATGCTAAGATAGACAAACTTACGGAGGCTATCCAAGCTTTGGTTCTTTCCAAGCAAAAGAATCTTTCTTCCCCGCAAACTTCTTCTCCCGCTCAAGTCAAAGCGGTGGAAGAAACTTGTGTCACTTGTGGTGGTCCTCATGCATACTACAATTGTACTACCACCGATGGTAGTTAATTTGAGATGAAAGCCGTAGCCGGGGCTTACAACCAAGGAGGTAACCAATACCGTCCTCAAGTTGACCCGAACTATCGTACTAGCAATCAAAGTGGACCACCCGGATTTTCTCAACCCAACAATCCAAATAGATTCAATCAAAATCAACCCAGAGGGCAAAATGTTCAAAACCAATTTCAAGCCCCGATCAATCAATACCCAACCCAAGGGGTTAATTTCAATCAAGGCTTTCAAGCTCCAAATTACTAAACCCTAGTTGTTCCCTCCAATGAACTTGCTAATTACATCAAGTCGAATGAGGCTAACATGAGGGCAATGCAAAGCCAAATCACCACTTTGAAAAATTGTAACTAAGTAGAAATCATAACTCATGTGTTTCTATAGATTTGTGGCCGAATGAGATGAAGAGAAAGATGAGAAAGTTGGGATCCTTGAGAGAAAAAGGGAAATATTAGATTAAACTATGAGAAGGTCCAACCCTCTCCCTAGGTGGAGAGGGGTATTTATACTAACATACATAAGTGCCCCGAGTGGGCTGTAGAGTGAGCTGACAGTGGGTAAAGACCCGACCCACTCCACAAATACTAATGGTAACTAAGCTAATAATAATAATACTAATAGTTCTACGAGCTAGTTAATGCTAACAGATACTCGGGGTAACCGAGTCTTCACATGAATATTAATATTCCTAACAATCTCCCCCTAAGAGAGGTCACCCCGGAAATAATATTTTGACTTCTAGCATTCTATCAAGTGTGTTTGTCTTCTTAGCTCGTAGTTCTTGATTCTTCAAAGTCATTGATCTTTGTGCGTTCAGCAGCGAACTTTTGATGACTTATCTTTTGTCTTGGATGATCATTGAGGATTGTTTGAGTTTATCATCTAACATATGTCTTCAAGTCATCTTGCAGAATCGTCTCCATGTGAAGTTGTGATCTTGGAGCCGTCTTTGAGATCATCAGCCACCGTAAATCTCTGAGCTCATCCGTTGTAGTACTATTGCCTTCATGTGATTTGTTGTGACCGTTGGACTGCATGCTCACACTTTTCTGGATCATGATAACTATCATTAGAGTTGCGGAAGCTGTTTTGTAGGTCTTTCAACTATCATGATGTCTTTGATAATGAATTTGAAGTGTGAGCATGGAGTGTGGATTGACACGTCTCTACTGGAATCAGGAACCACCAACGCCATCTTTAAATGAATCTGAAATAAAACAGTTAGCAATAAAGTTGGAGAACGAATATGGCTTTGTCATTCACTCGGTGTGGTTGGATTAACCTTCGGTTTCGTGAGGACCGACCTGTGATCAGGTAGAATCCCCTTTAAAGAAGATTCTCCTTGACAGGAATTTCCAGCTTGTTGTAAAGACTCATTCAACGAATTAACATTGGAATTGTCATACAAGCATGTTCTCATACCAGAACATCTCAACGCAGAAAGCACGGTAGAGTGAATCACAGAATTAAATACCCACTGATTGGCGAGAAATTGATTAGAAAAATCACTCGCGTGTCACTGGATAAACATTTTATGCAACACGACGAGGGTTTTATAGATTAAATCACATTTCTGTCATAAATACTTTTGTTTGAAAATTTACACAATCAATGTGCTCAAAACTCAGTTGGTGAGTACATTGAAAGGTTTTCCAAAAGCATTCGTCAATCCATTTCCTGGAACAAGTTTGATTCAAATGTGAATCGCCCCATCGTTTCTTTCCAGTTGTCACAAGTTTGATCCATGAAGGATCTCACATGTCACCCACCAAGAGCTTGTTTGATGTTTGCTCTAGAAGGATTTCAATCTACATTGTGAATACTTTACGTATCACTCGGATGTTCTGGCAATACCACAAGGATAATGCGTAGGACTCTTAGTATATGTTTTCTTACTTTTCACGGTTTATGAAACAACAAGCATATTGGAAATGTGTCCTAATGAGATTTATGGATGATCTCTTGGCTCTAGACTCAATAGTGCGTTTTGATTTAGTGATCGGAGGATGGAGAGGACTGCCACCTTTTCAATATCATCTAATTCGGAGTGAGATAGACGATAGACATGTATTGATCTCCGTGACAAATGAAACAAGATTCCTTTGAGGGACCTTGAGTGGCTAGGGAGGGTTGAGCAGCGTATCACTGGGTCCATGATACTTTTCTTCAATGTCAGCAATCAACTAAGTGATTCTGACAGCATATGTATTGACCCGGTTTCTGCCTAAGGTGTAAGGAGGGCTTCTTTCTTTTCACCCTTTATCTTTACATTTCTTTTTCATTCTTTAACCCCTTCAGCGCTTACCGAGAATTCATCACTAGCACCTTGTTGGGTTTGTTCCAGTACTAGCTCCATCTCAGTCGGCACTCTTCCCTTATTCACACTTTTCTCCTTTTTAATCATACCTAAGGACTTCTACACTAACTAGTGGATTGTCCCTGGGTAGATCCCTCCGGTTCTGGCTGGATCATGGGAACTGATACCTAACCTTTCCATCCTTATAACTCCAGTACATAAAGTAAAATGGTCGGTCTTTGGTATTCTTCCACAATTGCCATCACAAATCATTTGCTCCCCCTCAATATGTGCATCGATATATGAAAGAGTTTAGCGCATATGGGAGAGCCTACACTTGAGTCCAAAAGATCACATTTTTTTATCATATTTTCATATTTAAATCACATTCTCTCCCCCGATCAAAAATTTCAAACCATTTGAGATTTGTGATCCCAATTGATTTAAATATGTTTAGAAAATTTGGGAGAAAATGTGGTCAGGTTTAACATATATTTTGATAATGGAACATTACGATGCTCCCCCTTAATCTATGAGGGAGAATGTTAGTGTCAGGTATGATAAGTTTGGAGGATTTTGAGTTTAAAAAAAATCATACACTGACACATAGCAACAAGTTTCATAAAATTCACTGCTTATTTGGTACAAAGTAACATGTTTTGAAGATATAGAATTTTGAAAATCATCACTCTCCCCCTCAATCGATGACCCGTCTTCTAATGGAATAGATGTAGTAATTGATTGAGTGATAGATTTTTATGAAAAATTCAATTCTGATTGATTTTCAAAAATCATGGTACCACCAAGTTTTCATACAACTACTTTCCTGAAGAATCATAGATTGGAAAGTACTTGCGAAGTAAAGAAGACTTCTCTTCTTATACGAGGAATGATGCACTAAAACGTACATCAGATCGAGGAAACATAGATATAAAGTAATCCATGCCCAGGTGAACTTCACCTAGTTGGAGGAACAGCCGTCTTTTTGGCGGCATGCTTTCCCCATAATAAAGAACGGGTTGCAGTCTGAGGTAACCGCAAGCCGATAAGACATGTTTTAACCACTTAGTATAACTTCTGCTCGAGCTTCATTTAAAGACCCGTGTCATTATTGAATGACATTTCTAGGACCGAAAATGTTATCGATAAACAGAAGACATGCCTAGAAGAAATATTTTTGGTATTTTTTTTTTGTTTTTCTGATTTTTATGGTTTTTATAGGTTTTATATTTTTCTATTTTCTTTTTGTTTTAAGATATATACAAATATATATAAGGATATGTGAAGCAAGTCCTTTACTCCTCCGTTTCCTCTTGAAGACACTTGAGTGTTTCAGGTGTCAAACTCTTCATGCCAAGCCGCGGGAGAATAAATTGGAACCGTTCTCTCGAAAGTGCCTTGGTGAAGATGTCAGCCAACTGAAACTCCGTCCTCACGAAGTAGAGTTCAACAATCCCTTTCTCAACCTGCTCCCTTATGAAGTGATGCCTGATGTCGATGTGCTTTGATCGGGAGTGTTGGACATTGTTGCAGTAAAGAGCGATAGCACTTTTGTTGTCACAATACAGAGGAATCTTGTTGTATGCAAAACCATAGTCCGATAGTTGTGATCTCATCCAAAGGATTTAAGCACAGCACGCAGACATAGAAATGTATTCAGCCTCTGTGGAAGATATAGATGTACTCATTTGCTTTTTAGAAGACCAACTAACCAACTTTTCTCCCAAAAACTGAGCACCTCCTCTTGTCTATACCCCTTTGCAACAAGCCATGCCTTATTCTTCAGAACATCACCGTGCTCATCGAGTTTCACTTTGAAGATACACTTTAGAGCAATAATCATTGCACACTTTGGAGGAGGCACTAATTCCCATACTTCAAGTTGATCAAATTCATGAATTTCATCTTGCATAGCATTAAACCAACAGTCTTTGGACATGGCTTCTTTGAAGTCTTTTGGCTCGAATTTGGATAGTACGGAGTTGAAGAAACACCACAGTGCATCAGAAGCAAGTTGCTTTCGCGTGGATACCTGACGGGAAGGATTACCAATGATGTTGTCAATTGGATGATCATTGGTCCATTTTCTGAGATGATCATGAGGTTGAGGGTATTGAACTGATGTTGCCGTGTTGTGATCTCCTGAAGAAGATGTATCAGTGGAAGACTCAGGAGCAAATACATTTTCAAATGGAACATCGTCAAACAGGAGCAAAAGGATTCACGTCAAAAGAATTGTCTTCTGCAGAACCTTGCTGTACCGAAGAAGATTGAATATTTGATGATGAGGGCGATTGACTGGCAGATGGTGCATCTTGACTGATTGAGACATATACAGATGGACCTTCTGTGTTTTTTGGAATTTGAGTATCAGCAACAGGAGGTACAGGTGGAGCTTCCGTTGTAGTATTAACCGTTGGTGGCTCAAAGTATTTGTCAAACATCGGATCAAATAACTTCTTCAACTCTTCACTGGTGGGAGGTACATTAGGAACTGCAGGTGTGGGATTCTGTACAAGACCTGAACTAATTGGTCCAGGTGTCAATAGATTAGGTGCGGGTCCAAAACCGGTTTATCCAGGAGTCGTTTGCTCAGTCAGCTCATCGAATGTCACGTAAATCATTTTCATGATTTTTCGGGTTTTTTTGTTATAGATTCTATATCCCTTGCGATCTGATGCATACCCAACGAAGAACCCTATATCTGCTTTAGCCTTTAGCTTTCCCAAATCTTGACCGTCATTTGTCGGATAGCACAGAGCACCGAACACTCGAAGAAAGGAAAGATCTAGTTTCTTGCCATGTATCAGCTCGTAAGGAGTTTTGTTGTGAATAGTGTGTATCAAGGAACGGTTTTGGGTGTAACACGCAGTAGCAATTGCTTCTGCCCAAAGAAACATCGGAGCCTTAGAATATATTAGCATAGTTCTTGCAGCTTCCACTAGAGTACGATTTCGTCTTTCAACAACGCCGTTTTGCTGAGGAGTGCGTGCAACACTTTTCTGATGAGTTATGCCAATACTTTCATAAAATTGACTGAGTTGTTGGTTAACAAACTCAGTTCCATTGTCCGTCCGGATGATTCTGACAGTTTTGTTCAGCCTTACTTGTAACTGCTTGATTAGTTTAATGATAACCTCTGGAGTTTCATCCTTGGTTCTCAAAAACTTTACCCATGTAAACCGAGAGTAGTCGTCGACCACCACAAGAACATATTTCTTTCCATTGATACTCTGCACTCTCATTGGTCCGCATAGATCCATGTGAAGGGTGTGAAGAACTTCCATGATGGTATTGACAGTTTTGGGTTTGTGAGTATGCTTCTTGCTTGTGCCCAGTTGACATGCAGAACACAGATGATCTTTCTCAAACTTTAATCTGGGCATGCCTCGTACAAGATCCTTGCGGGAAAGGTCATTTATGGTGCCGAAGTTTAAATGGTTTAAACGACGGTGCCAAAGCCAAGATTTAGTCTTTGAGGCCTTTGAAAGCAAGCAAATAGGAGAGGACCTCATCATTTCTTCAATAGAGATGGTGTATAAATTGGTGCCACGACTGCCTTTGAGAAGATCAACACCATCCAACTCTCTGACGAAACATGTGTGTTTCTGAATGCAACTTCAAGATCAGAGTCACAAAATTGACCAACAGAAAACAAGTTATGCCCTAACCCTTCCTCGTAGTATACCCTGGAAATTACACTGTCACCAAACACATAATCTCCATAACCCATAATTGCCCCAAAATGGTCGTTCCCGAATCTAACTGTCCCGATAAACTTTTTTCACTAAATTCTTGAGCCGTGAGCGATCCCCATTCATATGTTTTGAGCAGCCTGAGTCCAAATACCAAAGGATGATTTGTACGACCTGCATTTGAAAACAGACAACGATGGATAACTAAAAAATGTGGATCCCTACGTACAGCTAGGGTCCGTTTGGTTAGCACACACAAATTCTGGAACTACAGGATTCACAGATGCTACTGCATTTACAGTGGAAGCTACACTAGAAGCTGCAGTTAACCTAGTTGCAGGGCATTGTGTCACTAAAGGTAAAATTCGACCAGTTGGCTTCCATTCCTTAACCTTCACTATTTTATGATTATTCAATCTAGTTAAAGGGCACTGATCTCCTAAAGTGTATTTCCTTCCAGTGGGTCTCCATTGATACCCGACATTAGCAAATGTTTTTCCTATTGCTTTCCAAATTTGCTTACTTATTTCAGTTTTTCTAACATTCTTAACTTGGGATAGTACAGGAGACATCAAAAATGACACAACACAATCATCATGATTACCAGAAATTAAACATTCGTTACATGTTTTACAGACAAAATTAGAATTCGAATTAATTACAGTACTTTTAATACTAGAATCAACACGATTCATTCCATTCATTGCAAACTTATTGTTCCTAGGTTGGACTTCTACTTTCTTCTCGTGACCAATTTTAGCCGGCGCAGTCCTATCTTTCCTTGCATTGCCTCTAGGCTTTGACCCGCTAGCTTTGGTGTCACAGTTTACTCTTGTAGAAGTAATGATGGGAACATTAGTTTGTTTTACTGTCATTTGTTTTCCTGATTTTGATGTGCTGGGTTCAGATGTTCTCAGTGGTAGATCAAAGGTTACATGCTTGTTCTTAGTCGTAGAGGTTGATGCAACAAATCTATCTCTTTTGCTATCAATCTTAGGGCCTGTGCCAATGACATATTCTAGAAGTTCCTGAGACCGTTTAGCGAGGAAGCAGGCATCCACAACTACACTATCAAGTGGTTTTTCTATCCTATCCTCTTCTACGATCTCACGAAGGGTATCAAGGCTATCCTTAAGGTGATTGAGATATACTTGATGGGCAGACCTATTGTTCCTAAGGGGAAATGGAATAGGCACAACATCAACAACATACTTACTACAAGCAGAAACCTTTGGAGCAACATTATCACGAGTGATAATTGGCATTTTCCCTTTCACCTGAGTCTTAAGATTCTCGATTTCATTTAACAAAGAAGTTACCTTTTCATTGTAACTGTTTCGTGTGACTTTAATTGAGTCATATAACTCTTTGTAATGCTGTTTGATTTGAATTTTCAGCTCGAAAACACTCATTTTCATAGTGTAACTTATTGATGGTGTCTTGATATTGAAAATTCTGAGAATCTAAGGGCAATGGTTTATGGGTGCCAATTGCATCACTCTTATTTGTCTTTAGTTGGGCAATTCGAGCCCTTAATTTTTGAATCTTGTTAGTGTGAGCTTGAATTTTTTCATCGCGTTTGCTTAATTCAAAATATGTATCAAATTCAGGAGCATCCAAAGATGTCTTGGCATTTGATAGTTTACATCTTTCTTCTAAGTGTTGATATTTTAATTGCAAATTAAGATGATCAACCTCTAGTTTTGAAAAACGCTTGACCATGTTATCATGGTCATCATTTTGAATTTTTTCTTGCAATTTCAAATTCTCCCCCTCAAGCTCAACAACACGATTCTGGGTAACATTCAATGCAATAGAATACTCATGAAATTGACAGGCAGTTAATGCAGCATCAGTAGCAGTATAAAATATATCCTGTGCAATACATCTAGAAATCAAATTCTCATTGGTGATGAGAATATTCTTTCTCTCAATCTCACGACTCTTAAGTTCTATCGCATTTTGAGCTACCTCATTTTCCATATCTTTAAACACTGCTTTCATCTCATTAACTTCAGTTTTAAGGGTTTCTTGCATCCCTTCTAAATGTTCTTTGAGTAGTTTAAAGAATGGAATGACCTCAGTTAAGTAACACCTTTTTGTTTGTTTAAAACCCCTTTCCCCCTCAGTAATTCCTGTTGGTGTAATTCTCTTCTTACATGTTTTTATCAAAATCAGCAAATAGTTGACAAAGTACATATATGCTAATTAAGGTTTTACATTCTGTGGGAAGAGTTAAGGGAACTAAATGCCTAGGTGTATTGGGAGGATACACTGTTGCAACTGCAATTTTCCTAAGGGGTGGAGTTTTGTCGTTAAGTTCATCGGCCTTTCTCTTTTCTATGTCTAAAGACCAAAATATTTGTTCAGGTGTTAACTTCCTTTGTGGTGCAAACACAGTCAATCGATTCTCCTCATAATAATCATGAGGTTTGACTATGATTCGATTGGCTATACATTTGGGATCCTTCATTTTCTCAGTCATTCTTTCTCTATTTCTCACTTCTATCTCATTACTCTCTTCTAATGATGAAACATCAGGAGGGGCATGACCAGGCATAATCATCACATTTGCATCATATAAGGCAGGTTGGGCTACTTTAGCATTCCTAAGGAGAGCTAATTTAGGTTCACCTACATTACTTTCACTATGCTTATCACACAACTTTTTGTGCTTTTGAATCATTTGAGCAGTTTGTCTGGTCTGGTCTTGTGTGTACAACTTGTTTTCAAGCTTATTCTTCAACGTTTTAAGTCTGGAGAAATCATTTAAGAGTTTTGTTTCTTTTTCTTTGAAATCTTGTTTTAGTGTATTTACATGCTCTTGGGCCTCCTGTTTTTGTTTAACAGTCTGATCCAGCTGTTTTTTCAAAGAATTCAACTCTTGTTTCAATGTTTCTTCCCTTACATTACGTTCTGTTATAAGTGTACGCATTTGACTTTCCATTTTCTGCTCACGTTCAGTAAGTTCAAATTTAGCACGTTGTTCATATATGGCCACCGGATCTTTATATATGTTTAGTCTAGAGGTCAAGGTGTCATCAGGGACAAACATAGTGTTCTCATGCCACTCACAAGAATTATCTACAACACAAGCATTATCTACAACACAAGCAATATTTTTAACAGAAGATGCACAACCTGGTACATCAGACACGTTGTTGTGATTCACATATTGTTCATATGGAATAATATTACTATTTCCCATGTCAACAGTATCCGATTCAACAACATCTGTCTGTTTTACTTCGTTGGGAATCTTCTGTTCATCTACCACGTTATATGTGTCATAAAGCTTTAGTACCTTAGAAATCACAGATGCATTGGTGGGATCAGCTTGTTGAGGTGATGAGACAACAGAGGACATATTAGCCATGAATATCGTTTGAGCAGTGGGTTCATCATCCACATCAGAGTCAAAAGCATCACAGTCATCAGCTTGGAAGATATTTGGATCATTTAGTGCAAGATCCTGAACTGGTTGCTCGTCCACATCGGCATCAAAAGTATTTCCCTCATCGCCAGCAAGAAACAACAACTCTTCTTCATCCAACACTGCTCCATTCTCTTGAGCTTGCATCAACAACATCTTGTCCTTGAAGTAGTCAGAGTTCTGTGGACGCTTTGGTTGATTGCAGTTTCTTGCTATGTGCCCAAGACCACTGATGAGTGTCTAAATACTCATCATTTTTGTCTTATCTGAACTGCCAAAACATTCAAAAACACTCAAAAATGCATCAAAATACTGAAAATATCCCAGGGATTGTGTTTTATATGTTTTAAATGCAAAATGTTTAAAAACAGTTGAAAAACGAAAAAAGTTTGCAAAATTGGCAGTTTCAGTCCCTCAAGTTTCAAAACTTGTCAAAATTAGTCCCTAAGCATTTGTTTTGTCAGAAAAATCACCAAAGGTCCTTTTTAAATCATAAATTATCATATTTAGTCCTTTGGTGAAAAGTTTGAATAAATTACATCTTTGGTCCCTCAAGTTTGAAATCTGTCAAAAATAGTCCCTGGGAATTTTAAAAATTAGAATAGTGCAATTTTGGTTCTTGGATTATGGAAACATGGCAGGATTTTACCTTGGTGTATTTTGGAAGATGTGCAAGATGGGTCCTCAAAAATTCAGGAATTGCAAGAATGGTCCTTGTGATTTATCTATAACAACCGGATCCAAGCATAGCCCAAAAATAAAATAAACAAACCAACCCAACCCATCATTCCTTAACCCCAGCCCAAGTTCTTAACCCAAGCCCAACCCAATCCTTATCCAACCCGATCCACCCTTCTTTTTAGCCAAAGTCAAAGAAATAAAAAAAGCCAGGTCAAACCTTTGACCATCTCCCCCCAACACAAACCCGTGACCTCTGCTACCCCTTCATCATCACAAAGCCTCCCCCCTCCTCTCCATCATTACCCCTAAACACTGATAACCCACTTACCCTCACCCCAATCCAAGATAAACCCACTAACACACGCGAAATCAGTACTTAGCTATGATTGGAGTTTTGGCGCCAAAATCAGTGAACGGCCAAGATTAAAAGTTGTGCATCCAAAGGCCAATTTTACTGCTGGGAAAAGTCAAAGGCACCTCTACAAACCCTAATTTGAGGCTATAAAAGGAGAAGAGATGCTGTGAAGCAAGTGTGTAATTTTTAGCTTAACTTTATTATGTCAAATTTATGTTTCAATGTTTTTCATTCCAAATTAGTTTAGATGTTGTAATCTTAGCTGTAATGTTGTAAGTTTGGATTTTCAAAGCAATAAAATTCGGAGTTATTTGATTTTCATTTCACTGTCTCTTGTTTCAAAATTTTCAATAAACTCATTTGTTGCTTATGATGTTTCTCTGGACCAATTAGGATAACATAAGTTCCTAGAAAGCTTAATAAAGCTTTTAGAGACTTTAAAACCTGATTAGTTATAGAAAACCAAAAATAACAAAAAAAGGTCAAATAAAGTCAACCTCAGCTTATTAAATAAGCCAAGCTTATTGGGGAGTTAAAGGCAGCCAAAAAGGAGACCATTTGGCCTGTCTAAAGACAGGCAAGCAAAGTGAAACCCCCTCTGTTCATGCTGAGGGGGATTGGAATTGTGAGTTTTCATTATTTTTCATAAAATTCTGCATTAGTAGTCATATTAGTTCTAGCTTTAATATTATTGCTTATCTCTGTGTTATTTCACTAGTTGCATCATTATATAAGTTAGTTTCTTCATAAAATCCTAGTTTGCATTTATTTTTGATCAAGTTGCTTCTTAACTGTCATGCTATTGATCTTGAGTTTTTGCTGGCATTTGTGTTTGAAACTTGTATTTCTGAGTTAAAATTAAGTTGTTTGATCATATTATAACCAGAAATTAGGATTGGAATTGTTTTGGAGAAGTTTTGAACAGATTTTAGTTGAAACTGCCATTTAAAGGGGTGTTTGGATTTGCATGATTAACTGTGTTCAGCTTGTTGTTTGTTGTTGATAATAGTTAAAACATGTCACATTAGGTCACATTAGCTCAGTTCATCCATAAAAACCAGTACCTAATCAGTGAGTAGTCAAAATCACTCTTTATTCTTTAATCTCAGTGCACTGTTAGGATTTGAGGTTGCTAAATCATTCATATTAGTTAGTAAGTTGTTAATGTTGCTTGTTATAGTCTTATCTTAGCTTATTATTGCATAATCAGTCAGTAAATTAGAATCAAAGCTCACCAAAGTCAACATTTCAAAAACAGTCAAAAGTCAAAAAATTTCAGGTTGAACCTTGTTCTGATGTGCTGATCTGTGATCAAATTGAACATCAATTGGTACATTTGGGATGGGGCTTTTAGGTTTTTTAGATAGTTCATAGTTCAGGCTACCTTTTGCCCCATAATATTTCATCTCAGTGCTTATTTAGACAGCTTAATTTGCCCTGCAAAGTTGCTATTTTCTGCTAGTTTCTGTTGTAATTTTGCAACAGTCAAAGTGCTTAATTGGCTTATCTGTGGGATTATCTGTTTGTATTAAGTTGATTTGAGCTTATTTAAGTTGGGTTAACATGTCCTGAGCAGTTGGTTAACTTTTGTGCTTATTGGCTTATTTTTAGCTTATTGCCTTAACTGCTTATCTGTCCATCTGCTTATCTAGGCTCAGTAGACTTGTGATTTTATTTTTCATAGCTTTTTAATAATATTTTAGATTTACCTGTAAATTTTCATAATTTTCTGAATAGTTTTGGTATTTTTAATCTTTTTAATTAGTTTAAAATAGTATTTAAATCATAATAAATAGAAAAATAATCAGAAAAATACAAATCCAATTTTCATAATTTTCTTTTGTCATTTTTAATCTAGGAAAAATATAATTTCATTTTTTAGTCCTTAAGAAAATCAAAAATAGAAAAATAGTGATAGCTTCTATTTAATAGAATTTATCTTTTTAAATTTTAATTAAGTAAATTTCATTTTTATAATTTTCTTAGCTTTTATTTACTTGATAATATTTTTAGAAAAAGTTTTAGATTTTTCTTAGCTCATTTAGTATTTTTTATAATTTAAATTAGTTTAATTAGTATTTAAATAATTAATAATTAGAAATAATTAAATAAAAAGTGTAGAAAATTAGAATTTAAGTTTTAAAATAAGTTTTTAGTAATTTTACTTTTTTAGGTTTTAAATTTCATAAATTTTACTTTTTAGTCCTTTTTAGATTTTTTCGTTGCGCGTTTTTAAGTTAAGTCCTTAGCGTTTAATTTTGTTGTGCATATCTGATTTTAATTTGTTATTTAGAATTGTTAAAAAAAAAAAGCAAAATCAAAAGCAATCTAAATCATCAATCACTCTAATCCAAAGCTTTCCACAATGGCCCATTCACATCTCGTTGGGACACGACCCGGGTGATCACTTGCCCGGTATCACACACATCACATTCACGGGTTTTGCAAGTTTGACTTTTTCCTAAGGTTTGACTTGTCATTTCTCAAAGTATCACGTGTGCACGATACTATATTTATTTATATATACTCACACACGGATCAAATTTTGGCGCCGCTGCCGGGGAGGTGTGCTGCGACTTTTGTGTTAAGTTCAAGCGATTAGTGATTCGAGATCATTTTTTCAAGAAGTTCTTATTTCTCAAAAACAATATAAAAAAAAAAAAAAAAACAAAAATATTTTTCTTTTCTTTTCTATATATATCATATAAAAATTAAAAACCCAAAAACATTTTCTGTTTTCTTTGTTAATAATAAATAACAATAAAAAAATTACCATCGAGAACCAAGACAGAGTACTACCTAACTGGGGGTACGACCATAATAAGTTCCCAAACCAAAGATTAAAACTTGCCTTTGTATCACTTGCGAATATCGGCTCACCTTTAATTGATAAACAAACTCTAACGGAGGTTCTAGGATAGTCTGACATTAAATTGTCGGACTGAAAGAAGCGGGTTTTTAAGGCGCATTAATTGCCCACCTTTGCTTCTCCGCCACTCTGTGCGTTTATCTTTTAGAGAGCTACCGTACGCTTGTTGATTATTGGTTTAAGTTCACTTGTGTTTTCTCTCGATCTTGTTTTAATTGGATTTATTTTCATTTTCACTTTTCAAAAAAAAAAAAAATAATAATAAAAAGAATCTTCCATCCTTTTTCATAATTCTATCGACTCTGAAGCTTTTTAGAGTTGTTTTCTAGTGCATGCGCACGCGTTCTTCTAGGTCTACGAGCCCGTTACGTGAGCTTGGCAACATTCCTCGAAGACGAGGTCGTAGACGTAGACGTTCTTCTTCAATAGTCGAACCCGAAGTTCGTGCTATTCCTGTTCTCATGGCGGCTGAGCCGACTATGAATGAGCTTCTCCAAGCACCCATCGAGGGTTACGGAGATGCTATCGTTGTTCCGGCCATCGTGGCCGAGAATTTTGAACTCAAGACGGGGTTAATAAATCTTGTAACCTCGCGTCAATTCTATGGTTTTGAAAGGGACGATCCTCAAGATCACATTCGATGGTTTAACAAAATCACGTCTACCATCAAATGCAAAAATGTCCCTGAAGAGGCAATCAAACTTCTTCTTTTCCCATTTTCCATCGATGGGGCAGCCCGGATTTGGCTTGACAAACAACCCCCTCGATCGATTCTAACATGGGAAGATTTGGTTAAGAAGTTCGTGAATGAATTTTTTCCTCCTTCCAAAACCACGAGTCTTAAAAACGAAATCATGAAATTTACACAAAAATTCGATGAATCATTTAGTGAAGCATGGGATCGTTATAAAGAAATGCTTCGCAAATGTCCGCATCATGGTTTCTCTGAGTTGATGCAACTCGACACTTTCTACAATGGTGTGAGCTCAGCTGATCAAGAATCTCTCAATTCCTCCGCTGGAGGAAATTTCTTGAATCGAACCACAAAGGATGCTTTAGCAATCATTGAGAACAAGTCTAAGGTCCGCACTCCACGAAGCAAACCGGTTGTTTCCCAAATGAGTGTTGGTCCTTCTACCTCATCATCCGTGGGTCAGTCTAGCACCGATGCTAGACTTGACGAACTCACGAAGGTTATAAAATCCTTGGTTCTCACCACACAGAAAGTTTCTTCTCCCTCTTCTCCGCAAACTTCTCAGCCTGCCGAAATCAAAAAGGTAGAAGTTTGTGTCACTTGTGGTGGTCCACATGCATATTATAATTGTACTGCCACCGATGGTACATTTGAAGTTAATGCAGTAGCCGGTAGTTCCAACCAAGGAGGTAACCAATACCGTCCTCAAGTTGATCCAAACTACCGTCCTCAAAATGGACCACCCGGATTTCCTCAACCCAACAATCCAAATAGGTTTAATCCTAATCAACAAAGAGGGCAAAACACGCAAAATCAATTTCATGCCCCGATCAATCAATCTCAATACCCACCCCCAAGGGGTAATCAAGGGTATTCAGCTCCTCATTACCAAGAACCGCCTTCAAGTGAACTCAATAACTATATCAAGGTTAATGATTCCAAACTAAAGGCAATGCAAAATCAAATCTTCACTTTGAGGAATGATTTACAATCCACAATAACCAAGCAGGGTAATGAGCTGAAGAGTGAGCTTATGGCTACAAACAACAAAATGGAACAATCTCAAAGCAACATCGAGAATATGCTTTCTAGTCTCATAAGCCATCTCACTCCACCTTCTACTTCGGGAGGTCTCCCGGGTAATACTGTGGTCAACCCAAAGGGTGAACTTAAAGCTATCACCACACGCAGTGGCAAAGCTTATGATGGACCCGAGATTCCCACTACCGCTTCTTCTCTTCCTAAGGTAGTGGAACGTGAACCTGAGGTGACCAAGGATAATATACTTCCTACTAATAACGGAGGTACCAAAAACGTCCAACCTCAGGATATCCCAAAAACCAAACTCAACCCTGGAGTTGTCTTTGAAACTGTTGAAATTCCCGTTGAGATCCCTAAATCCAAACCTTCAATACCTTATCCATCACGACTCAATGAGCAAAAGCTCCGTGAAAAGGCTAGTCACCAAATGGACAAGTTCTATCAAATCTTTCAAGATTTGCACTTTGACATAAGCCTTGCGGATGCTATCATCATGATGCCCAAATTTGCATCAATGATCAAGAACTTGTTAAGCAACAAGGAAAAATTGTACGAAATGGCAAAAACTCCTTTAAACGAGAATTGCTCTGCAGCAATTTTAAAGAAGCTTCCCGAGAAGCTTGGAGATCCTGGAAAATTTCTTATCCCGTGTGTTTTTCCAGGAATGGGTGAATGCTTCGCCTTGGCCGATCTTGGCGCTAGCATTAACCTGATGCCTAATTCAGTATGGAAGAAACTTTCTCTTCCAGGACTCATTCCTACCTGCATGACTCTTGAGCTTGCAGATCGTTCTATCACTCGTCCACTCGGCATTGCTGAAGATGTCTTCGTGAAAGTAGGAAAGTTCCATTTTCCGGCTGACTTCGTTGTTGTTGAATTCGATGCTGATCCGAGGGTCCCTCTCATTCTTGGAAGAGGATTCCTAAGGACGGGCCGTGCTCTAATTGATGTTTTCGAGGAGAAAATAACTCTTCGTGTGGATAATGAAGCAGTCACTTTTAACCTCGATCAAACTTCGAGGTACTCCTCAAATTATGACTCTGAATCGGTTAACCGAATAGATGTCATTGATGTTGCTTCAGAGGAGTACTCTCAAGAAGTTCTTGGTTATGTTCATAATTCTTCGAGTGGTGATCCCACTCCATCTTCTGAACCTATAATCGCCAATTCTTCTCCTTCTCTCACTCCGTTTGAGGGAAGTGACTTCATCTTAGAGGAAATCGAGGCCTTTCTCAAGAGTGATTCGGTTCCCGATGGAATTGATAACCAAGAGATTGACCTTGAGGGGGATATCCTTCTCATTGAGAAGATGTTAAATGAAGATCCCTCTTTTCCTCCTGTTCTTCCACAAAAACTTCATAAAGAGGAAATCAAATCGGTTGAGAAAAACGATGAATTTCCTGAGGTCGAACTTAAGGACTTACCACCTCATCTCGAGTATGCATTTTTGGAGGGTGATGATAAATTACCCGTCATAATTGCTAAGGATTTGAGTGAGGATGAAAAGACTGCTCTCATAAAAGTTTTGAAGTCACACAAGCAAGCAATTGCTTGGAAGCTCTCCGACATCAAGGGTATTAACCCTGAATTTTGTACTCACAAGATTTTAATGGAGGATGACTTTAAACCGGCAGTTCAACATCAAAGAAGGGTGAATCCTAAAATTCATGAGGTTATCAAACAAGAGGTTCTAAAACTTCTTGATGCCGGATTGATTTACCCTATCTCGGATAGTCCTTGGGTTAGTCCCATTCATTGCGTTCCTAAAAAGGGTGGCATTACTGTTGTCACAAATGAAGAAAATGAGTTGATTCCAACTCGATTGGTTACGGGGTGGCGTGTCTGCATTGACTATCGCAAGTTAAATGATGCCACCCGTAAAGACCATTTTCCTCTACCCTTCATGGACCAGATGCTTGAGAGATTAGCGGGAAACGAGTACTATTGTTTCCTTGATGGTTTCTCGGGTTACTTCCAAATTCCCATTGATCCGCAACATCAAAGAAAGACTACCTTTACATGCCCTTATGGAACTTTTGCCTATAAACGTATGCCTTTTGGCTTATGTAATGCTCCGGGCACGTTCCAAAGGTGTATGATGGCCATATTCACCGACATGATCGGTAAAACAATGGAGGTCTTTATGGATGACTTCTCGGTCATTGGGGATTCGTTCCAAGCATGTCTCTCCAATTTAGAAAACATGTTGAAAAGGTGTAAAGACACCAATCTTTGTCTAAATTGGGAGAAGAGTCACTTTATGGTTAAAGAGGGCATTGTCCTCGGCCATAAGATTTCCAAGAGTGGGATTGAGGTTGACAGATCTAAAGTTGATGTCATCAGTAAATTACCTCATCCCACTACCGTCAAAGGTATTAGGAGTTTTTTGGGTCATGCCGGTTTCTATCGTAGATTCATACAAGATTTTTCTAAAATCGCCCGGCCTATGACTCATCTCCTTGAAAAGGATGCTCCTTTTATCTTCTCTCCTGAGTGCGTTGAAGCTTTTCAAACTCTAAAGAAAAAGCTTACTGAAGCACCCATTTTAGTTGCCCCCGACTGGGACTTGCCATTTGAACTCATGTGCGATGCAAGTGATTTTGCTATCGGTGCAGTCCTGGGGCAACGTAAAGCCAAACATTTTCAGCCTATCCACTACGCAAGTAAAACTATGACTGAAGCTCAAACTCATTACACCACTACAGAAAAAGAATTGTTGGCTGTGGTGTATGCCTTTGAGAAGTTTCGACCATATTTGATCTTGACCAAATGTGTAGTGTATACGGATCACTCGGCTCTCAAATATCTCTTTGCAAAACAAGATGCAAAGCCGAGATTGCTCCGTTGGGTTCTCCTCCTGCAAGAATTTGATATCACCATACGTGATAAAAAAGGAGCTGAGAACCTAGCTGCTGACCATCTGTCCCGATTGGAAAACCCTCACCAAGATGTTTTCGAGAAAAAGGAAATTAATGAAACATTTCCTCTCGAAACACTCAGTGCGGTTGCTTTTCGTGGAGATTCGACTACCCCATGGTTTGCCGACTTTGCAAACTACCATGCGGGTAACTTTGTTGTGAAAGGGATGTCGTCCCAACAGAAGAATAAGTTCTTCAAGGATGTCAAACATTATTTCTGGGACGACCCCTTCTTGTTTAAAATCTGTCCGGATCAAGTCATCCGGCGGTGTGTTTATGGTCAGGAAGCCATCGATATTCTCAAGGCTTGCCATTCTGGACCTACTGGGGGACATCATAATCCCAACTACACCGCCAAAAAGGTGTTTGATTCTGGTTTCTATTGGCCCACAATTTACAAGGATGCCCAGGAAATAGTCAAAACTTGTAACGATTGTCAACGTTACGGAAATATTTCACAAAGAAATGAAATGCCACAAAATGTCATTCAAGTTTGTGAAATCTTTGATATATGGGGCATTGACTTTATGGGGCCATTTCCATCATCTCGAGGAAACAAATACATACTCGTGGCTGTTGACTATTTGTCAAAATGGGTTGAAGCAAAAGCTTTACCCACAAATGATGCCCGGGTTGTTGTGAAAATTTTGAAATCTCTTTTTGCTCGTTTTGGAACTCCACGTGCTATCATCAGTGATCGTGGTACGCATTTCTGCAATGACAAGTTTGATAAAGTCATGCAAAAGTATGGTGTTACACACCGTCTTTCTACCGCGTATCACCCCCAAACAAGTGGGCAAGTGGAAGTTACAAATCGAGGAATTAAAAGAATCTTAGAAAGGACCGTAGGAGAAAATCGTGCATCTTGGTCGGATAAGCTAGATGACGCACTCTGGGCCTTTCGTACAGCTTACAAAACACCCATCGGGTGTACTCCATACAAGCTTGTGTACGGAAAGGCGTGTCATCTACCGATTGAGCTTGAGCACAAAGCCTACTGGGCCCTCAAGCATGCAAACTTTGACCTTTAGACAGCGGGTGATCACCGGAAAGTTCAAATAAATGAATTGAATGAACTTCGTGATCAAGCCTACGAGAACTCTTTGATCTACAAGGAAAAAACAAAGAAGCTCCATGACTCAAAAATTAAGAACCGCGTTTTTAACGTTGGTGATCGAGTCCTTCTTTTTAATTCAAGATTGAAGATTTTCTCGGGTAAACTCAAATCCCGTTGGGCTGGTCCATTCACTATCACCAAAGTTTATCCATATGGTACCGTTGAGTTATCTCAAGCTGACGGACCTAACTTTAAAGTGAATGGCCATCGGTTGAAACATTACTTTGGAGAGGACATACCACCCATGGTTGTCCCGGATCTTCAAACTTTCCCCAAGAACCAATGAATGCGGGGATCGAGTCAAGCTAGTGACTCGGTGATCAAAAACATTAGCAAAACATGGGTTCTCACCCGTGTCTCTGTTTTCTTTCTCTTTTCTACTACCTAGTGTGGGGGAGATGGTCTCTTCCACTTACTTCCCCATAGACTTTTAAATTGATTTTTCTCCCGGGCTGTTCAGGAACCCTTTGTTACGGTTGGCCGTTCACAAGCGGTTAGCTTGCGTGACAAACCTGACTGTTCGGGAGAAATCAACTCAATTCGGGGTCGAGTCAAGCTAGTGACTCGGTGATCAAAAACTCAAGCACCATATGGGTTTTCACCCATATTTCTGACTTCTTTCTCTTTTCTACCACCTAAGTGTGGGGGAGATGCCCCACATGTTGTATATATGGAAATTTCAAAAAAAAAAAAAAAAAAAAAAAAAAAAAAAAAAAAGGTGTATGTATATAAAATAAAATGGCTATTAATATTTCCTTTTTACGTTCTAAGTGTTAGTTTAACTACCGGTACTTTGAATATTGAGGGCAATATTCAGTTCTAAGTGTGGGGGGGAATTCTAGCGAATTTAATTAAATGTACCATCTAGCACCCCCATTTTAGCCAAAATTTTAAAATTTTTTCTCACTTAGAACGAAATAAATGGTTATCAGTCCGCCATGTCTAACCCAAAAAAGGATTGGCTAATCCAGGAGCAAACGGCTCTTGGTAAAGATGTCTTAAATCCGTTGATGGCTTGCAATTTGCCGAAAATTGTATGGTTTTCGACTCGCCATATCTTTAAAAGTGAAGAGTTGGCTAGCCCGCAAGATTATGGCTTGTGGTAAAGGCAAGTGGAAAAGCCATGATTGGTATTCAGCTCACCAAAGATAATATTAATAATTTATCTAAGAGTTGGCTAGTCCAGAAGCAAACGGCTTCTGGTAAAGACAAATCAAAACCGTTGACAGCTGGTGGTTTGCTCAAAATCATATGGTTATCGGTGTGCCATAGTTCTTACTTGAACTAAAACATTTGGCTACTCTAGAAATGATGGATATCTGGTAAAGAGAAAAATCCATTAAAACTTCATAAAAGATTGCTAGGGACTAGCAATAGTTTAGTGTGGGGGATTGATGAGTGTCTAAATACTCATCATTTTTGTCTTATCTGAACTGCCAAAACATTCAAAAACACTCAAAAATGCATCAAAATACTGAAAATATCCCAGGGATTGTGTTTTATATGTTTTAAATGCAAAATGTTTAAAAACAGTTGAAAAACGAACAAAGTTTGCAAAATTGGCAGTTTCAGTCCCTCAAGTTTCAAAACTTGTCAAAATTAGTCCCTAAGCATTTGTTTTGTCAGAAAAATCACCAAAGGTCCTTTTTAAATCATAAATTATCATATTTAGTCCTTTGGTGAAAAGTTTGAATAAATTACATCTTTGGTCCCTCAAGTTTGAAATCTGTCAAAAATAGTCCCTGGGAATTTTAAAAATTAGAAAAGTGCAATTTTGGTTCTTGGATTATGGAAACATGGCAGGATTTTACCTTGGTGTATTTTGGAAGATGTGCAAGATGGGTCCTCAAAAATTCAGGAATTGCAAGAATGGTCCTTGTGATTTATCTATAACAACCGGATCCAAGCATAGCCCAAAAATAAAATAAACAAACCAACCCAACCCATCATTCCTTAACCCCAGCCCAAGTTCTTAACCCAAGCCCAACCCAATCCTTATCCAACCCGATCCACCCTTCTTTTTAGCCAAAGTCAAAGAAATAAAAAAAGCCAGGTCAAACCTTTGACCATCTCCCCCCAACACAAACCCGTAACCTCTGCTACCCCTTCATCATCACAAAGCCTCCCCCCTCCTCTCCATCATTACCCCTAAACACTGATAACCCACTTACCCTCACCCCAATCCAAGATAAACCCACTAACACACGCGAAATCAGTACTATGCTATAATTAGCATTTTGGCGCCAAAACCAAGCAATGGCCAAGATTAAAAGTTGTGCATCCAAAGGCCAATTTTACTGCTGGGAAAAGTCAAAGGCACCTCTGCAAACCCTAATTTTCAAGTATTTAAGGAGAAGAGATGCTGTGAAGCAAGTGTGTAATTTTTAGTAACTTATTATTCAATTTATGTTTCAATTGTTTTTCATTCCAAATTAGTTTAGATGTTGTAATCTTAGTTGTAATGTTGTAAGTTTGGATTTTCAAAGCAATAAAATTCGGAGTTATTTGATTTTCATTTCACTGTCTCTTGTTTCAAAATTTTCAATAAACTCATTTGTTGATTATGATGTTTCTCTGGACCAATGAGGATAACATAAGTTCCTAGAAAGCTTAATAAAGCTTTTAGAGACTTTAAAACCTGATTAGTTATAGAAAACCAAAAATAACAAAAAAAGGTCAAATAAAGTCAACCTCAGCTTATTAAATAAGCCAAGCTTATTGGGGAGTTAAAGGCAGCCAAAAAGGAGACCATTTGGCCTGTCTAAAGACAGGCAAGCAAAGTGAAACCCCCTCTGTTCATGCTGAGGGGGATTGGAATTGTGAGTTTTCATTATTTTTCATAAAATTCTGCATTAGTAGTCATATTAGTTCTAGCTTTAATATTATTGCTTATCTCTGTGTTATTTCACTAGTTGCATCATTATATAAGTTAGTTTCTTCATAAAATCCTAGTTTGCATTTATTTTTGATCAAGTTGCTTCTTAACTGTCATGCTATTGATCTTGAGTTTTTGCTGGCATTTGTGTTTGAAACTTGTATTTCTGAGTTAAAATTAAGTTGTTTGATCATATTATAACCAGAAATTAGGATTGGAATTGTTTTGGAGAAGTTTTGAACAGATTTTAGTTGAAACTGCCATTTAAAGGGGTGTTTGGATTTGCATGATTAACTGTGTTCAGCTTGTTGTTTGTTGTTGATAATAGTTAAAACATGTCACATTAGGTCACATTAGCTCAGTTCATCCATAAAAACCAGTACCTAATCAGTGAGTAGTCAAAATCACTCTTTATTCTTTAATCTCAGTGCACTGTTAGGATTTGAGGTTGCTAAATCATTCATATTAGTTAGTAAGTTGTTAATGTTGCTTGTTATAGTCTTATCTTAGCTTATTATTGCATAATCAGTCAGTAAATTAGAATCAAAGCTCACCAAAGTCAACATTTCAAAAACAGTCAAAAGTCAAAAAATTTCAGGTTGAACCATGTTCTGATGTGCTGATCTGTGATCAAATTGAACATCAATTGGTACATTTGGGATGGGGCTTTTAGGTTTTTTAGATAGTTCATAGTTCAGGCTACCTTTTGCCCCCATAATATTTCATCTCAGTGCTTATTTAGACAGCTTAATTTGCCCTGCAAAGTTGCTATTTTCTGCTAGTTTTTGTTGTAATTTTGCAACAGTCAAAGTGCTTAATTGGCTTATCTGTGGGATTATCTGTTTGCATTAAGTTGATTTGAGCTTATTTAAGTTGGGTTAACATGTCCTGAGCAGTTGGTTAACTTTTGTGCTTATTGGCTTATTTTTAGCTTATTGCCTTAACTGCTTATCTGTCCATCTGCTTATCTAGGCTCAGTAGACTTGTGATTTTATTTTTCATAGCTTTTTAATAATATTTTAGATTTACCTGTAAATTTTCATAATTTTCTGAATAGTTTTGGTATTTTTAATCTTTTTAATTAGTTTAAAATAGTATTTAAATCATAATAAATAGAAAAATAATCAGAAAAATACAAATCCAATTTTCATAATTTTATTTTGTCATTTGTAATCTAGGAAAAATATAATTTCATTTTTTAGTCCTTAAGAAAATCAAAAATAGAAAAATAGTGATAGCTTCTATTTAATAGAATTTATCTTTTTAAATTTTAATTAAGTAAATTTCATTTTTATAATTTTCTTAGCTTTTATTTACTTGATAATATTTTTAGAAAAAGTTTTAGATTTTTCTTAGCTCATTTAGTATTTTTTATAATTTAAATTAGTTTAATTAGTATTTAAATAATTAATAATTAGAAATAATTAAATAAAAAGTGTAGAAAATTAGAATTTAAGTTTTAAAATAAGTTTTTAGTAATTTTACATTTTTAGGTTTTAAATTTCATAAATTTTACTTTTTAGTCCTTTTTAGATTTTTTCGTTGCGCGTTTTTAAGTTAAGTCCTTAGCGTTTAATTTTGTTGTGCATATCTGATTTTAATTTGTTATTTAGAATTGTTAAAAAAAAAAAAAAGCAAAATCAAAAGCAATCTAAATCATCAATCACTCTAATCCAAAGCTTTCCACAATGGCCCATTCACATCTCGTTGGGACACGACCCGGGTGATCACTTGCCCGGTATCACACATATCACATTCACGGGTTTTGCAAGTTTGACTTTTTCCTAAGGTTTGACTTGTCATTTCTCAAAGGATCACGTGTGCACGATACTATATTTATTTATATATACTCACACACGGATCAACCACCACAATTGTAACACTTGGGTTGCTTTTCCTGCCCCTGATTTGCATTCCCTACTCTGATATGCACATTACCCCGACCCACGTTCCTTTGATTTAAGTTCTGCCTTCCTTGAACATTCTGAACCACAACCCTTCCATCCTCCACAGTTGCATGGTTGTGCGGGTTTGACGAAGTTCTGAGTTGGTTATTGGTTTGAGGGAGTGTTGCTTTAAACTGTTGAACAAGCAAGGAAACTTGGTTGGTGAGGTTATCAATCATTTTGTCGGTGTGAGAGTATCCTGAATCCGGTTGTGGATTCACAGCAGACGGTGATGAGTAGGGATGATGATAAGCTTGATCAGATGAAGATTGATTGATTGGCTGAACATTTGCAAGAAATGCAAGTGAATCATTTGGTGCTGTTGGGTTGAGTTTTTCTCTCAACAGACGATCATAAGCAGCATGCTTTTCGTGTTGTTGTAGGTAGGCATACAGCTGTTCATAATTTGTATCTCTCAATCCTTTGTTAAGTTTCACTGCAGTAACAAACTTGTCCCATTCTGGTGTCATGTTGTTCACAAACTTGGAGTTGAGTTGAATGTTTGGCATAGTCATCCTGATGATTCTCATGTTGTTCACCAGCTTGTGAAATCTCACATAGTTGTCAGTAATGTTCTCACCCGAGTTCATCTTGAAATGCTCAAACTCATCATATAGCTGTGACTCACGATCTTCTTTTGTAAGTTCTGATCTAGTCAGAAGCATTTTGACATTATCCCAAACAGCTTTTGCTTCAGTGTTGAAGTTGATGAGTTTGTAAACATCTTTGGGCAAGCCTTGAATGACAATGTTGGAGGCTCTAATGTCTGCATCATACCTCTTCTTTTCTTCCTCATTAAGATCATTGTAAGTGCGTGGCCTATCAATTCCAAGCGTGACAACTCCATCCTCATCGGTAGTAACAGTATCTCTCGTGGTGCCCATTAGAAAGGGTCCTTCATCAATGGATTTAAGGATGTTAACACCATTCTCTTTACCTAAGCAGTAGAGTCGAATTCGTTGTGCCCAAGACTCATAATCCGTCCTATCAAGCATAGGAGGGCGGGTATCGGACCCGGCAGCTTGAATGTCATCAGAAGCAGTGCTTGCTATGCTAGCCATAATGTATACGGGATTTTACAATTCTTTGATTTAAACCGAGAAATCGAATCTTACGCGGGATTTTCTAAAATCAAGAATAAACCGTGATTGGATTACTTGAGTCAAACCGCAGCTAAAAGTATTACTTCAGTATCAAACCGCAACACCCAAACCGCAATTACACTCAACAAACCACAATGGTCAAACCGCAGCACAAGAGTACCAAACCGCAATTCCCAAACTGCAGTAAACGTTTAGACCTAAACCGCAAAGAGTCAAACCGTAAAGACCTAAACCGCAAAGAGTCAAACCGCAAAGATCTAAACCGCAAAGAGTCAAACCGCAAAGATCTAAACCGCAAAGACCTAAACAGCAAAGAGTCAAACCGCAAAGACCTAAACTGCAAAGAGTCAAACCGCAAAGACTTAAACCGCAAATACCTAAACCGCAAAAAGTCAAACCGCAACACCTGAAGTCAAACCGCAGACACTAACTGATAAACCGCAAACGACAGATACCACAAACCGCAGCAGCAAAAGGACAAAAATGTCACTTTCAGTACGTTTTATCTTTTTTTCCCGTTATGGTTAAAAGCCAAACCGCAGTCCCAAAATTACCAAACCGCAATCAGAGATTTCCAAAAGTTGCCACAAATCGCAAACAAGAAACCTTTATCGAGACACAAACCGCAGCTACGAATATACGTCCGAGTGTAAAACCGCAGCCAAGAACAAAGTTTAAAACCTACTCGAATACCCGCTAGCACTCAATAAACTAATGATACACGTTATCCAACCAGTAACCAAAGCTTATACAACCATTTTAAACGTGAAAGTACACGCCTTTAACACAAACTATGGTCAACTTAGATGTTTTCTTGCGTTTTATGCCGAACCAAAGAAAAAAAAAAAAAAAAAAAAAAACTTAAAACTAAACCGAACACCTACACTTACTTGAACCTAGCCTTGGCTCTTGATACCAATTGTAACTAAGTAGAAATCATAACTCGTGTGTTTCTATAGATTTGTGGCCGAATGAGATGAAGAGAAAGATGAGAAAGTTGGGAGCCTTGAGAGAAAAAGAGAAATATTAGATTAAACTATGAGAAGGTCCAACCCTCTCCCTAGGTGGAGAGGGGTATTTATACTAACATACATAAGTGCCCCGAGTGGGCTGTAGAGTGAGCTGACAGTGGGTAAAGACCCGACCCACTCCATAAATACTAATGGTAACTAAGCTAATAATAATAATACTAATAGTTCTACGAGCTAGTTAATGCTAACAGATACTCGGGGTGACCAAGTCTTCACATGAATATTAATATTCCTAACAAAAATGATTTTCAAACTTCAATGTCAAAACAAGGTCATGAGCTTAAAAGTGAACTCAGAACAACGAATCACAAAATTGATCAATCTCAAAGCAAAATTGAGGACATGTTTGCTAGTCTCATGAATCAAATGAATCAAGCTTCTACTTCTGGAACTCTCCCGGGAAATACCATTCCCAACCCAAAGGGTAAGTTGAAAGCTATCACCACTCGAAGTGGTAAGGCATATGATGGACCCTCAATTCCTACTCCTTCTCCGGTGAGGGAAGTAGAACGAGAGACCAAGGTGACAAAGGACAAAGTGCACTCTTCAAGCCCACAAAGTACAGCACCCGTCCAACCTCCGGTCGTCCAATCTTCAATTCCGAAACCCGATGTTCCGAAGACCAATCCTAAGCCTTCAATTCCATATCCTTCGAGGCTTAATTATCAAAAGCTCCGTGACAAAACTAATAGCCAAATGATGAAGTTTCTTGAAATCTTTCAAAAATTACACTTCGATATTAGTTTCGCGGTGCTCTTCTCTATATGCCAAAGTTTGCTTCTACATTCAAGAGTCTCCTTAGTAATAAGGAAAAATTGTTTGAATTAACCAAGACTCCATTGAATGAGAATTGTTCGGTGCTGCTTCTTAAAAAGTTGCCCGAAAAACTAGGAGACCCCGGCAAATTTCTTATTCCTTGTGATTTTCAAAAGCTAGATGAATGCTTAGCCTTGGCCGATCTCGGCGCAAGCATCAATCTAATGCCTCTTTCCATTTGGAAAAAGCTTTCTCTTCCGGAGCTTACCCCTACACGAATGACTCTCAAACTTGCAAACCGATCGGTTACTATTCTGAAAGGTATTGCCGAAGATGTCTTCGTTAAGGTAGGAAAGTTCCATTTTCTTGCTGACTTCGTAGTGGTCGATTTTGATGCCGATCCCTGTGTCCCCCTTATCTTGGGAAGACCATTCTTGAAAACGGCTCGTGCATTAATTGATGTTTACGAAGGTGAGATGACTCTTAGGGTCGGAGATGAAAAATTGGTCATAAATATTGAGAGCACTTTAAAATATCCTCTCGAGCATGGAAGCGAGTCAATTAACCAAATAGATATCATTGATGCTACATGCGAGAAATACTTCCATGATGTGCTAAGTGGCAACCCCACTTCGTTAGATCCTACCGTTGCTCTCTCTTCCCCCTCTATCACTCCATTTGAGGGAGGTGACTTCATTTTGGAAGAGATTGAAGCTTGTTTATCTTGTGATTCAATTCCATCTGGAATTGATAATGGTGTATTTGACCCGGCGGGAGACATTCTTCTCCTTGAGAAGTTGCCTAATGATGATCCATCATCTCTCCCTCCAAAAGAATTTCATAATGAGGAAATCATCTGTTGAAAATTCTAATGATCCTCCGGAGGTCGAACTTAAGGACATACCGCCTCATCTCGAATATGCATTTTTGGAGGGTACCGATAAATTACCCGTCATAATTGCTAAAGATTTGAATGATGAGGAGAAATCCGCTCTCATAAAGGTTTTAAAGTCACACAAGCGAGCCATCGCTTGGAAACTTTACGACATTAAGGGTGTTAACCCGGAATTTTGTACACACAAGATTTTAATGGAGGATGACTTTAAACCAGCGGTTCAACATCAAAGAAGGGTTAATCCTAAAATTCATGAGGTTATCAAAAAGGAGGTTCTCAAACTCCTTGATGCCGGCTTGATTTACCCTATCTCGGATAGTCCTTGGGTGAGCCCCGTGCATTGTGTGCCTAAAAAGGGTGGCATTACCATTGTTGAAAACGATGAAAACGAGTTGATTCCTACTCGATTGGTAACGGGATGGCGTGCATGCATTAACTACCGAAAGTTAAATGACGCCACCCGTAAAGACCACTTTCCTTTACCCTTCATGGACCAAATGCTCGAAAGACTAGCGGGAAACGAATACTATTATTTTCTCGACTGTTTCTCCGGGTTACTTTCAAATTCCCATTGATCCACAAGATCAAGAAAAGACCACTTTCACGTGCCCTTACGGAACGTTTGCCTACCGACGCATGCCTTTTGGCTTATGTAATGCTCCGGGCACGTTCCAAAGGTGTATGATGGCCATATTTCACGATATGATCGAAAAAACTATGGAGGTCTTTATGGATGATTTCTCGGTCTTTGGGGATTCTTTTAAAACATGTCTCTCCCATTTGGACAATATGCTTAAACGTTGTAAAGACACTAATCTTATTCTAAATTGGGAGAAAAGTCATTTCATGGTCAAAGAGGGCATTGTCCTCGGCCATAAGATTTCTAAGAACGGGATTTAGGTCGATAAGGCTAAAGTTGATGTTATTTCTAAGCTACCTCATCCTACAATCGTCAAGGGTGTTCGGAGTTTTCTTAGTCACGCCGGTTTCTATCGTAGATTCATTCAAAATTTTTCAAAGATAGCCCGGCCGATGACTCGTCTCCTAGAGAAAGAAACTCCATTCATTTTTTATAAAGAGTGTATTAAAGCTTTTCAAACTCTTAAGAAGAAACTTACTGAAGCACCAATCTTAGTTGCCCCCGATTGGGACCTACCTTTTGAGCTCATGTATGATGCTAGTGATTTTTCCATAGGTTCGGTCTTGGGGCAACGAAAAACAAAACATTTTCAGCCTATACACTATGCAAGCAAAACTATGTCCAATGCTCAAGCTCATTACACCACAACGGAGAAAGAATTATTAGCCGTGGTGTATGCTATCAAAAAATTACGGCCATACTTAATCTTGTCAAAAAGCATGGTGTATACGGATCACTCGGCTCTTAAATATCTTTTTGCAAAACAAGATGCAAAGCCGAGATTGCTCCGATGGGTTCTCTTCCTTCAAGAATTTGATATCATCATCCGTGATAAAAAAGGAGCCGAGAACCTCGCGGTTGATCATCTGTCCCGATTAGAGAATCCTCATCAAAGTGTGCTCGAGAAAAAGGAAATAAATGAAACATTCCCTCTCGAGACACTTAACAAGGTATCTTTTCATGTTGATTCCAGTACCCCATGGTTTGCCGATTTTGCAAACTACCATGCAAGAAACTTTGTTGTGAAAGGGATGTCATCCCAACAAAAGAACAAATTCTTCAAAGACGTGAAGCATTACTTTTGGGACGACCCCTACTTGTTTAAAGTGTGTGCGGATCAAGTCATCCGGCGGTGTGTTCACGGCCAAGAGGCCATGGATATTCTTAAGGCTTGCCACAATGGACCCACCGGGGGACATCATGGCCCGAACTACACCGCCAAAAAGGTGTTTGACTCTGGTTTCTATTGGCCCACAATTTATTGTGATGCCCATGACTTGGTCAAATCTTGTGACTCTTGTCAACGTCACGAAAAAATCTCGCAAAAAGATGAAATGCCACAAAATGTCATTCAAGTTTGCGAAATCTTTGACGTTTGGGGCATAGACTTTATGGGGCCGTTCCCGTCTTCACGAGGGAACAAGTACATGCTCGTGGCTGTTGATTACTTGTCTAAATGGGTTGAAGCGAAAGCACTCCCTACCAACGACGCCCGAGTGGTTGTTAAAATTTTGAAATCTCTCTTTGCTCGGTTTGGAACTCCCCGTGCTATCATTAGTGATTGCGGTACGCACTTTTGCAATGACCAATTTGCAAAGTTCATGCTTAAATACAGTGTCACTCACCGTCTTGCTACCGTATATCACCCACAAACCAGTGGACAAGTGGAAGTTTCCAACCATGGTTTAAAAAGAATTCTGGAATGGACCGTAGGCGAAAACCGTGCCTCTTGGTTGAATAAATTAGATGATGCACTTTGGGCCTTCCGTACCGCTTACAAAACACCCATCGGGTGTACTCCTTACAAGCTTGTGTACGGAAAGGCATGTCATCTACCGATCAAGCTCGAGCACAAAGACTATTGGGCCTGGAAGCATGCAAACTTTGACCTTAAGTCCGCCGGTGATCACCGGAAGGTTCAACTCAATGAATTAAATGATCGTCGTGATCAAGCCTACGAGAACTCTTTGATCTAAAAAGAAAAGACAAAGAAGATCCACGACTCCAAAATCAAGAACCGCGTTTTCAACGTTGGTGACCGATTCCTTTTTTTCAATTCTTGATTGAAGATGTTCTCGGGAAAACTTAAAACCCGTTGGACCCCCATTCACCGTGACTAAAGTTTTTCCTTATGGTACCATCGAGTTATCTTAAATCGACGGACCAAACTTCAAGGTGAACGGTCATAGGTTGAAGCATTACTTTGGAGGGGACATACCACCCATGGTTGTCACGGATCTCTAAACTTTCCCCGTGGACCAATGAATTCGGGGTCAAGTCAAGCTAGTGACTCGGTTAGCAAAAACATTAGCACTTTATGGGTGACAACCCATGTTTCTGAACTCTTTTTATTTTCTAACACTAAGTGTGGGGAAATTCCTCTACTGTGCTTTGTTTTTGTGTGTTGTTAGCTCTTATTTTCAGGTTTCCCTTAGATCGTGATGATTGATGCGCCTGTTTTCAATCCAGCCGCCCAATATCCGATCTTTTGGCTAACGATTATCTAGGGATATCTTATTAATCCTGTTTGTGAAAAAAAGATTTCTTTCCCACACTTGGCTAGTAGTATTACCTTTTTACGTTCTAAGTGTCGGCATAGTAGCCGGTACTTTGAATATTGAGGGAAATATTCAATTCTAAGTGTGTGTGGGGGGGGGGGGGGAATTCTAGCGAATTTGATCACATTGTTACCTTCTAGTGCCCTAGTACCCCCGTTTTGACCAAAATTTTTAATTTTTTTTTGGTTTTTAAATAAGAAATTGCATGAAAAAGAAGTGCTTTGCACATAAAAAAAGTGTTTAGTCTTGATTAGGTTAGAACAAGGGGAATCCCGACTCTGCCAGAGTGTTGATCTGGCTGCTTCCTTAACGATTAGACTAAGGTTTTACAAATTGTGCAAATGAAAATGCTAAGCGTAGAGTATTTGGTTCTCTTTAGAGCTTATATAAGTAATATATGGCTTTTCCTCCCAGAAGCTCTTAATATGACTAAATTAGTGCTTTTTTCAAACTTTTGAACGTTAAAATCATTTTGTTATGCAAAACAAATTTTTATACAATATTGATATAGTGTCCGAGTTCAACTTTTTATTTAAATTTTGGAGAAAAGCATACCTTCTTAAAAAAAAAAAAAAAAAAGAGAAAAAGAAAAAATGAAAATAAAAATAAAAAAATGGAATGATATTGCAAAATGAAAAAAAAAGTGGAATGATAATGCAAAATGAAATAAGTTATAATGTTGCAAAAGTAAAGATGTATATGTTGTATATATGAATAAATGTAGGAAACTTGCTTTTTCTTAAATTTGAATCGAGAGTTGAACTAGTATTCGTCAATTTTGTCATGAAGGTTAAACGGTAATTTGGTAGATTGTTGATTTCAAAGGTCCCGAAAGCTCCGATACTATTCTCTGTGAGGTGTCAAAAGCCTGGTCACCTAAAACCAACTGGTTTGGGATGTGCTGAGAAGAAATCCGCTACACGGAGTGATCTCTCCTTTGAGTCTCTAATCTCTAAATGATCGTTTGTTTGTATTTATTTAAGTATTTAATACTAACTTAGTGGGAATATCTAAAATCTTTGAAATCGAAATCCCGCTGATTCCGGTACTATTCTCTGTGGGTGTCAAAAGCCTAGTCACCTAAAACCAACTGGTTTGGGATGTGCCGAGAAGAAAGCCGCTACATGGAAAAGGCCCTTTTTGATCCTCAGATTTTCGAGGTTCCCGGTAAATTAGTATTTGACTTAAAACAAGTAACATAGCATAATAAATGTCGATTTTTGCGGTCAAAATTTTGAAAATGAGCACACTCACCTAACTTGAATAATTGAGGGAGTGAAAAGTTAAGTTTCGGCTTACATAGATTATTAGTATAAGTAGTGTCAGCATTTTACAAAAAACATTTGCACAATGAGTTTAAGCTTAGTTGGGAGTATTAAAAAGAGGATGACGATTACAATTCCCTAGAGACACCCATTTTGTGTGAATCCCGTTCCATGATGCCATTTTTGAAAATCAAGCATGTTATCTATTTTTGTTCTAGTTTAAAATTCTTGCATTGAATAAAAAGTCAAAACGGGGTATCCTTGGTATTCTTTTGATCCTTTTATTACTTTATATTATCGGATTTCTAGGGACTAGCAATTGATAGTGTGAGGGGATGATGAGTGCCTATTTACTCATCATTTTATGCCCATATAATACATAAAAATAACTAAAAACAGCCAAATATGCCAATTTATATTGCAGATATCCTTGGATTGTGTTTTTATGTATTTCAGGTACAAAATGATTGAAAACAGGGCAAAAACGAACATTTTTGGATCGACTCGACAACATTTGTGCATTTGATCAAGTGAAGACAAAGTCAAAGTCAACCCCGGGATATGGCATTGGAATGAGCGTGGAAAAACGAACCCGACCCCAAAAATCACATTTCACCATTAATGCCTAAAACTAATTACAAAATTAATCTTAAACTTAATTTTGTAATTTTCCTAAACTAATAAACCTAAACCAAATATGGGCTAAAATAAACCCAGCCCAAACCATTTCCCACTTAACTCGAACCATTCCATTTTATTAATAAAATCAAAAAAGCTACCCCCTTTATCCCATAGCCCACCAAAAGCTAAAACCCAGACCATCATCACCCTGCAACCTACCCTACTCCACGCCACCCCCTCCATAGCTCCAGTCCACCCACTCTAAGATAAAGCCTCTTCACAATTTTCCCCTCTCCTCACATGTTGCCAATGCCACGCTGGCAATCCTTCTGCTACTTTTGGCGCCAAAATGGAATTAAAGGCTGTGATGAAGAGTAGTTAAATCCAAGGGTTCAGAGGCAAACAGAAGGAGCAAAAGTACAGAAGTGAAAGCCCTAGCTTTGTTTTCTGAGTATAAATAGACTCTTATTGTAGCCAAGAGACAGTTAGTTCTTAGTTAGTAGTTAAATGTACATTAGTTTAAGTTGGATTTTAATTTAAAGTTGTAATTTATTTTCAGTTTAAAAATTGTATTCAAGCATTGTAATCTTTTAAAGTTTTAATTCAAATTCAGTTTTCATAGTCAAACCCCATGATTAATATGAGGAATCATTTAAGAGTTTTGTTTATTTTTCTTTGAAATCTTGTTTTAGTGTATTTACATGCTCTTGGACCTCCTGTTTTTGTTTAACAGTCTGATCTAGCTGTTTTTTCAAAGAATTCAACTCTTGTTTCAATGTTTCTTCCCTTACATTACGTTCTGTTATAAGTGTATGCATTTGACTTTCCATTTTCTGCTCACATTCAGTAAGTTCAAATTTAGCACGTTGTTCATATATGGCCACCTGATCTTTATATATGTTTAGTCTAGTGGTCAAGGTGTCATCAAGGACAAACATAGTGTTCTCATGCCACTCACAAGAATTATCTACAACACAAGCATTATCTACAACACAAGCAATATTTTTAACAGAAGATGCACAACCTGGTACATCAGACACGTTGTTGTGATTCACATATTATTCATATGGAATAATATTACTATTTCCCATGTCAATAGTATCCGATTCAACATCTGTCTATTGTACTTCGTTGGGAATCTTCTGTTCATATACCACGTTATATGTGTCATAAAGCTTTAGTACCTCAGAAATCACAGATGCATTGGAGGGACCAGCTTGTTGAGGTGATGAGATAACAGAGGACAGATTAGCTATGAAGATCGTTTGAGCAGTGGGTTCATCATCCACATCAGAGTCAAAAGCATCACAGTCATCAGCTTGGAAGATATTTGGATCATTTAGTGCAGGATCCTGAACTGGTTGCTCGTCCACATCGGCATCAAAAGTATTTCCCTCATCGCCAGCAAGAACCAGCAACTCTTCTTCGTCCAACACTGCTCCATTCTCTTGAGCTTGCATCAACAACATCTTGTCCTTGAAGTAGTCAGAGTTCTGTGGACGCTTTGGTTGATTGCAGTTTCTTGCTATGTGCCCAAGACCACCACAATTGTAACACTTGGGTTGCTTTCCCTGCCCCTGATTTGCATTCCCTACTCTGATCTGCACATTACCCCGACCCATGTTCCTTTGATTCAAGTTCTGCCTTCCTTGAACATTCTGAACCACAACCCTTCCATCCTCCACAGATGCATGGTTGCGCGGGTTTGATGAAGTTCTGAGTTGGTTGTTGGTTTGAGGGAGTGTTGCTTTAAACTGTTGAACAAGCAAGGAAACTTGGTTGGTGAGGTTATCAATCATTTTGTCGGTGTGAGAGTATCCTGAATCCGGTTGTGGATTCATAAAAGACGGTGATTTGTAGGGATGATGATAAGCTTGATCAGATGAAGATTGATTGATTGGCTGAACATTTGCAACAAATGCAAGTGAATCATTTGGTGCAGTTGGGTTGAGTTTTTCTCTCAACAGACGATCATAAGCAGCATGCTTTTCGTGTTGTTGTAGGTAGGCATACAGCTGTTCATAATTTATATCTCTCAATCCTTTGTTAAGTTTCACTGCAGTAACAAACCTATCCCATTTAGGTGTCATGTTGTTCACAAACTTGGAGTTGAGTTGAATTTTTGGCATAGTCATCCTGATGATTCTCATGTCGTTCACCAGCTTGTGAAATCTCACATAGTAGTCAGTAATGTTCTCACCCGAGTTCATCTTGAAATGCTCAAACTCATCATATAGCTGTGACTCACGATCTTCTTTTGTAATTTTTGATCCAGCCAGAAGCATTTTGACATTATCCCAAACAGCTTTTGCTTCAGTGTTGAAGTTGATGAGTTTGTAAACATCTTTGGGCAAGCCTTGAATGACAATGTTGGAGGCTCTAATGTCTGCATCATACCTCTTCTTTTATTCCTTATTAAGATCATTGTATGTACGTGGCCTATCAATTCCAAGCGTGACAGCTCCATTCTTATCGGTAGTAACAGTATCTCTCGTGGTGCACATTAGAAAGGGTCCTTCATCAATGGATTTAAGGATGTTAACACCATTCTCTTTACCTAAGCAGTAGAGTCGAATTCGTTGTGCCCAAGACTCATAATCCGTCCTATCAAGCATAGGAGGGCGGGTATCCGACCCGGCAGCTTGAATGTCATCAGATGCAGTGCTTGCTATGCTAGCCATAATGTATACGGGATTTTACAATTCTTTGATTTAAATCGAGAAATCGAATCTTTCGCGGGATTTTCTAAAATAAAGAATAAACCATGATTGGATTACTTGAGTCAAATCGCAGCTAAAAGTATTACTTCAGTATCAAATTGCAACACCCAAACCATAATTAAACTCAACAAACCATAATGGTCAAACCGCAGCACAAGATTACCTAACCGCAATTCCCAAACTGCAGTAAACGTTTAGACCTAAACCGCAAAGAGTCAAACCGCAAAGACCTAAACCGAAAAGTGTCAAACCGCAAAGATCTAAACCGCAAAGAGTCAAACCGCAAAGACCTAAACCGCAAAGACCTAAACCGCAAAGAGTCAAACCGCAGTACGTTTTGTCTTTTTTTTCCCGTTATGGTTAAAAGCTAAACCGCAATCCCAAAATTACCAAACCGCAATCAGAGATTTCCAAAAGTTGCCACAAACCGCAAACAAGAAACCTTTATCGAGACACAAACCGCAGCTAAGAATGTACGTCCGAGTGTCAAACCGCAGCAAAGAACAAAGTTTAAAACCCACTCGAATACCCACTAGCACTCAGTAAACTAATGATACACGTTATCCAACCACTAACCAAAGCTTATACAACCATTTTAAACGTGAAAGTACACGACTTTAACACAAACTATGGTCAACTTAGATGTTTTCTTGCGTTTTATGCCGAACCAAAGAAAAACACAAAAAAAAACTTAAAACTAAACCACAAATCGGAACACCTACACTTACTTGAACCTAGCCTTGGCTCTTGATACCAATTGTAACTAAGTAGAAATCATAACTCGTGTGTTTCTATAGATTTGTGGCCGAATGAGATGAAGAGAAAGATGAGAAAGTTGGGAGCCTTGAGAGAAAATGAGAAATATTAGATTAAACTATGAGAAGGTCCAACCCTCTCCCTAGGTGGAGATGGGTATTTATACTAACATACATAAGTGTCCCGAGTGGGCTGTAGAGTGAGCTGACAGTGGGTAAAGACCCGACCCACTCCATAAATACTAATGGTAACTAAGCTAATAATAATACTAATAGTTCTACGAGCTAGTTAATGCTAACATATACTCGGGGTGACCGAGTCTTCACATGAATATTAATATTCCTAACAAAAATGATTTTCAAACTTCAATGTCAAAACAAGGTCATGAGCTTAAAAGTGAACTTAGAACAACAAATCACAAAATTGATCAATCTCAAAGCAAAATTGAGAACATGTTTGCTAGTCTCATGAATCAAATGAATCAAGCTTCTACTTCTGGAACTCTCTCGGGAAATACCATTCCCAACCCAAAGGGTGAGTTGAAAGCTATCACCACTCGAAGTGGTAAGGCATATGATGGACCCTCGATTCCTGCTCCTTCTCCGGTGAGGGAAGTGGAACGAGAGACCAAGGTGACAAAGGACAAAGTGCACTCTTCAAGCCCACAAAGTACAGCACCCGTCCAACCTCCGGTCGTCCAATCTTCAATTCCGGAATCCGATGTTCCGAAGACCAATCCTATGCCTTCAATTCCATATCCTTCGAGGCTTAATGATCAAAAGCTCCGTGACAAAACTAATAACCAAATGATAAAGTTTCTTGAAATCTTTCAAAAATTACACTTCGACATTAGTTTCGCGGATGCTCTTCTCTATATGCCAAAGTTTGCTTCTACATTCAAGAGTCTCCTTAGCAATAAGGAAAAATTATTTGAATTAACCAAGACTCCATTGAATGTGAGATGACTTCGTAGTGGTCGATTTTGATGCCGATCCCCGTGTCCCCCTTATCTTGGGAAGACCATTCTTGAAAACGGCTCATGCATTAATTGATGTCTACGAAGGTGAGATGACTCTTAGGGTCGGAGATGAAAAATTGGTCATAAATATTGAGAGCATTTCAAAATATCCTCTCGAGCATGGAAGCGAGTCAATTAACCAAATTGATATCATTGATGCTACATGCGAGGAATACTTTCATGAAGTGCTAAGTGGCAATCCCACTTCGTTAGATCCTATTGTTGCTCTCTCTTCCCCCTCTATCACTCCATTTGAGGGAGGTGACTTCATTTTAGAAGAGATTGAAGCATGTTTATCTTGTGATTCAATTCCATCTGGAATTGATAATGGTGTATTTGACCCGGCGGGAGACATTCTTCTCCTTGAGAAGTTGCTTAATGATGATCCATCATCTCTCCCTCCAAAAGAACTTCATAATGAGGAAATCAAATCTGTTGAAAATTCTAATGATCCTCCGGAGGTCGAACTTAAGGACTTGCCGCCTCATATCGAATATGCATTTTTGGAGGGTACCGATAAATTACCCGTCATAATTGCTAAAGATTTGAATGATGAGGAGAAAGCCGCTCTCATAAAGGTTTTAAAGTCACACAAGCGAGCCATCGCTTGGAAACTTTCCGACATTAAGGGTGTTAACCCGGAATTTTGTACACACAAGATTTTAATGGAGGATGACTTTAAACCAGCGGTTCAACATCAAAGAAGGGTTAATCCTAAAATCGATGAGGTTATCAAAAAGGAGGTTCTCAAACTCCTTGATGCCGGCTTGATTTACCCTATCTCGGATAGTCCTTGGGTGAGCCCGTGCATTGTGTGCCTAATAAGGGTGGCATTACCGTTGTTGAAAATGATGAAAATGAGTTGATTCCTACTCGATTGGTAACGGGATGGCGTGTATGCATTAACTACTGAAAGTTAAATGACGCCACCCATAAAGACCACTTTCCTTTACCCTTCATGGACCAAATGCTCGAAAGACTAGCGGGAAACGAATACTATTGTTTTCTCGACTGTTTCTCGGGTTACTTTCAAATTCCCATTGATCCACAAGATCAAGAAAAGACCACTTTCACGTGCCTTTACGGAACGTTTGCCTATCGACGCATGCCTTTTGGTTTATGTAATGCTCCGGGCACGTTCCAAAGGTGTATGATGGCCATATTTCACGATATGATCGAAAAAACTATGGAGGTCTTTATGGATGATTTCTCGGTCTTTGGGGATTCTTTCAAAACATGTCTCTCCCATTTGGACAATATGATCAAACGTTGTGAAGACACTAATCTTTGTCTAAATTGGGAGAAAAGTCATTTCATGGTCAAAGAGGGCATTGTCCTCGGCCATAAGATTTCTAAGAACGGGAGAAAAGTTTTCTTGGTCACACCGGTTTCTATCGTAGATTCATTCAAGATTTTTCAAAGATAGCCCGGCCGATGACTCGTCTCCTAGAGAAAGAAACTCCATTCATTTTTTCTAAAGAGTGCATTGAAGCTTTTCAAACTCTTAAGAAGAAACTTACTGAAGCACCAATCTTAGTTGCCCCCGATTGGGACCTACCTTTTGAGCTCATGTGTGATGCTAGTGATTTTGCCATAGGTGCGTTCTTGGGGCAACGAAAAACAAAACATTTTCAGCCTATACACTATGCAAGCAAAACTATGACCGATGCTCAAGCTCATTACACCACAACGGAGAAAGAATTATTAGCCGTGGAGTATGCTTTCGAAAAATTCCGGCCATACTTAATCTTGTCAAAAAGCATAGTGTATACGGATCACTCGGCTCTTAAATATCTTTTTGCAAAACAAGATGCAAAGCCGAGATTGCTCCGATGGGTTCTCCTCCTTCAAGAATTTGATATCTTCATCCGTGATAAAAAAGGAGCCGAGAACCTCGCGGCTGATCATCTGTCCCGATTAGAGAATCCTCATCAAAGTGTGCTCGAGAAAAAGGAAATAAATGAAACATTTCCTCTCGATACACTTAACATGGTATATTTTCGTGGTGATTCCAGTACCCCATGGTTTGCCGATTTTGCAAACTACCATGCGGGGAACTTTAGTATTAAAGGGATGTCATCCCAACAAAAGAACAAATTCTTCAAAGACGTGAAGCATTACTTTTGGGACGACCCCTACTTGTTTAAAGTGTGTGCGGATCAAGTCATCCGGCGGTGTGTTCACGGCCAAGAAGCCATGGATATTCTTAAGGCTTGCCACAATGGACCCACCGGGGGACATCATGGCCCGAACTACACCGCCAAAAAGGTGTTTGACTCGGGTTTCTATTGGCCCACAGTTTATCGTGATGCCTATGACTTGGTCAAATCTTGTGACTCTTGTCAACGTCACAGGAAAATCTCTCAAAAAGATGAAATGCCACAAAATGTCATTCAAGTTTGCGAAATCTTTGACGTTTGGGGCATAGAATTTATGGGGCCGTTCCCGTCTTCATGAGGGAACAAGTACATACTCGTGGCTGTTGATTACTTGTCTGAATGGGTTGAAGCGAAAGCACTCCCCACCAACGACGCCCGAGTGGTTCTTAAATTTTTGAAATCTCTCTTTGCTCGGTTTGGAACTCCCCGTGCTATCATTAGTGATCGCGGTACACACTTTTGCAATGACCAATTTGCAAAGTTCATGCTTAAATACGGTGTCACTCACCGTCTTGCTACCGCATATCACCCACAAACCAGTGGACAAGTGGAAGTTTCCAACCGTGGTTTAAAAAGAATTCTGGAAAGGACTGTAGGCGAAAACCGTGCCTCTTGGTCGGACAAATTAGATGATGCACTTTGGGCCTTCCATACCGCTTACAAAACACCCATCGGGTGTACTCCTTACAAGCTTGTGTATGGAAAGGCATGTCATCTACTGATCGAGCTCGAGCACAAATCCTATTGGGCCTTGAAGCATGCAAACATGGAATTTAAATCGCGGGTGATCACCGGAAGGTTAAAATCAATGAATTAAATGATCTTCGTGATCAAGCCTATGAGAACACTTTGATCTACAAAGAAAAGACAAAGAAGATCTATGACTCCAAAATCAAGAACCGTGTTTTCAACGTTGGTGACTGAGTCCTTCTTTTCAATTCTCGATTGAAGATTTTCTCGGGAAAACTTAAAACCCGTTGGACCCCCATTCACCGTTTCCAAAGTTTTTCCTTATGGTACCGTCGAGTTATCTCAAACCGATGGACCATACTTCAAGGTGAACGGTCATAGGTTGAAGCATTACTTTGGAGGGGACATACCACCCATGGTTGTCCCGGATCTCCAAACTTTCCCCATGGACCAATGAATTCGGGGTCGAGTCAAGCTAGTGACTCGGTTAGCAAAAACATTAGCACTTCATGGGTGACAACCCATGTTTCTAACCTCTTTCTATTTTCTAACACTAAGTGTGGGGGAATTGCTCTACTGTGCTTTGTTTTTGTGAGTTGTTAGCTCTTATTTTCAGGTTTCCCTTAGATTGTGATGATTGATGCGCCTGTTTTTAATCCAGCCGCCCAATATCCGATCTTTTTGCTAACGATTATCTAGGGATATCTTATTAATCCTGTTTGTGAAAAAAATATTTCTTTCCCACACTTGGCTAGTAGTATTACCTTTTTACGTTCTAAGTGTCGGCTTAATAGCCGGTACTTTGAATATTGAGGGCAATATTCAATTCTAAGTGTGGGGGGGGGGGGGAATTCTAGCGAATTTGATCACATGTGTACCTTCTAGTGCCCTAGTACCCCCGTTTTGACCAAAATTTTTAATTTTTTTTTGTTTTTAAATAAGAAATTGCATGAAAAAGAAGTGCTTTGCACATAAAAAAAGTGTTTAGTCTTGATTAGGTTAGAACAAGGGGAATCCCGACTCTGCCAGAGTGTTGATCTGGCTGCTTCCTTAACGATTAGACTAAGGTTTTACAAATTGTGCAAATGAAAATGCTAAGCGTAGAGTATTTGGTTCTCTTTAGAGCTTATATAAGTAATCTATGGCTTTTCCTCCTAGAAGCTCTTAATATGACTAAATTAGTGCTTTTTTCAAACTTTTGAACGTTAAAATCATTTTGTTATGCAAAACAAATTTTTATACAGTTTTGATATAGAGTCCGAGTTCAACTTTTTATTTAAATTTTGGAGAAAAGCAAACCTTCTTAAAAAAAAAAGAAAAAAAAGAGAGAGAATGAAAAAATGAGAAAAAAAATAAAAAAATGGAATGATATTGCAAAATGAAAAAAAATGGAATGATATTGCAAAATGAAATAAGTTATAATGTTGCAAAAGTAAAGATGTATATGTTGTTTATATGAATAAATGTAGGAAACTTGCTTTTTCTTAAATTTAAATCGGGAGTTGAACTAGTATTCGTCAATTTTGTCATAAAGGTTAAACGGTAATTTGGTAGATTGTTGATTTCAAAGGTCCCGAAAGCTCCGGTACTATTCTCTGTGAGGTGTCAAAAGCCTGGTCACCTAAAACCAACTGGTTTGGGATGTGCCGAGAAGAAAGCCGCTACATGGAAAAGGCCCTTTTTGATCCTTAGATTTTCGAGGTTCCCGGTAAATTAGTATTTGACTTAAACAAGTAACATAGCATAATAAATGTCGATTTTTGCGGTCAAAATTTTGAAAATGAGCACACTCACCTAACTTGAATAATTGTGGGAGTGAAAATTTAAGTTTCGGCTTACATAGATTATTAGTATAAGTAGTGTTAGCATTTTACAAAAAACATTTGCACAATGAGTTTAAGCTTAGTTGGGAGTATAAAAAAGAGGATGACGATTACAATTCCCTAGAGACACCCATTTTGTGTGAATCCCGTTCCATGATGCCATTTTTGAAAATCAAGCATGTTATCTATTTTTGTTCTAGTTTAAAATTCTTGCATTGAATAAAAAGTCAAAACGGGGTATCCTTGGTATTCTTTTGATCCTTTCATTACTTTATACGATCGGATTGCTAGGGACTAGCAATTGATAGTGTGGGGGGATGATGAGTGCCAATTTACTCATCATTTTATGCCCATATAATACATAAAAATAACTAAAAACAGCCAAATATGCCAATTTATATTGCAGATATCCTTGGATTGTGTTTTTATGTATTTCAGGTACAAAATGATTGAAAATAGGCCAAAAACGAACATTTTTGGATCGACTCGACAACATTTGTGCATTTGATCAAGTGAAGAACAAGTCAAAGTCAACCCCGGGATATGGCATTTGAATGAGCGTTGAAAAACGAACCCGACACCAAAAATCACATTTCACCATTAATCCCTAAAACTAATTACAAAATTAATCTTAAACTTAATTTTGAAAATTTCCTAAACTAATAAACCTAAATCAAATCCGGGCTAAAATAAACCCAGCCCAAACCATTTCCCACTCAACCCGACACATTCCATTTTATTAATAAAATCAAAAAAGCCACCCCCTTTATCCCATAGCCCGCCAAAAGCTAAAACCCAGACCATCATCACCCTGCAACCTACCTTGCTCTACGCCACCCCCTCCATAGCTCTAGTCCACCCACTCCAAGACATAGCCTCTTCACATGTTTCCCCTCTCCTCACATGTTGCCAATGCCACGCTGGCAATCCTGCTGCTACTTTTGGCGCCAAAATGGAATTAAAGGCTGTGATGAAGAGTAGTTAAATCCAAGGGTTCAGAGGCAAACAGAAGAAGCACAAGTACAGAAGTGAAAGCCCAAGCTTAGTTTTCTGAGTATAAATAGACTCTTATTGTAGCCAAAAGGCAGTTAGTTCTTAGTTAGTAGTTAGATGTAGTTTAGTTTTAAGCTGGATTTTAATTTAAAGTTGTAACTTATTTTCAGTTTAAAAATTGTATTCAAGCATTGTAATCTTTTAAAGTTTTAATTCAAATTCAGTTTTCATTTAATTACTTGCATAATTTACTTTCAAGCTTCAAGTAAAAGTTCTTTTATGGTTCATTCAGTTTCATTAAGCTCTTACTTCTGTTCCAATAAGCTTATGTAAGCTTCTAATTGCTTTTGTGAGCTTGTTCTAGTTTACATTCTGTTTAAATTCAAAAAAATCAAAAAAGTCAAAAGAAGTCAACAAAAAGTAAAAAATAAGCAGTTTTGGATGATCAGCAATCATAAGGACTTATAAGGCTTATTTTAGCTTAAGTGGCTTTCAGAAAAGCTCAGATGAGCATGATAAACCTATTTGAGTAAAGGGTATTGTAAGTTCTATTTTTCACCTTTCTAGCTTATTTAACAGCTTATTGTTAAACTACTTATACTTGTGCTTATTTTCTGTTATTATTTGCCTTATTTGATTAGCAGTAGCCTAGCTTAGCTTAATAATGCTTTATCTTTTAGTCTTGTGTCTCAAAACAGTTTTTAAAAGCCATTTTTATAACTTAAGGAGTGTTTGGCACAAAGCCCAAAATGGGTCAAAACCTGTTTCTACTGTTCATGTGCTACTTTCCTAACTTAGATGAGCTAAATTTGAGACTTATAAGCTGTTGTTAAGTTATTTGTAGCTGTGTTAAGTAGTTTTGCATGTTTTTGTTGGATTTCCAAGTTTTTAGATTAATGACTGTTTTTAATGAGCTTATTAATTAGGAATTAGATTTAGGACTTGTTTTTGCTTTTTGTTTGTTCAATAAAGTAAATTAAGTGGATTTTCAAGACTTGGTAGCATTTCAGTAACTCTTGAGGTGTTTTAAGCCAATTCTGTACAAGTTCTTGTCACAGAACAAAAATGCAGCCTGCATAGCCTTTTTTATAGTCATTTTTAGTGCTTAATCATAAGTCTAATTAGTTAAAAATCAAATTTCTAGCTCTTCAATTGTAGGTTATTGCCGATTTTTCATATTTAGCTCATTTACTAGCTTTTTGATAGCTTTTTCAAAGCTTTAAAAATGGTTGATTGGACTTGCATACTGCTGATACAACAATATGCAAGGCTGAAAAGCCCTTTTTCAAAGCTATGTTATAAGCTCTATATAAGCTCTGATTAAGCTAATTTCAGGTTCTTCTAGTAATTTGGTGCTTGAGATTTTAGTATATCTAGCTTTTAGGGATTTTGAAGTTGAATTTAGTGCTTAAAATTAAGCTAGAATAAGCCTCTTTGGACTGTTTATCCCCGGTGCAACAAAAGCCTGCACTCTCATTAGCCCTTTTTCCCAGCTTATTTATAAGCACTCAATGAGCTCTAGTTGGTCTGATTTTTGTTCTATTAGTTCCTTGGTGTATGATTGTCCTATTTTCTCAGCTTTTGTAGTTTTCCTCTTTGAATTTAGAGATTTTTCATTAGCTTAAAAGTGCCCAGTTGGGGCTGTTTTGACCTGCTCCAGCTCTTAACTGCTTAATTGAATTTTTGTGCTTATTTGCTTATTTTGTTGCCTTTTTTTGTCCCCTTTAGCTTATTTAGATTATAATCAGTCTACTTTAGCTTATTTCAGTCCTTTTTGTAGCTTAGATTAGCTTAAGCTTAATTTGACTTAGCCTTAACTTGTTTTTATAAAGTATGCTCTTTAATAGCTTATTTATGTGCTTATTGTTAGTTTTCAAAAATAGTCGTAGTTATCAAAATTGCTTATTTTATTGTGCTTAATCAGTTTGCAAAAAGAAAAGTTAAAAAAATAAAATAAAAAGGGAACTAGGGAAGTCAGGGGTGAGTGGGACTCGAACCCCTGACCTCAAACCAGTTCAACCTTAACCTTACCATACACAACCAACTGTGCCCTTGGGTCTTTTCTGCCCAAGGGTGTTTGCTAATTCCTTTTAACCAGTTTTCTTTACCTTTTGCTTATTTCCCCATTTTAGCTTAATAACTGCTTATCCGAATAAGCAGTTATCCCCCGTTTATTTTTCCTAGAATCTTATTAACATTAAGAACTTTCCTGTAATTTTTTAGATTTTTCCATCTTCATTTAGTATTTTTTATATATTTTTCTTTTAAAAATAGTTTTTAATTCATAATAAAAAATATAAAATTCAAAAAAATATAATTCTTTTTTCTAAAATTTTCTTTTATCATTTAGGACTTAGAAAAAATAAATTTACACCCGTAGAGTTAATATTTCATCATTTCGCTTTTCTAGGCTCGGGATTTCCCGGTTTAAGCTCGTTTTTGATTTTCTTTGCGTTTTTGCTCAATTATGATTTGTATTTAGCTTATGTATGCTTTCCGTAGTTGTAAATTTCATAATTTCCATTTTTGTTTTGAATTCCCTGTTAACGTTTTTAGTTTAATTTCGTTCGTGCTTTATTTTACTTTGTTTCTTTACTTTCCATAATTTAATTAGAATTAAAAACACAAAAAATCAAAATTCCATCTTTCAAGCACTTTAATTCCAAACCTTACACGAAATCCTTGATTCACACCTCGTCGAGAAACGACCTGGGTAACACTTGCCCGGTATCTCATATCGTATTCACGGGTTTTGCACGTTAACCTTTGTCCTAAAGGGTTGGCTTGTCAGTTCCCACGCCTTACGCATATATGATATTTTCACGTATACTCCCACACGGATCATTTACCACTTTATTTTCTGTTTAAATAGTTTTAAGTAGCTTAAGTAGTAGTTTAAAAATCAAACTCTTGAAACCCGAGATTTTAATTTGCTTTCTAAGAAAATATAAAAATACAAAAAGAATATTCCCTCACCTTTAGACCTATCTCGTCATACACTTCGACCTTCACAACACTATTCTCCTAGAGAATGATCAGTCCCTCATGTCTTACCTATACTACACTACAACGGTTAGGTACACTGCCTAGGAGGATTGTAAAACTTAGTGGTTTTGCAAAATTCCGCATTAGCTACAAAAGGGAAAATCTGTTCAAGTAGACCAACGATGTTTGGTAAGATTTTCTATCGGAGAAAAGTATAGGGATGAAGTATGGTGTGATGTAGTTCCTATGGATGCATGTCACTTATTGTTAGGAAGACCATGACAGTTTGATAGATGGACCATCCATGACGGGTTGAAAAACACCTACTCTTTCGTCAAGGATGGAGGTATGATTGTTTTGGGTCCTTCAAAATTTTATGTTACTCCACGAAATTGTGAAGTAGAAGTTAGTTATTTTCTGTCCAAATCTGAATTTATTGAAGCTTTTGAAAAGTTGTTGATCCTAGTAGAACACTTAGAGAGTTCTAGTTAAACTTGATCGACTTCCTTAGCTTTTATAAGGTTTAGCTACACTAGATAAATCTAGCACAACTAAGGTATAGAAACTATGCTTGAATGTATTAAAGTTTATGCGGAATCTAAACTTTAATATTAAGAAGAACTTTGATAAAACAGTAACACAAAGAATAACAAACAATCAAGCCTCAATATTATTTATGAATAATATGAATACTCCAACAGTATTAGCGTTACAAAACCTTGAAGCTATACACTCTATGACTTAGATACGACTCAATGATCCGTCCCGAAACAACACTTATATTTAAACAAATGCAGACTCAGAACAGGATGCTCGTGTGTAGTGTGTGAAACCAGGCAAATGATCACCTGGGTCGTTTCCCAACGAGGTGTGAATGGAAAACTGTGCAAAGCTTTGGATTAAAGTGATTGATGAATCAGATATTTGATTTTGCTTTATTTAACAATTCTAAATAACAAATGAAAACAGATATGCAAAATAAAATTAAACGCGAATAAATAAATTACAAATGCGTAACGGGACAGCTAAAATGGGACTAAATTTAAAATTTTATAAAATTAAAACCTAAAAATGTAAAATAACTTAAAACTTATTTAAAAACTTAAATTATATTTTTTTATACTTTTTATTTAATTATTATTAATTATTTATTATTTAATTACTTATTAAACTAATTAAATTTATAAAAAATACTAAATGGACAAAGAAAAATCTAAAACTTTTTCTAAAAATATTACTAAGTAAATAAAAGCTAAGAAAATTATAAAAATGAAAATTACTTAATTAAAACTTAAAAAAGATAAATTCTATTAAATAGAAGCTATCACTTTATTTCTATTTTTGATTTTCTTTAGGTCTAAAAATATTTTTATATTTTTCCTAGATTAAAAATGACAAAATAAAATTATGAAAATTGGAATTATATTTTTCTGATTATTATTCTATTTATTATGATTTAATTACTATTAAAAACTAATTAAAATGATTAAAAATATTAAAACTATTCAGAAAATTATGAAAATTTACAAATAATTCTAAAATATAATTAAGAAGCTGGGAAAAATAAAATGAAAAGTTCAATAAGCCCAATAATAAGATTTGGGCTAATAAGCAGTTAACAATAAGCCCAAAATTAAGCTAAAAAGCAAGAAACTTAACCAAATGATCAGGACAGGCTTAATATACTTAAATAAGTTTAAAACAACTTAAAACTACAAATTAGCACAAGAGATTTAACAATTAAGCACTAGGCTGTTGCAAAACTTGAAACAGAAAAATTCAGGCAAACAGCAAACTTGCAGGGTGATTTAAGCAGACCAATAAGCTGTTTAAGTGAAACTTAAGGGGGGCAAAAGCAAGTTAGAACTACTGGGTATCTAAAAATCACAAAAGCCCTATCATGATCATCCCAATTGATGTCCAATTGAGGCCAAGATCAGCAACCAACACAATCAGTGTGTGCTGATGTGTCTGGTTTGTGCAGAAGTGCACAGAAGTGTGCACACTTGTTCTAGGCCTTGGTGGACTGACTAACTAGACTAAATGAAGCACAAAAATGCCAAGGGTAATGGCCAAATAAGCTTGAAGCTTATATTGGCTTGTTTGAGCTCCTAAGGGACTGAAAATCACAAGGACCATGTAATACTTCAATATCTAGCTATAGGACTTGGCAAATGTTGAAAATAGCTTCTAAGGTATGATAAAAGCCAGTGCAAACTTGAGCTTATGGTCAAGCTACAGTGACAATTAACTTTGGCCTATGAAACAGTCAAAACCAAACACTCCTATATATGTGACTGTCTTGATTTTTTCAAAGGAAATTCCAAATTTTAAACTAAGAGCCTTAATTTTACTGACTTATTAACTTATATGAATACTAATAAGCAACTTATATCACAGAAATAAGCACTATGATTAGTTACACTACTATTGACTATTTTTGGTCTTTTTGAGTTTTTTAAGTGAAATGAAGAAACAAGCTAGATAACTACTGATTTTACTAATGAAATATGATTAAGAACTAACAATAAGCAAATAAAAACAACAATAAGCTACTGATAAGCACTATAACAGTCAAATGGAAATTTAAGCAAAAACTTAGAAAAGCTTACAACTGAATTGAACTGATGCACAAAGAACAAGGAACCAAGGACCAATCTAGCTTGTCAAAAACAAGCTAGATAACCCAGAGAAGCTTCCTGAACTAGCTTATCCACCCAGAAATAGCTTATGTTGACTTTGGTTGACTTTCATTGACCATATTGAATTCTTGAATTCAGGACTAGTTTAAACTATAATAAACTTAGAATAAGCTATGTAAAGCTTATATAAGCTATTAAAAATAGCTGAGAAGCTATTTCATATACTACTTATTAAGATTCTCATTCTCAGAACACAGGGAAATAAGAAAACTTGGAATTTTAAGTAACTACTGATAAATAATCAAAAACAACAATAAATACACTAATTTTACTTGTATTGATTGATTGAAATTCGAAATTACAACTTTAAGCTACTGGAAGTTAAAAAACAATTATTCTACTAGTTAACTACTTGCCAATAATGGCTTACAAAAGCTTCTATATATACAAGACTATGGTGGGATAATCCTAGCCGACTTCCTTGAACAAATCCCCACCATTCAATTGCTCCAATTTCATCTCCTTCGTACACTTGTAATTTTGGCGGGAAATCAGGAAATTGGTGGTTATCCTCTGATTTTGCTAGTGGGGAGTGGGAGGGATGCATTAATTGCATTTGGATGTGTTAGGTAACTTGTAGGAGGAGGGGGGATGAGGTGGTGAGTGGTATTGGTGAGGTGGGGGGTGACTGGGTGGTTTTGGCGGGTATGGTGGTATAAGGAAGACGGGTTTGACTTGTTTGACTGAGTGGTTAACTCAGACAAACAAGTTGGGCTTGTTTTTGGTTTGGGCTTAGGTAATAACTGGGTTGGGTAAAGGATTTAGTGGTTGGGTTGGTAAATGGGATGGGTAATTATTTTGGGTTAAGGGTTTAGTGTTGGATCCGGTTTTAGTTAATTAAATAATCATAGGGACCAATCTTGTAATTATTACATTCTTGAGGGGCTGAGTTGGTATCTTTCCAAAATATCTTCAAAGGATTAAACCTGCCACAAAATAATTACACAAGGACCAAAGTTGTATTTTTTTATCATTTTAAAACTTTAGGGACCTAATATGTAAATTTGGATTTTAGAGGGGTTTGTTTTGTAATTTCCCAAAAGTTATCAAAAGTGTTCCAATTTGTAAGTTCATGCATAGTACAAGGGTATTTTGTGAAATTTCAAGTTTTATAATACCCAGGGACCATTTTTGCCAATTTTGATACTTGAGGGGTAAAAGTTGCCAAGTTGTGTAAACTTTTATCCAGGGACTATTTTTGAATATTTTTGGTTTCCCATGGACTCAAGTTGACTTTTCATTTATTTAAAACCTTCAGGGACTAGTTTTGACAACTTTTGAAAGTTGAGGGACTGAAACTGCCAATTATGCAAACTTTGTTCGTTTTTCAACTGTTTTTAAACATTTTGCATCTGAAACATATAAAACACAATTCTGGGATAATTTCAGTATTATGATGCATTTCTGAGTGTTTTTGGATGTTTTGGCAGCCCAAATTAGGTAAAAATGATGAGTATTTAGACACTCATCAATACGACTCAATGATATCTAACTCTATGCCCTAGGACCTTCTTTTATAGACTAAGGAGTCCTAGTCGGCTTACAATACTTGTTCTCCAAGATAAATCTTTCCTAAATCTTTTATATACTTATCACAACTTACCATACATATCATATAAGCAAAACCGACTAAATAGTTTTAACAAATAACTAGCAGTTGTAAATTTAACTTTAACAACATTAACTCTTCAGCAGTCTTAACTCTGAACTAGCAGCATTAACTTTGTTCTGGCAGCATTAACTACTTAGTGTATTTCCTTGAAGTTCTTCAGCAGTTGTAACTTTGTAAGAGCAGCAATAAGTTGCACTATAATAAGCAGCAGTATCATCAAGAAGCTTTAATCCCAACAATCCTCCCCTAAACTTGATATTTCTCTCCAAAATCATCAAGTTTCTTCATTCAAAGCTTCACCATCACCAGGAGGATGCTTCCAAACACTTTACTTCTTGTTTTTATGTTGTATGATGAACCAAAGAAGGTTTTTTGCCATTTCACTATCATGCTCAATTGTAAGCTTCTCATTCAACATCATTGTCATTGTAGGTTTGGATAAGGGATACATCTTTTCCACCAACATGTAAATCTGAAGTCCTCCCATTGCCAAGGTATGAACTCCACAAGAGTCATATAGCTTCCAAAATAATGCTTTGTTTCCATACTGAGCTCTCCATACTTCATCTTCACAATGTGGTTCATACATTATTTTCAAATATCCTCATAAATCTCTATCATAGGCATTAGTTGGCCTTGTTGATCCACACTTATCCTTCACCAACTTCTACAGAGTTTTTAAATCCTCTCTATCAAATTTTTTTAGCATATGACCAAATGTGAGAAACATCTGGGATTTTCCATCAGCTCTTATTATCTCCCAATATGTTTTCTTTTCTTCTTTGTGAATCTTCCAATCAACAATGCTTGGGGGATTTGTTGCCAAAGGTTCAACATCTATAGGTATTTGCTCATCATCTGAAACAAGTACAATGTATTGTTTAATATCATCTGTACCTTTGTCATCAGCTTCCTTTTGCTCATTTTGCTCCACTTTTTGTTCATCCATCTTTTGTTTCTTAGGCATCTCTTGCTCTAACTCTGCTCCTACTCTCTTTGAACTACCTCCCACCACCTCTGTCTCCATATCAATGAATGTGTTGACTCTTTTGAACACTTTGTCAAACACTTCTTGGACCTTTTTAAAGCTCATATTCTTTAACTGACTAGGCTTCCAATTATCCATGTTCTTCAAGTAAGTACACATTATTGATCTTTGTTGAGCCTTAGTTGGTGGTTTGTTTCTCTTTGCTTCTGCTCTCTTCTTTGCAAAATGTTTCTTTCTTGTTTCTAAAAACTCCATAAACAACTTAGCCTTTTCAGCTTCAGTTAACTCTGCTTGCTCTTCATCATGCAATCTTTGAACCAATAGATAGTTAGCATCACACTTTGCATCAATATCTTCCCATGTGTTTAGCAAAGCAATACTTGCTTTTTCTTGAGCAGCTGCAAGTCTTTCCTCTTCATTAAATTGTGCTTTCAGTCTTCTAGCTTCTTCTTCATCAAGCTTAATTTATTTCTTCCTGGTCATAGGCTCTACCAAAATACCTTTTCCTTTGTCTTTTGATTGTTGTGAAGATATTTTTATTGTTGTTGTTGTTGCAGTTTCACTTGGCTCTTTAATGACAACCCCCTTGGTTGGTGGTTTTGTACTTTTCAGACCACCAAGAGCTTGAGCCAAAGTGAGTTCATCAGCAGTTATCTCAGTTGTTGCAGCAGCACTGTAAAACCCAAAATATTTGAACCATTTATTTTGCTTCATTTTGAACCTTAACCTAAGTTGAAATATTAATTATATGTCATAAAACTTTATCTTTTAATTATTTACACATTACAATTGATACTAAAACTAAATGAATCAAAAACTAACCTAAGTCCTAGCCTATTCTCACGTTTTGGATAAAATGAAGGGATAAGACCAAATCATTTAGTCATATTGGGAGGATTATCTGCTCCCTCCTAACCTTAGCAATATACACAACATTCCCATATATACCACACGACATTTCCATAGTAAATGACACGGCATTCCTAAAAATTTGTCATTCACATGCTTTCCCTTTGTCCCTCTCCCTCCCAAGATCGACAACCAGAAACCCTAACAAAAAAAAAAAAAAAAAAAAAAAAAAAAAAAAAAAAAAAAAAACCAGGAAACTAAGCCTAATCTCATTCGTTTGCTGCCAAGATTCAAGTGGAAGAAGATAACAAGTTGGTGTCGATTGCTGCAGCCTTGGTGATCGATTCTGTGTCAAGTCATTGCAGCCCTAGTATGATATTGGTGGTGTTGTCTTGGTTTTCTTCTTTTAATCTCTCATACATCGGCCTAAAGGTATTCATATACCTTTGTTTTCTTTCTCTCATTCGACACATACTCATGACTAAGCAAGACTAAGAAAATCATTGTAATCAGGTTAATATGCTGTTGTTGGCTTCGTTATTTTGTCACATGAAATCACACATGAATTAACAAGTTATACACCTCCTATGTTATTGTTTTGGGTCATGTGATTGTGAGTTGTTTTGTGTCGTGTTAGCAGCCTCTTGTCGACCTAAGACTAAACTAAAACGGGCCCTAATATCAGCCTTAATAACACATTGAATGAAGTATTTGTTGGGAATTAAGGTAAACAGTTGAAACTGTTGCATATAAGTTAGTACTGCTGGAAGATATTGAAGATTATACTAACAGTACAAAGTCAGTTAGTACGGTTGGTATTAGAAAGTTAGTACGGCTTATAATTTTTGTAATCGTATAGAAGATGAGTATAGAAAAGATTTTGTGTATATCTTACTTATATAGATGATAGTTATCTTGTACAGGAATCCTTAGTCTATAAAAGGATTGCCTAGGTTATTTAATAGAATACGAAGTTATACGTAAGTTCTTAGAAAAGATTCAAGGTTGTAAACCCTAGTGATAGGAGATCACTCGTATTATTGAATTAATAATATTGAATCGTTGAAGTGAATTATTTGTCTCTTGTTCATATATACATTGTTTCATTCGTGCATACAAAACACATCAAATAAATCTTCTGAGTGCTTGCTAGTAAATTCCGCGTGCTAGACTAGCATTATTCAAAGTATCTATCTAACACAAGGAGTGTGTGTAGATCCGGTCAAGTGGTATCAGAGCCAGGTTACTGATACTTTGATTTAGAAGATCCAGACGAATTTGTTTAAGAAGAAGATGGACATGGAGACAACTACAAGTCAAACCAATATTGCTGCTAAGCTACCAATGCTTAAACCCAATGAGTTCGATATGTGGAAACTAAGAGTTGAACAATTCTTTCAAGTGCAGGATTATACGTTATGGGAGATAATAGAAGATGGAAATTCTTTTAAGCCCAAAACTACAACAACTGTTGTTGAGGGTGTCTCTGAAACAAAGGTGCAGACCAAGCCATTGACTACTGATGAGAAGGCTCAGCACAAGAATGATGTTAAAGCAAGGAGCATGCTACTGATGACAATCCCCAATGATCAATTACTGAACTTCAGTAAATGTAAGCATGCTAAAACTCTTCTTGAAGCTATTGTTGCAAGGTATGGTGGGAATGAAGCCACCAAGAAAACTCAGAAGACCCTTCTCAAGCAACAGTTTGAGAACTTCACAGCAACAAGCAATGAGTCACTAGATCATATGTTTAATAGGCTTCAAAAGCTAGTGAGTCAACTTGCTGTTCTAGGAATTGAGATGCCTCAGGAAGATCTCAACTCAAAATTCCTAAGGCGTCTACCATCAGAATGGGCTATGCATGTGGTTGTCTGGAAGAATTAGCCAGACATTGATTCTATGAGTCTGATGGATCTCTATAGCAACTTCAAGATAGTAGAACATGATGTGAAGAAATCTGCTGTTTCAACTTCAAGCTCAAGTTCTGGAAATTTGGCCTTTGTGTCAACTCCCAGTACATCTAATCCAGAAGAAGAAGTTCAAGTTGTTGGAGCAGTTGGTACTGCTAACTCTAATAGTGGTACTGTTAGTAGTACTAATGGACTTTTGAATGAAGACACTTATTGTGCTTTCCTTACTACACAGCACAATGGTACTATGTTGACTCATGGAGATCTTCAAGAGATTGATGAAGATGACATTGAAGAGATGGATATCAAGTGGCAGCTCTCTTTCTCAGCTTGAGAGCTAGAAGATTCTTGAAGAAGACTGGCAAGAAGATAATCATAAACAACAAATGATGTTGCTGGGTATGATAAGTCAAAGATTGAGTGTTTCAATTGCCACAAGAAAGGTCATTATTCAAGAGAGTGCAGAATGCCAAGACAACAAGATGGTAAGAGCAGAGGATTTGGAAGTAAATCAAGGGTTGTGGAAGTTACAGACTCAAGCTCAAAGGCTATGGTTGCCATTGATGGCTTAGGGTTTGATTGGAGCTACATTGCAGAGGAGGAAGCAGAAGCATCAACAGAGATGGCACTTATGGCTTTCTCAGACTCTGAGGTACAAGTTTCTAAATGTTCTAAATCATGTGATGCATTAAAAGAATTAGAAACACTTAGAAAGCAGTATGAAAATCAGAGAATAGAGCTAAACCAGACTGCTTTTAATTTAGCAAATCATAAGAGAGGTTTGGCTGTATTAGAAGAACAGATAGTTCACTATAAGGAAAATGAGTCTACTTTTAGTGATACTGTAGCTATACTTAAGAGAGATTTGATGTTTAGGGAAAATGAAATTAGTGTGTTGAAACATGAACTGGAAAAGATAAAACAGGCAAAGGAAAACATTCAGATGAGTGTAGACACATTAGAGTTTGCATCTAAGGGTGTTAGTAAGATAGTTGAGTGTCAAATCCTCAATAAAGCTAAGTCAGGCCTAGGATACAAATTAGTTCCACCTCCATATAGGGGAATTCCAACACCTCCAGGAATTGACCTAGAACACACAGGACTACCTGAATTTCAACTACCCGAGCTTAAATATGGTCCTCAACCTAAGGAAAATGTAGTTGATAAACCTGTGTATGAGAGTGCAAGTGATGCCTCACTTTCTGAGGATAAGGTGTCCTCAGCTAAGGACTCAGATGCTCCAACCATAGAGGAATGGAATTCTGATGATGAGGATGATCAGGCTGTGGTTAAGCCTGTTAGTGTTAAAGTGGAGGAACCAAAAGTTCCCAAACTGGTCAAATCTGAGACTGTTAGGCCTAGAGCTAATGCAAAACCTTTTAGACCAACAGTTAGGTATGCAGAAATGTATAGAACCACAAACAAGCCAAGAGGTAACCAAAGGAATTGGAATGGCCTCAAATCTCACCAACTAGGTGATGATTTTGTTTGTTATAGGAAAGCTTGTTTCACATGTGGTAGCTTTGACCATCTTGCATTTTATTGCAACAATAGGGTAACTAGGTATTCAACTCCTAGGGTGAACTCAGTAAGACCTCCCACTCACCCTACAAATGCAAGAATGATACCTAGATCAGTTCTGTTAAGGTCTGGACTAAGAACAGTTAATACTGTTAGACAAACAGTTAGCACTGCTATCCCAGCAGTTCATACTGTCAGACCAAATAGACCTTTTTACCCTAAGACAAACAGTTCAAGGTGCAAAAATTCTTTCTAAATCAGCACCAACAACTGTTAAAAGACCATTTCAAAACAATGCAGTGATTAATAAACAAGTTTGGAAACCTAAAGTTGCAATTGCAAACCCAGCAGCTCATACTGCTAGGCAAGCAGTTAACAATGGAAGTTTTAAAAACACTGCTAAGGGAAATATGGGTAATGGTATTAATGCATCTACATCATGGGTTTGGAGACCACTTCAATCTAATGGTACTCCATCAGTTTTAAAAAGGTTTAATTATGTTGATGCTAGAGGCAAGCCTAAGTCTGTTATGGCATGGGTACCACAAGGAAATTAATTTTTCTTTTTATGTGCATTGTTAGTCATATGTTTGTTATGTTGTGAGACAAGTGCTTTGCACTTTGTTTCCTTGTTTGTGGACTAACAATTGCAGGAATGGATGATAAGCACCAAGGAATTACAAGTGCTTTATGTTTGTACTGAATGGTGACTTGGAGCTCAGTGTGTTATCTGTGCACACAACAAATGGTTATTGGTTCACCATGTCTAACCCACATAAGAACCAACTAGTCCAGAGCAAACAGTTTCTGGTAAAGACTAACCAAATCCGTTAATGGTTGACAATTTATCAAAAATTGTATGGTTATCAACTCACCATATCTAACTGTGAAGAGTTGGCTAGTCCAAAGCAAACGGCTATTGGTAAAGACATATCAAATTCGTTGATAGCTGATAGTTTGCTAAAAACTATATGTGTGTTATAATATTTTAGAAACCATATAAGTTTATACTGTTCTTTGAAAATTTTGATAAAGGTTTGTACTGCCAGTGCAAAGTTTATACTGCTAGTGTAAACTTAGTACTGCTGAACTAGCCGTTATAACTGACGTGTCAGTAATTAATTTTTGGTTAAAAACTAGCCGTTGGCGGTTTGTTGCGATTTTTACTGATTGAACTACGATTTTCGAGGGATCCTCTTCAAGATATTTTAACTTTTATTCTATTATATTCTAAAATAAAAGTTACCATATTCTTTAAGTCGGTTACATTAAAAATCAAAATTCTCTCAATAATATCTCATCTAACTTTCATCTTCTACTTTCTAACCTAAATCTTCATTTTTCACCACAGTTAAAATCAATCTTTACTAAGAACATCATGGCTAATTTGGATTTTGTCAAGACGCACAACCAAGTCGCTTTTCTTGAGAAAACAGAGGAGGGAGATGGACCGAAATTTTATGAGATTGTGGATTTTCTAAACCACTCCAACATAAGGTATGCTTTAACTGTCTCTCCTACACTTTATGTCTCTCACATCACACAGTTCTGGCAGAATGCAACTGTCTTGACTAGTGAAGATGGAGACTTAGAAATCCATTCTGAAGTGGATGGCATATTGTTCATTGTTACCGAGTCTGCACTTAGGAGACATCTTAAGTTGCAAGATTCAGATGGTATCAACACTATGCTTAACACTGAAATTTTTGAACAAATTTCAAGAATGGGGTATGACACATCCAACCAAAAATTGACTTTTCAAAAAGGATGTTTCTCCCCACAATGGAGATTTTTGATACATACTCTTTTACATTGCTTAAGTCCCAAAAAGACAGCATGGGAGCAATTCAGTAGCAATATTGCTATTGCTCTTATTTGTCTGTCAACTAACAAGGTCTTTAATTTTTCAAAATTTATTTTTGAGAGTATGGCATCAAATGTTAACAGCAAAACCAAGTTTCTTATGTATCCAAGATTTATTCAAACTCTTTTGAATAAGAAAAAGAATTTGCCTTCAAAACCAACAGAAACTTTTCCTACACCTAGCCTACAATCAAAAGTTTTTCAAAACATAGCTATGGCAAGTAGATTGTTTTCAGGGGTAGTAGTACCTCTCTTTCCAGAAATGCTTCAAATTGAATTAAGTGAAGGTTCAGAAAACCCATCTGATCCCCATCACACACTCAATCAAAATCCTGAAAATACACAAACACCCCCAACCATCACAACTTATAGGAGAAGGTCTCAACCTAGTCATACTAGAGTTGCAACTGGATCCTTGCCCCATGATTCACCACTCCTAACAGGTCACATAGTTAGAAGTAATGAGGGCAGTTCTTCACAAAATGAATTGATGGCTCTTTGTACCAAGTTGTCAGCTCAAGTAGAATCTTTGGAGAAGGAGCTCAAGTCTCATAAAGCAAATTTTGCCAAAGTATACACCAAGCTAACTGTTAGGGTGAAGAAGCTAGAAGAACATCTAAGGAGGAAATGGGCAAGAGCAGTATTAGTTGAAGATTCTTCTGATGGTGATTATTCAGATGACATAGATGATGATGGTGGTGATTCTCCCAAACAGGGGAGGATATCAGATAAAGGCAAGGGGGATAGTTCTAAAACTCAGGGGAGGCATGATGAAGGCACTAGTGAACATGATGAAAGTTTTGGTAATGTTGCTGATATGGACGTTGAAGATCAAGAACAACAAGAAACTACTCAGAAAGAAGAAACAGTTCATACTGCTGGTATATAACAAGAAACAGTTCATACGGTTGAAATAGAACAAGAAACCGTACATACTGCTGAGACACATTCAGATACTGCTGAGACAGAGTATGAAAGAAAAAGACCAGCAAAGGGAAAGAAGCCAATGACATCTGAAGAAGCTGAACAAGAACAAGAAAGACTCAAGAAAGCAAAACCAAAAACTCAAGCACAAATAGAATTTGATGAAAAGGTTGCAAGGAAACTTCATGAAAGAGATTTAGCAGATGAACAAGCTCAGATAGATCTTGATGCATAATTAGCAAAGAAGATGGCTGCAGATGATTTAAGAGATATAGCTGAGTTTATGGAAAGAACAAGGTTAGAAAAGGTTGCTGCTAATACTGAAGTTGATCAAGAAGTCTTCAATGAACAATTACAATATCTGTTAGATTCTGATTTGATTATAAGAGCTCAAGCAATGATGATTCTTAGAGATAAAGATCTAAGTGAAGAAGAGAAGTCAGAGAAACTTAAAAGTTTTATTCTTTCTAAGAACAAAGAAGTTGCTTGGGAAGCTTTTATGCAGAAGATTAGAGATAGGCAAAAGCATGGTTACAAGACAAAGATGCCTACACATAAAGAACAGATGGAGTTTATGAAAAGCTATTTGAAGAATCAAGCTTTATGGAAAAAGAGTTACTTTATAGGAAGAACAGATGATCAGATTAAAGAAGCTTTTTATAGTGCTTATGCTAGATTGAACAGATCAGTTGAAAGGGATACCACAACAAGAAAGAAAAGAGATGCTAAGTTGTTAGAATCTAATGTAGCAAAGAAACAGAAGAAGGATGCTGAAGGAGTGACTGATGACAAATTAAGAGTATGATAGTGATAGTCCCTGAATCCGCTAACATCAAGCCTTTGCAAGCAAAATATCCCATTATTGGCTGGGAAGTATTCACAGAAGGTAGGATGAAAGGGTGGAAGATTATAAGACTTGGTGGAACTACTGAAAGATACAAGCTGTTTGAAGATTTACTCAGAGGTTTTGACAGAGAAGATCTAAATCAGTTGTGGAATTTGGTAAAAGAGAAATTCAGAATTGAAGATCCACTTGAAGATAAAGACAAAGAACTATGGGTTCAATTGAAGAGGATTTATGAACCTGATAGTGGAGAATCAATTTGGAGGTTTCAAGCTGAAGTCAAGGATGTCTCTTGGAAACTATTTGATACATGTGGAGTGCATAAAGTTTCTACCAAGGATGGAATAGAAATTTATATGTTGGTGGAAAAAGAATACCCTCTCAGATCAGGTGTTTTATTAGCTATGATAACAGTTTCACTTAAGGTTAGAGAAGATTCTGAGATGGCAGATATGTTAGTCACAAAGATATTTAATTTGGCAGTGCAAAGAAAAATCAGTGACAAGAGATTATAATGATAGATGTTTGGAAGAATCCCCCCATCATAGGAGATGAAGCTTAATTTGAAGAAACTTAGTGATTTGCACAGAAATCATAAGTTTAGGGGAGGATTGTTGGGAATTAAGGTAAATAGTTGAAACTGTTGCATATAAGTTAGTACTGCTGGAAGATATTGAAGATTATACTAACAGTACAAAGTCAGTTAGTACGGTTGGTATTAGAAAGTTAGTACGGCTTATAATTTTTGTAATCGTATAGAAGATAAGTATAGAAAAGATTTTGTGTGTATCTTACTTATATAGATGATAGTTATCTTGTACCAGAATCCTTAGTCCATAAAAGGATTGCCTAGGTTATTGAATAGAACACGAAGTTATACGTAAGTTCATAGAAAAGATTCAAGGTTGTAAACCCTAGTGATATGAGATCACTCGTATTATTGAATTAATAATATCGAATCGTTGAAGTGAATTATTTGTCTCTTGTTCATATATACATTGTTTCATTCGTGCATACAAAACACATAAAATAAATCTTCTGAGTGCTTGCTAGTAAATTCCACGTGCTAGACTAGCATTATTCAAAGTATCTATCTAACACAAGGAGTGTGTGTAGATCTGGTCAGTATTAAAATAAAAAAACCCTAGGCATATGTAATATGGTTAACGAGGGGGGGGGGTTAACAAACTATGATTTTTTGTAAATGAACCTTGTTGTTTTGCTCGTTAATCTTTGGAATGTTGGGTTGTGGGTGTAAATCAACTTGTGTCTAAAATCTGGATAAATCATGTTGCAAATGTCATGTTTAAAGTGGAATTAGATTTGTGGTCTCGCTAGGGTAAAGTAGGGTTTAAAAGGGATTGGAGTGTTGTGATTTTATGCGTACATGCTGTCCAGAAAATGGGTGTTGTTGCAAGGGGTCTAATTTAATGATAACCACATGTTTTTGCATAATTCTTGAGTCTAAAATAGAGTTCGTGGAGTGTACTATCTGAATACTAAATTTTGTGGTCATTAGAGGTTGGTAAAGTAGTCTTTCGATTTTTAGAAGGCTAGTTGTTGAAATTGAGAAATTGAGTCTGGAAATTACTTGGTGTTTTTGAATTTTCATTTTCAAACTAAAAGGTCTAGGAAGCCCCAATTTTGGAAGGGGAATATTTAATATGTCTATTAGTTACTGGAATTTTTATAAATTTTTTTGAAGGGTTCTCATGGAGTAAGCAAATGCAAACTTTCTGGGTGTCTGTGCAGTTATCTTTTTAGGCAGGTTTGGGAAAACGATTTTTGAAATGGTACTATCATAATGAAATAAAATATGAGAAAATTATAGTAAGTGCCCAACATGTATAGGTATCTATGATAAATAATTTAGCTTCCCAGTAGACACTTAAGTATGTTGTAAAATTCATAAATATCGGGACCAGAATAAGATAAAATCTGAACTATATTAAAAGTTAAGAATTTAGTGTAACCTAACCCCATTTAATGTGTTTTGACCTAAGTAACATTTTTAAGGTTAATATGGATACTATTAAATATGTGTTAACCTATTTTCATTATTGAAACCCTAATCACATTAATGAATGGTAATAAGTAATTAAGAATCCGTTATGACATTAAATGAGCTAATAAGTATATTATGAACCCTATATCCGTGTAGATTTGTTGAAGGAGGCGTGATGTTGTTTCCTTGTGTTCACTTTTCCGTTTGCTTCCTTTCATTCGTGTTAAGGTACATATACTCTGCCCTTTCTCAGTAAGGGTATTTCATGACTTAATTCCTTGATGTTTGATATTCTGATTTATGATCCATTTGGTATTCGCTTGGTTGTTTTGTCTGATATGATTCGTTCGTTATCTCCTGTGACTTCAGTTTTTGAATCCTTTGATACATTGTAAATCCAATTGATATTATAACTTCGTGTGAAAACCTTTCTTAAATATATTATGATAATGTTTTGAGAAAAACTGTTTTAAAATAATTGCTATGAAACCGAGGCGATACCACTTTTATATGAAGGTTTAATGACTTTTATGAAAACTGCTTTTAAAAGAATACGTTTATGAAAACAGTGTTTAAATGATTTTCACAATTACTTAATCCATTTTTCCTCTATCTTTTCCTTAAATATTTCTCATGATTTGTACCCTAATTCATTCACCGTTTTGCTATTCTGATTTATGATCCACATTTGGTTATTATGCATTTGCTATTCTGTTGATATGACTCATTCAATTGGTATTATCTTTGTTGGATAATTGATAATTATCCTTTATGCTTTATTTGTATCATGTGTTTCATTCTATTGCCCGAGCTATTTGTTTTGAACTAGTCATGGAGGTACCATGACCATGTCATAGAGGCACCTATGGCATGACACTATCTGTGGCGGTGTGATTAGTCCACAACTTTCCCACTTATGCTATATAGCAACCATGGCCGCCATACTTATTATTATTATATTAACATACGTATGCACAGTCTCAAATTTGTATATGTATATCTGTTTTGTAGGGAGCGTATGGATGCATCCTAGGTACTTTGTTCAGTTCAATTATTTAGTGAATGGATTGTGTGTGTGCCATACACCCCATTTCACTTCTGGTACATTGTTAGCTAGCTACTCCATTTACACTTTGCTATGATTATGATTATGTTTATCTGTTTTGGGTCTATTTATGTATCATGTCTAGACATATCTGTTTAGGGCTCGTGGGCATTCCTTTGTTATTCCTGATTCCTTATTCATTCATTTATTTTCTCATGATTTATGGTATATTGTTCAGCAGGTTTTCTTAGTTTCGTTTCGTTCATTCGTTTTCTTATTACCTTTCTATATATATATCTGTTCACTGGGCTTTTTAAGCTCAGCCGCATTTTCTTTTCCTGCGGCAGGTTTTAAGAGGGAAGTTGGGTTTTGAGTGAAGAGTGCTTAGGAGCTCTTAGTGGACTGTACTATTGATAGCTCCCCCTGGATTAGAGTTGGACTTAGAGTTTTCATTTTGACTTAGTTTGTGTCTTAGTTTTGGAAGTTGTTATGTTTAGATTGATTACATTATTATTATCTTTTAGAATACTTTTGTAACTATTGTATTATTAAAGTCTTCCGCTTGCGTATGTTCTGTTTGACGCCATAAATGTGACATTTGACCCGTTCTCGGATGGGGGGTGTTACAATTTTGGTATCAGAGCAAAGGCTTTGACTTGTAGTACAAAAAAATCATGACCTGTGAATATTAGGCCCTTAGGTTTGCACTATAGGAGCTTATGAAACAACCTTTGAGAATTTACCTTAGGATTTCCACTCTGGAAGAACTTAAGATATGACCGGTGAGGATTGGGTAGACTATGTGATAAGACATTTGTTAGGTATTTGCTTACGCATCACTCTGATTCGTACCCCTACCTTTTTGTTAAGCCCCCTCTAAGATCATTATTTCTGAAGATTTAGGAAACTTATCATTTTGCACAGTTTAAGTTTAGTGACCAAGTAAAAGTATTATGGTTATGCCTTACACTATATGAGTTTTATTTTTTCCGACCTTAACCTCTGGTTCGTTTGTTAATCATTTAGATGCCTCTTCGACCATTCTGATGGATTCTGATGACCATGATGTGTTTAACACATTCTGTGATATCTCTTACTTTTGCTAAGCATATTAAGGTTCCCTCTACACTATTAAGTTATGCCTTAACCCTTTCCATTCCTATGAGAAATCTGGTTTTGAGTAACCATGAGTATAGGAAACTATCCATTTCGTTCTGACAATAGGATTCATTCTGCTAAATTGTTTCCTTTAGAAGTATACGGTTTCGATGCCATTCTGGTATGGACCGGTAGACTGAGCATTTAGATGCTAACTACTAGCATACTATACGTCTCACATTTGGCATTTTGAAAAATCCTGAATTCGTTACCATGATTTCCTACTGATTAACCGTTGTTATAATTACTACCCTGAAAACTCGTACTTTATTCTTCGCGGTTGTAAAGGTTTTTCTAGCCCCTATTTAATACACCATTGGATGGATCTTCCCTTTAGAGTCATTTTGCAATCTGAATTTTCTCGATGTAATTCCTGAACGAACCACCAAGATTTCCACCAGAATGTGAAGTTGATATGACATGGTACAAAGAGATGGTTTAATCACGACTCGAGGTGGAATATGATACCAATAAAGGCATGATTATATGATGCAAGTATTATGACGCCTGATCAACGTGATAATACAAACATCATATAACTTGAACTTATTGGGAGCATAAGATATCTTGAGAAGTACCAGAACAGTAATGTCTGATGAGACAGAATTCTATCCGTATGGAGCGACGTTTTGCCTAAATCTAAAACTCCGTATTGAATGAGGCCATTTAGATGGGAAGAACTGAAGGAACAGCTTGTAAGTGGTTTTAAATTGTCCGAGTACACCTCCGTGGACTACCCTGGTTTTATTCGTAAAGAGGAAGGATAGTAGTTGGAGATTATGTGTTGACTTCTGAAAGCTGAACCGTACTACTGTTAGAAACCGTTATCCACTACCTCAAATCAAAAATGTGCCTGATCAATTTTAAGACGCGAAGTTTTCCTTTAGATGGATTTATGGTTTGAAGATATTCCTAGAACTGCCTTTCGTATCTGTTACGGCCACTACTAGTGTTAGTGATGCCAACGGTATTGGCTAATGCTCTGACTGTTTATAGGCTTGATGAATCGTGTCTTTCATGAGTACTGGGACAAATTTGTCATAGTATGACATCTTGGTGTATTCAGAGATGAAGGAGAAACATGAGGATCATTCTCGTATATTGTTTGAAATGTTGCGTTAGAAGATTCTTTAAACAAAATTCTCGAAGGGTGATATTGTGGTTGGCACAACAGACGTTCTTAGCAGATGGTATCATTTTGGATCCTCTGAAGATTGGGATTATCACTAAATGGTCAAGACCGACGACAGTTACTGGGGATAGAACCTTTGATTCTTGCAGAAGGATTGTGGAAGATGTTCACAACTGGCATTATCGTTGACGAAGCGTATGAGAAGAGAGGAGAAGTTTAGTTGGGATGAGGAACGAGAACTGAGTTTGAAGAGATGAAACAGGAATTAGCTTCTTGGTGGGTACCAATTTTGGGAATGATTTCAAGAAGAGACTTGGTTATACACTTGTGGAGCACGGGAAGGATATCGCTTATACACCAAGACAACTAGAACCGTAGGAGGTGGAATATCCAACATATAACTTGGAGTTGGCAGCAGTGATCATGTCCGAGATTCGCGTTTTACTTCACAGTTCCAGGGAGAATTACAGAAGTCTTGAAGAACCAGACTCAAGTTAAGATTTCTTTTCACACTCAGATAAATGGACAGAAGGAATGAACTATTCGGACTTTAGAGGATATGTTGAGATCCTGTACTTTGGTAGGGATGGAAGTATAGAACATCTTTTATTGGAAGGAGGTTAGATAGCTACTTATTGAAGATCCGGAGTTGATTATAGTGACTGAAAGAATATGTTGATATAAATAATGCCTAAACACGTTATTAATATTTTTCGATATCTCTTATATTTTGATAATCACAAAATGTAAAATCATTAATCGGAAAATTATGACGTAAACAAGTATTTAGTTGTAAATATCTATTTCTACAACTCAAATCACATAAGGTATGAATGAACTAATGCTTAATGCATTGTATGATCAAAAGAACATTTTCTTAAACACTAGATTTTTTATAAAATGTCAAAAACATTTTATATCTTTTAGAAAAACATTTTTGGTAATAAATAAAAAGGTTTAATTCATTATAAATTTATGAATTCAAATTTTCAACCAAAATCAGTAAAAATGTTCCAGAAAAACCTTCCCCACAAAAAGACAAAACTGGGCAACGGCTAGGGAGGGGCGGCCCCCTTAATTATACTAGGCGGCCCCCTTAAAATTAAGGGGACCGCCCCCCTATTTAAGGGGGCCGGCCACGCTCCAGTAGGTTCCAGCTGTCCAGTTTTTCTGCCTATAAATACCAGCCTTCCCCTGGATTTTTACTCACCTTTTGCACCCCAAACCTTCTGTTTTAAATCTTGTAAATCCTTTCCAAAAACCCTTTGATCATACTCTCTTAAGCATTGGTTTCTAAGTGATCCAAGCTTCCACCATCAAAGTATTATAGCTTAACTCATATCATCATTGTAGTTGTGTAAAGTGTTGTATAGTTGTGATAAGTAGATCTAAGTGTAAGTAACTAGTTGTGTTGTAAAGAAGTAGTGTAGAAGTTGTTGTGAAGTAGTCGTGAAGAAGAAGTCGTGAAGAAGTCGTGAAGCCGTCGTGAAGAAGTCGTGATTAAGTTGTGTAGAAGTTGTGTACAAGTCGTGAGATTGGTTCTAGCTACGATTAGAACTCGACATCTAGCTTTGTGTCGTTAAACCGGTGTAAGCTAAAGTTGTGTAAGGTTTCTCCGCCATAAGGGAGTTTGTTGACATAGTGAAGAAAACTCTCGAGTAGGTGACTCGAGGAGTGGAGTAGGGCAAGGAAGGTGTCCTTGTAGCCGAACCACTATAAATCTTCGTGTTGTGGTTTGATCTTTCCATCTCTATCTTTTATTTCATTATATTTACTTTACTTGTCTTGCTTATCTATATTTGTTCATATTGATCAAGAGTTGAATTCACATAAGATAGAATCGAAGTTTCAAAAAGTAAACAAAAGTTTTCATAAATTAAAAAGACGTAAAACTATTCAACCCCCCCTTCTAGTTTTCCACAATTGGTATCAAGAGCCACGTCAAACAAGATTTTTAAAATAAACTGTATTTTAAAACTTGAAACGATCTATGGAATCTGAAAAATATTTAGAAGGGCAATCTATGCAAAGACCACCACTATTTGAAAGTGATGGATTTTTATATTGGAAAAATCGATTCGAAACTTATGTGAAGTCAAAAGATCTAGATCTTTGGCATGTTATTACTAATGGTGATTTTTTACCTATTCAACATAATCTTGAAACTAAAAAGGATGAAGTTGTACCTTTTGAAAAACAAAGTGATGATTTAAAAAGAAAACTTTCTAAAAATAATGAGGCTAAAATGGTTATTTATAATGCGTTACCACGTAAAGAATACGAAAGAATCTTTATGTGCGAAACCGCAAAAGAAATTTGGAACTCTTTACTAATAACTCACCAAGGTAATAGTCAAGTCAAAGATAATAAAATAGATCTTCTTGTTCAACAATATGATAATGAGTTTGCTAGGTTTAACACAATCATCACAAGTTTAAAGGCACTTGATGAGAGTTTTTCTAGTAAGAATTTTGTCAGGAAATTTCTTAGGGCTCTTCATCCAAAATGGCGAGCTAAAGTTACGGCGATTGAAGAATCGAAGAACTTGTCAACTCTTCAACTTGACGAGTTGATTGGCAACTTGAAAGTCTACGAAGCAATAATCAAGAAAGACTCCGAGATGGTCAAAGGAAAGAATGTGTGCCATACACCCCATTTCACTTCTGGTACATTGTGAGCTAGCTACTCCATGTACACTTTGCTATGACTTTGCTATGATTATGATTATGATTATGATTATGTTTATCTGTTTTGGGTCTATTCATGTATCATGTCTAGACATATCTGTTTAGGGCTTGTGGGCATTCCTTTGTTATTCCTGATTTCTTATTCATTCATTTATTTTCCCATGATTTATGGTATATTGTTCAGCAGGTTTTCTTAGTTTTGTTTCGTTCATTCGTTTGCTTATTACCCTTCATTATATATATATATATATATATATATATATATATATATATATATATATATATATATATATATATATATATGTTCACTGTGCTTTTTAAGCTCAGCCGCATTTTCTTTTCCTGCGGCAAGTTTTAAGAGGGAACCTGGGTTTTGAGTGAAGAGTGCTTAGGAGCTCTTTGTAGACTGCACTGTTGATAGCTCCACCTGGATTAGAGTCGGACTTAGAGTTTTCATTTTGATTTAGTTAGTATCTTAGTTTTGGATGTTGTTATATTTAGATTGATTACATTATTATTATCCTTTAGAATACTTTTGTAACCATTGTATTATTAAAGTCTTCTGCTTGCGTATGTTCTGTTTGACGCCATAAATGTGACATTTGACCCGTTCTCAGATGGGGGGTGTTACAAGCACTATCTTCACCAGCAGCACTAACTGTTTCTTTAGCACCAGCAACACTATCTTTAAGCCCAACAGTACTAATATCTACACTGGTAGTAGTAACTTGATCACCAACAATACTAACCTTAGCAGCATCAACCATTACTTCAACAACATTTTCACCAGTATTAAAATCTTCAACACCAATATCTTCTACACTTACCAAGGTAATTCCAGCATCATTACCTTCATCAACCATCTGCTCATCCTCCCTTGCATCTTTGTCCTCATTCCCCCCCTGTTTGGGAGCATCCTCCCCCAAACTTTGTACATCTTCTGAAAATTCCAACCTGGATGTTGAACTAAGTTTATGTAACCTTTTCAATCCATGAGATTTTGACCTCTTTTTCCCTTCAAGCTTCTTCACCCTCTTCTTCAAATATGTGATCTCCTGTTGTTGAGAAGAGGTGATCTTCTTCAGGTCAATAACCTCCTTTTGCAAATTGGTACAAAGTTCCATCAATTCAGTTAGTTTAATACTATCCTCATCACTTCAGAGTGTGTTACCTCTCCCGGGAGGTGAATCATTGGATTGTGTAGGTACAACCTCAAACCTAGTTTGAGCATCCATACCCCCATGGTTTCTTGGCACCTAGACCATCACTTGAATCAGTTCCATGGCAACTAGACTCATTGGATGTTGCCTTGGATTGGGTCTTACTTATGTTACTACTGTCCTGCTCTGCATCTAAGCTAGTAGCAGTAGTAGCAGCCCTCACCAAACTGTGACCCCTCTCCTTATGCACAGCCTCATCTGCTACAATACCAGTAGGTGCACTAGACTGAGGTATCTTAGTGCCCTTTCTCTTTGTGATCCTACGTTTATAGGTCTTTTGAGGTTGAGAGGATGATGGTTGTAAAACTATGGGTTTGTGATGGGGATCAGTGGGGATTTCTGAACCTTCACCCATTTGTTGTTAGCCTTGTACCAGCATTGTTTGAAACAATGGTGTTACTTTACCAGAAAAATCTTTACCAATTCTTTTCATATTGCTAAAAATCTTTTTGGTGTGAGAAGGGGTAGTATAAATTCTCTTATGAGTTACCTTCTCAATAAATTGATTATCCAAAAATACTTGCAAAAACCTTGGATACATGTAAAATTTTCTTTGATGATCGAAGTTCTTAACCATACTATCAAAAATTAGCTTTGAAAAATTAAACTTTTGGTCTATAGCCAAGCAGATTATAGCAGAAGCCATATTGCTGCTAAACTCATTCCATGAAGTTGTTTTAGGACATAAACATTGCAAAACAGTATGGATAAGAAATTTCTACTGTGGGGAAAAGAATGCTTTGTAAAAAGTTAGGTTTTCAGACTCTTTCTCATACCCCATCAGATTAAGATTTTCAAAAATAGCAGAGTTTGGTAAACACTCAACAACTACATCATCTGCTAGGTAAAGATTTCTCCTAATAGACGTTTCAGTGATGATGATTTCCTGCCCATCTACAACGGCATGAATCTGTACTTCCTCATTGAGTGTTTTGACCATAGCAGAGAACCAAAAATGTTCAATGTGGGAAACATATTGTAACACCCCGAAAATCGGGTCGCAGCGGAAGATGATGTGGCTGGGGTGCTACTAAATTGGTACCATAACACAGAGTAAAGAGAACGGATTTACCGTATCCGTTTAAAAGAAATTTCTATAATCAAAAGTACTTTGTTTTACATCATTCAATATAATGCGGAAATATAGGCCCATAAAAGAAATAACGTGGTCCCCAAATGAATATTAGAGTAACTTGATCCTATAACCATGCCATGCCATGCCAAAATCCGCCAAAGGTAAGCTGATACTTTAAGAACCTGAAAATACATGCTAAAATGTGTCAACACGAGGTTGGTGAGTTCATAAATTTAAGTAAACGACAAGTAACAAATGGACCCCAAGAATTCAAAGACCAATATATTCCAAATATAGAAAGAGTTATTGTCGTATTAATTTTATGACACCGAAGCCTTAAGATTTCTATTTTGAGCATACGTTTGACATACCAGTCAAGTGGGGAAACCACCCGGACACCCAAAGTTTCTGGTAGATGTCCACCTAGGACATCCAAGGTTCCTCAAATGATTATGCGTCCGTTTGACATGCCAGTCAAGTGGGGAACACCACCCGGACGGGGAGTTCAATCCCAATAGATCTATTCACAACATTCGCGCTTAACGGTTCATAATATAGGCAATATGTAATAGTTTAATGCACTTGTGTCCATAAGAAAATAATCAAGTGTGTAACAGGTAATCACATAATGCTTTCGAGTAACAAATCAAGGGTTTCAACCAATTAGTTTTGTTTGAGAAAACAATTCACGTTTCAAGTAAAACGAGCATGGAGTTTAAATATAAACGAGCATGTATTCTCCCCCAAAACAGTTATAAAACAAGTAAAAGTAGGGGCCATGAACTCACCTGGAACAACTGATATGATAACGAAAGGAAAGTGCACGGAATTGAGGCTCGGAAACTATTCGCAACCTAATATGAATGATATGTCTTAGGTTCGAAAACAAGGTCGTGCATGCAAGTTCGTATACTATTATATCACTTGTACATGTTTGTTGCAATATTTATCGACAAAAATATAGTTGCGTCAATGTGCCTATTTATTAAGCAAAGTAACCCTTTTTAGAAAACGTATCTTGTTAATCTCGTGATTAAACTATGGTCGTCTTGTTAATGAGTATTTTGAAAACCTCTAACGCGCCTAACAAGTATACATAATGTTATACCATTTTTGTTTACGTCATTTTAGCCAAAATACACCCTAAAGTGTCCAAAATCCACCTTAAATATTTCCATCAGCTTTCTAATAGCCAAAAATAAAGGCTGTCAAAAGTTATATTTCGTCGCAACTTCTTTAGGCCATAACTTTCTCGTCTTAGCTCCGATTCTTAAGTTTTATATATCCCCGGGTTCGTGTTTAAGTATACTAACATGTTTTTAGTGCCTCGGCTAGTCTAGTTAACTTTTAACATCAGTTTTTACCTCTTAAAAATTCCCATCAGCAACTATATTTTCAGAAAATTCATTTTCGTCACACAACTTAAAACTAACGTATTTAACTCATTCAAGCGGCTACGTTTTCGTTATAGAGTCTATTTTCTATATTTCTAGCATAAACTTGCCACCAAGTTACTGATTTTTCTGTGGGAGGTCGAATGGGACAGCCTCTCTTCTAAAAGCGTCAAAACATGTTTCCTAGCCTTCTAGTTATCCAAAACCGCTTAACAACAACTCCAAAACTAATCCTAGCTCTTCCACCGATTTCTCAACGTGTCAATAGTGATTTAACAATAAACCTTAGCAATATTTAAAGGTTCCATTTCTCATGAATTTAAATGACCATCAAGACTAGTTAAGATCACAAGCTCACTAGTTTATATATATATATATATATATATATATATATATATGGTGTTTTTATCTCCACTTTCTTGTTGAGAGTTATAACCAATTAGTTTGTTCATGATAAAAATTTGTTCAAGAAATAGCCATTAGTTAAAAGATTATTGGGGTTATAAGGTTTTATTAACATGTACAAAGTGATAAACAAGTATATGCAACTTGAGGCTAATATCGTGATATAAAGAGTGAAATTTATCAAGATAAAGCGTTACTTACTTAGGGAGATTAGTGTGATGAGGAGGTAATTTACTTGATTAACCCAAGATTAGTGCTTCTAAACCCTTACAAGTATGTCCTAATGATACTTGAACTAACCAAAACAAGTTTTCTTCTTCCTCTTTGCTCCTTGGTGTGTCAATTTGTATGAGAGGGTGAGAGTAGTTTTATTTTCTTTTCTCTTGTGCTAGTTGTAAGTAAATGTTTAAGTCTTACATGTATATATATATGCAGTAGAATGTCAAAATGAGAATAGTTGGTAAAAAATTATCAATGTGGCTAGATTTGATGATGTTGGCCGAATTGGGGGTGGGGGGGAGGGGGGCTAGGAGGGGGGCAAGACTTGGTCAAGCATGCAATTGCAAATCCTTGTTTCATGGGAGGCTTAAGTTTGTATAAAAGGGGGGCGGGGTGCGGAAATAGGTAAGAAATAAGAGTAGAAGACTTAAGTTTGTATAAAAGTGTATATATTGTATGTATTGAGTATTAAAAATAGGTATTGGTTATCGGTTTTGTGATTAATGTAATTTACGCGTAATTATACGTAAAGAATAAAGAAATTACATTAGGTGTAATGAAATATTTTTGGAACTTTGGTAATAATTTAGGAAGTATAAAAATGCGTTAAAAATAATTGTTAGGAGTATTGGGTATATCGGGTGTTAAATTTAAATTGCGAATAGCGTTTGTTAAATTAACAATCGTAAGTAAATAAAGAAAAGAAATTTTTCTCAGGGATTAAAATTTCGAACCGGAGTAGGAGTAAGGTGTTGGAATGTTGTGGACTAAATATAGCCTAAATTCCTAGTGCTCAAGAGGGTTGCTCCTAGTTTTATGTTTATTTAACTAATGAGTTATACGTAAAAAGTGTTCTTGTAAAATTTCAAAGTAGTAAATTAGAGTTTGAAAATAGATGTTGACGTGGAAAATTACGGGTTGTTACACATATATAGTAGGATTCACAGTTAATGCATACCTTATAGGGTTTGCATTCAAGAAATCAATTATCTTTGCAAATCCTTCACTTTCAGTAGGTTTCTTTAAAAACGCAACCACGTTGTGAGTATCAGCAAATTTTAGGTTCGACATTTGTGGTGATTGGTGGGTTTTATGATTAGATGATAAAATTGAGTTAGGGTTTGTGATTAGAGAGAATTATGTGCGAATGAAATCGATTAAACTGAATGATTGGTTGATATAAGCCCTTAATCGAATAAATTATGAAACAGTCCCCTCGACAAACCAACAATAGTAACCTTAGCAGCATTAAGCTATGCCTAGCAACATTAATCCTGAGACACCAGCATTAACTCCAATTCCACACCAATCCAACACTTTTCTTTTGCTTTTCCTGCAAAATGTTAGTCCAATAACCAAAAACAAACCAACATATTTTGCATCTTATGTTTTTTTGGTTTTAAGGATAACAGCATTAAGTGTAACTAACAGCAGAAACTTAGCAGTTTTAGGTATAACTAGCATTACTAACTATACTTAACAACAAAAACTCTTTATAACTTGAATAACAATACTAATCCATACAAAACTCTACAAAAACATAAAAAGATCACTTTTAAAGATTTAAAATTCCAATACTAGCAATCAAATATGGAAATCTACTTACATCAAAAGCTTTTTTAAGCAAATCTGCAACATTCTTATCAGTATGGATTTTGATCATTTGAATCAATTTCTTTTCTTTGCAATCTCTAATAAAATGATGTCTGATCTCTATATGCTTTGTTTTTGAATGAAAAACATGATTTTTAATTATGCAGATAGTACTGCTATTGTCAATAAAGATTTTGGTATGCATAAAATTGTACCCATAATCAAGTAGTTGATTCTAAATTCAAAGCACTTGTCCACAGCAACTTGAAGCAGCCACATGTTTAGCTTCAGTTGTGGAATTTGCAACCACTGTTTGTTTCTTACACTGCCATGATATCAATCTATTATGTTAGGAATAAAAAGTCTTCATACTTAGTACAGCCAAGCCAAGAGTTAGTACTGCTTAATTACAATTGTTGGAGTATGCTCCTGTCATAATAACTAGTTATATGGCTAGACATATGTGAGCCTATGGGGTCACACACATATACACTGAGGTACTACTTTATGTATCGTGTTTATTGTATTTACGATATATAAATAACCTTACGTAACTCGGGATCACTATTGGGCTTCTAATGGCTAAGTAAAGGACTTAATCCATTGGACTTGGAAATCAAATGGGAAGCCCATTTGAGCCCAATATGTGGCCGGCCTAGGAGGGCTTTCAAAGGGGATTTTATTTTTGAAATTTGGTCAAATATATGGGAGATATCTTCTCATAATTGGGATAACAATTTACCAATTTTCTCCCTCTTTTCTCTCCCATAAGTCACGGCAAAAACAATATACCCACCTAGGGTTTTTGTTTTTTGATCTCTCTTTTGAATCTTGTTCATTCAAAGGTGACTTGCAAGGTTACGGGGTTAAGGACTAGCATCCAAGGGTATACGGTGACGTGTAGTGTGTTTCATCCATAGAAGAGATCAACCTTATTGATCTCTTGGGTTTCTTGTTCCAAACGTGGGATAGGCATTTGTTGGTGACTCCCGGATCACGCTACAAAGGTATAATCTTGTTTGTCTTTTATTTGATTGATCATATGACTCTATGGATCCGTTGTTGGTGATGTTATCCACTGCGTTTATATATTTAATTTGTTAATTTATATTTTACATCACCTATAGTGGTATCACGAGCCATCATATGATGTCATATGATCATCTAGTATGCGTAAAAATGGCTAAAAACGCGTGTTTTTAATGGATTTAAAAGGATATTTTCAAAATAGCCACGAGGGCTAATTTTTTGAATATAATTCGAACCATATGGGGTCTTATGATCTGGACTTTTTGATCCCATGGCCATTTGTTATGCATACTTTAATTGGTATACTTGTTTGGTACCCGTAAAATGGCCAAAACCGCGTTAATTTGATTGATTTGTGAAACGATTTCAAATCAGCCCATGAGGCTTAATTTTCTGTGGTAAAATGATGTTAATAAGGTCCTAATATCAGTGGGTTTTGAACCTATGGCCATTTGACACGCGTACCAATCGGGGTTTTAATTATTGTTAATTAATTTCTTCGATTTCGTTGGCTAATAATTTATTTTCTTGTCATTTATTTTGTTATCCATGGCAAATACATGCATGTTTGCCCATGGAGTTAGCCAAGACCTTGTTTTTATCATAATATTATTATATTATTGTGTGTATATGCAAAGCCGATGAAAACCTAGACCACTTATGCCTTGTGATGCTGTGATTTGTTGGTTGATTTCTTGTTTTTTTGGGGTTTGCCATTGTTTCGGCACTTTTGTAATGTAATTCATTTTGGTTTTGCCATTATTTGGGCATTTTTACAATATATAGGAAGTAGATTAGTTTTACTTTACTTCATGTATTATGTATTCAAAAGCTTGTAATCAAATGGCAAAAGGATGAAGGACTTTGGACCAAAAGTAGCTGCTGGACACACTGCTGGAAAAATGCGATTTCTAGGAGATTGGTAAGGTATTTTGGGCTGAATTTTTTTTTATAGGTACACAAGATATGGGCCTACAACTTTGTCAACTGGACCGAAGCATGAGGAGGTCATCTTCTAGGCCGTTTGGGCCTCCAAAGACAGAAAATATGATCGGACAGAATCATTTTTCCATGTGCATAATGGGCTATTACTTGCCCATGATCGTCTTGGGGCACGTGGGAGCTCTCCGTGTGGTTGTGTATCATGTACCTAGTTGAATCTTGGCTCTCGTGATGGCTCACGAGACCAAGCATAGGATTTTCATCGGTTGAGGCTTTGCATATTGTCGTTGTGTGTTTGTTTGGTTGTTTTATATATGCTATGATTATATGTAAAACGGAAAATGTTTTCTAAAAACTTAAAATGAAACACAAAACAATTTAAACTAAGTCGTATGATTTAGTTTAACTAAGTTTAAATATAGATTTGAAACTTAAAATCATTGTTTTCTAAATAACACTTAAACTAGTTAAGCTTGTTTATTTATTTATTGTATTGTCCAAACTTAATTATAATCCACTTAGGATTTATATTAGTCTTGAAAATGGACAACTTGACACACATAAATTAAAACAATGATTAGACTTAAGTTAAGAAAAGTTTTTAACTTGTGCTATGAAGAATGACTGCATGCTTCTTTCGTACACGTTTTTGATCCACATCAAAATATTTAACCCATCAAAATTTAAGTCATGCCGTCCAATTTTTGAGAACACTTGCAATTACTTTTTGCCTATGCGCGGGACCTAGGTTGAATTGTAACCCAAGGTGACTATTCTCTATGCGTAGGACCTAGATATATTCTCACATGTTTTCAAATTGGATGACTTAATCGAGTTAAGCGGTTAGACCTTGACCCGAGGCAAAGATGGGACTAAACATGCCAGCTTGACACAAGTTGCTTGCTCACTAGTGCCATGAGTTCCATAATGTTCTAAGAGTTGCACATCTAATGCAATTGGTCGACGTTACCTACCTATTGAATCCACCGTTGCTAGCAGATCAACTGATGTGATGGTGGGACCTCAATGAGGATCTTAGCCTTTTCGTAAAATTAATAGTTTTAATATGCTTAAACTTGGGTAGTTAATTTTAAAAAGGATTAATTATTGAAACTTGTAGGATCGAGTACTTCGAGCTTTGATTGAGCTTGGTTAAACGAGAACCTCTAGGTGTAAGACTTGTGTTTATGCGGAAACTAAACAACAAGAATATTAAAGAAGAAAAGACAATGATCCTCAATGGATCAGACTATGAACTAAGAATTATGTTATTGAATATTGTAATCGTCAAAGGTACATTAAACTCATGGACGGGATGTTTCTTTTATAATGATAAGAAACCCTAACCCTAACCCGTCTTACAAGAAAACGTGTGAAGAGATAAACATGATCTCTTCTAAAAATAAATCTAACAACCTTACTAAACATACGGATAACAAACAATAATATCCGCAGCAATAAACACTATCGGCAGAAACAAACTTAAACTATCGGCAGGAACCAACCGCAGCAGCAATGAATAACTATCGGCAGGAACCAGCTTCACTATCGGCAGCAATGAGAAATTCCTTATTTCTCAGAGATCCTAACAATCCTCCCCTAATCTTGAGGTTGACTAGGTTAACCTGCAAGATTCCAACGTAATATAGCTTTAACTTCTCAGGCTTGAGGATTGCGAATTAGCAGCAACAATAAGTAGTAACCAGCAGCAACATCTATAGCCAGCAAGATTCCAACATCTATAGCAGCAACTTCAATAGTTTAGCAGCAATAGGAAATCTTCTTCAAAACATGTAAGCTGGTCACCATGACATTCACTTGAGCTTGACTGCTACTATGAAAATATGTACATCAAATCACTTAAGTTTCATACTATTCTCATCACATCCAGGTGTGTTAACTCCTGTGAGAGGTGAATCATTGAAAATTAATGGATTTGATGTCTCTTTACTAATAGCCATCACTACTGGAGTAGCCAATGTTTAGGTGTGTTAGACCATGGTACATTGATAACCATCTGATTTATTAGAAAATCAGCAACTATAAACGGATTTGACTTGTCTTTACCTGTAGCCGTTTGCTCAGGACTAGCCAATTCTTAGGTTACAACAAAACCTTGGTAAATTGAATACCAAATATGGATACCAAGTGTCTTTACCACAAACCATACTTTTGTGGACTAGCCAATTCTTTGGATCCCATAAAGGGTTACATCCATGGTGAATTGAGAACCATTTTCAACTCTCAGAACTGAATCATGGGTGAGTTGAAGTACCCTATAGCTTTGAGCAAGCTATTACAGCTATCAACGGATTTGATTATCACACCAGAGCCGTACCCTCATGGTGAGTCAACTCTTTCTAGTCTGCAAGACATGGTGAGTTGAGTACCATTTATGGTGAAGGTGTAAACACCAACACTGTACCTGCAAGGTGTTGCTCAAAACCAACTTATTAGCATACAAAATATACAAACCAATTTTTTTTTTTTTTTTTTTTTTTTTTTTTTTTTTTTTTTTTATAACTAAGAAAAAGAAATCAGAAACAAATCAAAATAAAAGAAAGAAAATAAGAAAAGAAACCAAAAGAAAGAAAGATAGAAAGATATACAACAACAACAAGAAACCTCCCCTTAAGCAGATGAACCTTTAGCTGCAAGTTGATCTTTGATGAATTTGACCAACTGTTCAGCTGTGGTTAAATCATTTCCAATCGTATGATCGGGAACTCGGACCTTATGAGTGAGCATTCTCTTCATAAGTCCTTCAGATAAAGTATAAGTGACATCCACAAACATAGTCAGGAACTTGCCAGAGATGAGCTCCACAACATGAACATTGGAAGAAGGATATAGTCTCCAAGAAAATACTCTCCAGGATGATTGATTACCCCACACCAATTTAGCCTTGTCTCCTTCCAATGAATTCATCAAGACTTGTAAATCTCCCCAAAGCAGTAGGCCAATCCCAGTAGGAGTATGAGATTGATAGTAATTATCCACTATCTTATAAAGATTCTCCAAATCTTTTCTGTCAACCCTATTCAATAGCTCCCTCAGAAAGGTAAAGAATTTGACTGTCCCATCAAGAGAAAACCAAACATTGACTTCACCTTCAGGAGTAGACCTAATCTCCCAATGAGCAATATGACCCTAAGAATGAATGGAATCACCTTCTGAATCACTATCGGAATCAACCCTAACCAAATCTTGATCATCAACTTCAGAAATATCCCTAGAAGAAGGGTGGTGAGAGTGACCCTTCTGCCTTGTCCTTAGACCATATTGCAGGATAGGAACAGAGGAAGATGGTTCAGCAGAAACAGAGACATGAGCAGCAGGAATACCATCAGAAATAGGACCTTATTGTGGTGCCTCAGATGCATCTACATTAGGAATTGGTGAAATGAATGTGGTATCCTAAGAACCTTCAGTAGGAATAAAGGAAGATGCACCAGACAATGTCTCTCCAGACTTCATTTTCTTTGCAACATCAGACTCTAAAGATGAAGGCTCTCTTTTCTTGCTTTATGGAATATCTGTCTGGACTGAAGAATTTATTCTTGCATAGGTATCAAAGAACAACTTTTGGATTGCAGTATCAGTCCAACATTTGAAGTCACTGAGCTTGTAGTTAGCTTCATTCTTCAGATATACCTTCATAAAATTGACATTATCTTTGTTTGTAGGCATCTTAAATCCTGACTTTTGTCTTTCACTGATCCTATGCATCAATTCATTCCAAGTGGATGCTCTATGAGTCTTTAAGATAAATGCCTTGAGCTGATCTGATCTTTCATCCGAATCCAACTCTGAATCTTGAAGAATCATAAACCCATGAGCTCTAATAATCATATCAGAAGCCAACAAGTATTCGACTTGCTCACTGAACTCTTCTGAAGTAGGATCTTCTGATCTTGTGTTATTCATAATCCCAGCTATATTCCTCTCATCTACAGACATTTTCCTTGCAAGCTCCTCATCTTGAGCAACCTGAGCTAGTCTAGCTTGTGCATCAGCAATTTCCTGTGCTTGGATCTGTCTAGCTATCTCATCATCATTTTGTGTTGCTTCAGGAGGAATAGTGTCACTACCAGCAGCAATGGATGGACTACCAGCAGTATGACCAGGAACCTTAGACTCAGAAGAAACACTACCAACTTCAGCAGGAACACCAGAGACATCAGCAGCAATGGTCCTTGTTCCAGTGAAGGCCTGAGGTTGAGTAGTGATAGTGTGCTCAGAAGAGGTAGGCACTTCAGTATGTGCACTATCAAGAGAAACAGAAGCCAGCACATTAAGCCCATCAAATGACATATCATCCTGATCATCCTCAGACTCAGAAAGTATAACCCTTCTTTTCTTCTGAGGATGTTGAGCTTCCAAAGAGCTGATTCTATCATTGAGCTCTTGAATAGTTCTACTGAAAGTTTCCTTAGAATCCCTGAGCTCCTTTTCCAAATTCTCCACCTTCTCACTAAAACTCCTTTTAGTCTCTGTAAGCTCTGATTCCAATGCTGCAATTTTCTGCATAGACCTGTCAAGTAACTGGGACAAAGAAGTGAGATCAGCAGCATCCTCAGCTCCACCAGCAGGAATACCTGAGGTGTTAGGAGCTTCATTGGATCTTGGTGGAGATACATGAAATTCTCCTCCTACATGGATGTCTTCACTGAAAGTCTGCCTAGAAGGACTAGGAGTTGAAAGCCTTGAAGAAGAAGGCAAGTCCACAGAAGGTGTTGGCTGGACAACAGGTGTAACAACTGTGGTGGTCTGGACACTGGGCTCATCAGGGACATTAGTCTCAGGTCTAGGTGTGGCAGGTCTAGGTGATGGTGGTAATGGGTCATCAGCAGCAACAGATGCAGATGCAACAGCAGCAACTGAAGTCCCTTCACCAGCAGCATTGGATGCATCAGCATCAGCTGCATTGGGTGATGGTGGGACACTGACATTGTCAGCAGGATCTGGGTTTTCAGCAGGATTGGCATTTTGTAACATGGCAGGTAATAATGGTAAATGTTGGCCTGCAAAATTCATTTTCATCAGAGCAAACATTTTGGGAGTCAACCGATTCACTATCTTAGGGAATGGGTTTATGGTCTGAATACCTAAGATAATTTGAAGAAATCTAGGGTACATTAAAAATATGTTTTTATCACCAGAGATATTTTCAACCATCCCATCAAAAATATATTTGCCCCAATTAAATATTCTACCCTGAGATAGACAAACAAGACCAGACGCAATGGGACTTGGACATTGGTCCCAACCACCTGTCTTAACACTCATACACTGGAGTAAAGTATGAACGAGAAATCTCCATTGCGGAGACAACTTACTTTTAAAGAATGTACAACTACCAGTGACAGGATAACCTATAGCAGCCATACCATCATTGATTTCTTGTCTGGAAAGATCATATTCCCCATGTTCCTCAGGAAATCAGAGCTGTACACGAATCAAATCCTCCGTAATGATGACTTCGTGCTCATCAATGGTGGCAACGATGTCGTCCTCCCTTCCCACAATGTGTCTGACCTTAGCTGTTCCCCAAAACTGCTTAATCAACGAATCATACACCTTTACTGGACAATAAGTGAGTGCATAGCGAATGGATGACCCACGAAGAAACGCTAACACCTCATCATAACCAACACTTCTTGAAGATGACTCTAAGTATGCAACCTTGTTATGATCATCCTTGTAGCGAAGTGTTGTCATTGCGTTGGATGAATGATCTAGGGTTCGAAATGAGAAAATTAGGGTTTGATAGGATTTTGAGAAATTGAAATGAGAGAAGTGCAATTTTAGGTTGGGTTGCCAAATATATCACTTTAAATTGCTGCAATTCTCCGCACGTAACATTGACCAATCGACTTAAGGAGGTTTGACCAATCGGCAGCAACACTTGGTCAATCGGCAGCAATAAAAAGGTTTGACCAATCGGCAGCAATGAGGTGGTTTGACCAAAGTCAACCTTCCGAATCCAGTCATTAGGAATAAACCTCCAGAATTAAAACACAACACCAACCAACAATAAATTTGCATTAATCACCTTCTCATTATAAATGCCCTTTTCCTCAAATCAAATACCTTCATTATCACAATAACTTCATCAAACCAAAAATCTTCAAAATCATGAGTTCATCTAAAATTCCAATTATCGAAATCTCATCCGATTCTTCCTCCTCCAGTGACTCAGGGTGGAAAAATTACTTTCCCAAAACTGCATCATCTTCTCAAAACAAAGGTAAGGCCAAGGTTGAGGAAGATTCATATTCATCTGATCCTCTTCCATCTACTCCTTCGTCATTTGAGTACTCTAGCTCTGATGATGAAGGAACATCAGAGCTGAAGTCCTTGACTTATTGTCAGGGTGAATGGGAGAGATATCCTCCCAATTTTCCCATCACGGATAAGCTAAGGGAAGAGATGAAGGCAACTGTGGCTCTGCTAACTGAAGAGATGGAAAGGACAACTGCAACCTTCTATAAAGTACCGATACCAAAAGGTAATGCAGATCTTCGAGAAGACTCCAGCCGTGAAAAACCTAACCCTCGAAGTCGAAACAATCGACAACGTAAAAGCCAAGATCCAAGACAAAGAAAGAATCCCATCAGACCAACTCCTCAGCCAAGCCGGCCAACACCACAATCAAGCCACCCTGCTCCACAGCCAAGTCAACCATCTGCAAGGTCACGCCCCAGAACACATCAGAGGCAAACTACCTCAAGCTCTTCAACTCCAGCCCCTGAACCAAGACAACCACTCTCAGTGGTGTTGGCACTTCCAGTCCCCCATGTGTATGAAGAAATTAGTCGTCAAAGGGGTAGGAGGTTCATGCCTGATTATATGGGTAAGGGAAAAGGGAAGATGGAATAGGTGGTAGGGTTTAGGTCGAGTGATGTTTGTAAGTTGGTATGATGTATGAATGATGTTGATAGGTAGCTTTTGGGATTTGTAACTGAATGTACTCATCTTAATCATGATGAATGGAAAGTATGTCTTAATTTTAAATTCCAAGCATTGAAAGATTGAAAGCTGCAAAACAAATTTAGCTAACAAAAGACACTAAAAACCTGCAAAACAAAATTAGAGAAACACAAAGCATAAACATAAATGAATGAAAAACAAGACAAAATTACAAGCATTATCCTCCCCTTAGGCTAATGCCTCCCCTCAAAATCAACAAACAAGAATACAACAACATGATTATCTAAACTGGACAATTACCAAGGATACCATGGAGAATAAGCCATTCCCCCTCCAAAGATTGGATTATAATAGGCAGGCCTGAAATCCCTCTGAAAATATGAAGAGATACCAGCAGGAATGGTTCCCTGAATATCAGCAGGAACAGAGGTATCTGCAGGAACAGGTCTATCAGCAGGAAAGGGAGCCCTGTAAGAGTTCATTCCTGCTGCTTGTGGAAGATATGGTGGTATTTGTTTAACATTTTTCCACAATGATCTGGTCTGTTTTTGCCCACCATTCATTCTTTTCTCATGATAATCACAATCTTTAATGAGATGATATTGACTACCACACACAAAACATGACTTTTTCCTAACAGCCTTGTTCTTACTATAACTTTTCTTAACATAAACAACATTATCACTAGTGGAACTAGAGACACATTTGTTTTTAACAGAATTAATTGAGCTGTTGTCTGAAGAGGCTGATTTAGAAGCAGATTTATCATTAGTAGTACTTGAGGACTTATGATGTGTGGATGACTCTTCACTTGAATCACATGAAACAAAGTCTTTAGACTCTGCTTCTGAGGACTTGTCACTTGTGGAACAAGAGACACAATCATTAGGTTCAGGTAAGTCTCTGGACTTTTTGCCATAAACCATTTGTGACTCATCTGAGTCAATGTGAGAGAGAGAATGGACAGGGATAGGCATAAAAACTCCTCTAATAGGTGGAGGAACAGCATGCAATTCTCCTTCCTTGACAAACCTAACAGGAACTTGATAGTCTACAGGTTCAGGGTCAAACACACTATACTCATTAGGGTCATAGACTTGATCTTGCCCTATGTAGTCACCGAACCCTAAGCCACGTTTAGTTTTTACAGACATTGAACTATCAACTAACCTGAATAGGTTCTTAGATGAGTCTTTCCATTTATTAAACCTAGCCAAGGAATTGTCTAGCTTAGACTGCAAATCCTGATTTTCTAACATGACCTTAGTATTTTGAGATTCAGAATATTTAAGTTCATTAGCAGTATTTCTTAAATCTCTCTGTAAAACCTTGATCTTTTCCTCATAAGCTAACTGATTCTTTTGGAACCAAACCTTTTGTTTTTCCAAGGTTTTAACCGCATTATCATAAGCTTGAACCTTAATAAAGTATTCATTATACTTAGATTTCATGTCATCATATTCTTTATTAAGAGTTGAGTATAATTCTTGACAAGCAGGATTACATCTTTGTACCTGTGATGGGAATCCCATTAGAGCATATTCTTCCAAATTTTCTTTAGCTTCATAGGATTCATTTTTTTCAGTCAGCTTTTCCATAGACTTATTATGGAACAAACTCCTAATCTTCCTTGCACACATTTCAAATCTATCTCCTGATAGTGACATTGTGAAAAGGTTCAAGAGAGAAGATTTAACAATGTTTTCTTCTTTATCAGAGATCCTCACCAGGCTCTGATACCACTTGTAGGATCGAGTACTTCGAGCTTTGATTGAGCTTGGTTAAACGAGAACCTCTAGGTGTAAGACTTGCATTTATGCGGAAAGTAAACAACAAGAATATTAAAGAAGAAAAGACAATGATCCTCTATGGATCAGACTATGAACTAAGAATTATGTTATTGAATATTGTAATCGTCAAAGGTACATTAAACTCATGGACGGGATGTTTCTTTTATAATGATAAGAAACCCTAACCCTAACCCGTCTTACAAGAAAACGTGTGAAGAGATAAACATGATCTCTTCTAAAAATAAATCTAACAACCTTACTAAACATACGGATAACAAACAATAATATCCGCAGCAATAAACACTATCGGCAGAAACAAACTTAAACTATTGGCAGAAACCAACCGCAGCAGCAATGAATAACTATCGGCAGGAACCAGCTTCACTATCGGCAGCAATGAGAAATTCCTTATTTCTCAGAGATCCTAACAAAACTTACTAAAATTTAAACTTTGTTTATTTTTTAAATGACAAATCCTAATCAAACCATGAACAACTCGTCAATCAGATCAATTCTTGAAAAAGAGAAATTGAATGGTAAGAACTTTTTAGACTGGTATCGCAACCTGAGGATCGTCCTTAAGGCTAAACAAAAGTTTTACCATCTGGAAGGACCTTTACCTGAAGCACCTCTTGCTAATGCTACTCTTGCTGTTCGTAACGCCTACACTCGTAGGGTTCAAGAGCTACAAGAAGTGGCTTGTCTCATGCTTGCAAGCATGACCCCAGAGCTCCAAAATAACTTAGAGGACCTTGCAGCATTTGACATGCTGAGAGAACTGAAAACCATGTTTGAACAGCAAGCTGAGCAAGAACTGTTTGACACTGTCAAAGCTTTTCATGCTTGCAAGCAGGAGGAGGGCCAATCGGTCAATAGCTATGTCATGAAAATGAAAGGCTATCTGGACCAAATGGAGCATCTGGGATACCCCATGCCTCAGATCCTTGGAGTGAGCTTGATTCTTACCTCACTGTCGAAGGATTATGATCAATTTGTGCAGAACTACAACATGCACAACATGGGCAAGACCATTCCCGAACTGCACAACATGCTTAAACTTGCAGAAAAGGGCATGCCCAAGAAGGCTCCAATGGTCCTAGCTATCAAGCAAGGCAGAATCCAGAAAAATAACAAGCCGAAGGCACATGGCAAGGGACAAGGTAAGGGCAAGGGTAAGCGTGCTTACGCCCCCAAACCAAAGATCCCCCCACCTGCTAAGAAGGAGCACCCAGCTAAGGACACCCCCTGTCACCATTATGGAGTGAAGGGGCACTGGAGGCGGAACTGTCTGACCTACCTTGAAGAGTTAAAGAAGAACAAAGCTAGCGGAGCTAGCACATCAGGTATCTTCACTATAGAACTCTATACTTTTCCTAACGAATCCTGGGTATATGATACAGGTTGTGGTACTCACATTTGTAATAATGTGCAGGGGCTTAGGGGAAGCAGAAAGTTGAAGCAAGGAGCTTTGAATCTGTAAGTGGGTAATGGCAACTGTGCAGCTGTCGAAGCGATAGGGAGCTTTGATCTCATCCTCCCTAATGGTTTAGTTATTGTTTTGAATAATTGCCATTTTGCACCTACTATCACTAGAGATGTTGTTTCACTTTCACGTTTGAAGGATGATGGTTACATTCATACTTTTACGGATTTTGGCATTTCAGTTTCTAAGGAAAATGTTTTTTATTTTAATGCTATTCCTCGTGATTGTATTTTTGAAATTGATATGCGGGATTCTATTTCAAACGATAGTTCTATATATAATGTTAGCAATAAGAAATCTAAACGTAACTTAGATTCCACTTTTCTATGGCAATGCCGTCTTTGCCACATAAACAAGAAACGAATTACGAAGCTGCAACGCGATGGTCTTTTAGAGTCAACCGACCATGAGTCGTTTGATAAATGAATTTCTTGTATATCTGGTTAAATGGCACGAAAGCCTTTCTCCCATGTTGGAGAAAGAGCTAAAGATCTCCTTGGACTCTCATACATACTGACGTATGCGGCCCATTTAGAACAACGTCTAGGGAAGGAGCTAACTACTTCATTACTTTTACTGATGATTTTAGTAGATATGGTTATGTTTACTTGATTAAACATAAACATGAAGTCTTTGAAAATTTCAAAGTCTTTCAAAATGAAGTAGAAAATCAACTCGGCAAGACCATAAAGGCTCTTCGTTCTGATCGAGGAGGTGAATATATGAGTCAAGAGTTTTTAGATCATCTAAAAAGGTGTGGGATCGTCTCACAATTCACTCCTCCATACACACCACAACATAATGGTGTATCTGAAAAGAGAAATCGAACTTTGCTAGACATGGTTTGATCTATGATCACTAGAACAAAAAGTGGAATTGGTTACACCAAATATGTGTGACGATATACATATAGTCACACATGGTTTTTTTCGTGTGTGTGACTAAAGTTGGTGTGACCATAGGGTACCTACGGTCACATGTTTTGGTTCTTTTTAGTCTCACTTACAAAAGAGTAACCAAAACGTTAAAATGTGTGACTAAATAGGTACAATTTTAGTTGGATTAATCAGCTTTGTGTGACCAAAAACTCTTATAGTCACACGAAGCATTTTCTTTTTGTATATTTAGTCACATACAATTAACCATAAAGTGGCCAAAAGTGTTAATAAGTGTGACCATATGGTGTTGAAAGTGAAGAAATGTATGGTTTGTGTGACTATAGATCATCCAATTGCCACATAAATTTGGTTTTTGTGTGGCCTTTTGTACCATTTAGTCACACAAATCATGTTTCTTTTGGGTATTTAGTCACATACAATTAATCATAAAGTGGCCAAAAATGTGAATAAGTGTGACCATATGTTCTTTAAAGTGAAGAAATGTGTGGTTTATGTGACTATTGATCATCCAATGGCCACATGAATTGTATGTTTGTGTGGCCTTTTGTTACATTTAGTCACACAAAGCATTTTTCTTTTGGGTATTTAGTCACATACAATAAATCATAAAGTGGCCAAAAGTGTGAATAAGTGTGACCATATGGAGTTTAAAGTGAAGAAATGTGTGTTTTGTGTGACTATTGATCATCCAATGGCCACATGAATTTTATTTTTGTGTGGCCTTTTGTTACATTTAGTCACACAAAGAATTTTTCTTTTGGGTATTTAGTCACATACAATAAATCATAAAGTGGCCAAAAGTGTGAATAAGTGTGACCATATGGTGTTTAAAGTGAAGAAATGTGTGTTTTGTGTGACTATTGATCATCCAATGGCCACATGAATTTTATTTTTGTGTGGCCTTTTGTTACATTTAGTCACACAAAGCATTTTTCTTTTGGGTATTTAGTCACATACAATAAATCATAAAGTGGCCAAAAGTGTGAATAAGTGTGACCATATGGTGTTTAAAGTGAAGAAATGTGTGTTTTGTGTGACTATTGATCATCCAATGGTCACATGAAATTTTAGTTTGTGTGGCCTTTTGTAATATTTAGTCACACAACGAATTAAGAAAACAGTGACCAAAAGTGTTAATAAGTGTGACTATATACATCTTTTAGTCACATTTAAGAAATCAATATATATCAAAACAAATTCAAATATATATCATAACAAATTCAAATACAATAAAATTGGAATGTATATAACTGAACCACTCATACATATCATATAAGCAGTACAAATTATATGAACCAACAGTACTAACTTATAACTAACAGTTGTAACTAATACACTAGCAGTACTAACAGTTGTAACTAATACACTAGCAGTTTCAACGAGGGCTTCATGTTGTTCGTCCAACCTTTTTATCTTTTCTCTGCATATTCACATCAGCATATTACATCTAATTACCTGCATATTCACATCAGCATTCCTGTTCAATAGCAATTCAGCAACATCGATATGGCCATGGTCAACAGCCCAATGCAAAGGTGTTCGACCCTCACTATCTGAAATGCAGAAAGATTGTATTAGAGGGTGTTTGGATATGTGTTATGAAAGTGATTGCATGATATAAATAATGAAAATTAGATAACCAGTTGAAGTGAAACATGAATATAAAATAGTTCTTGGGCGTGCTTATGCAGTTTCAAGATCTAATGACAGATAATGCTTAGCCACAACTTCTGGTTACTGAAAAAACTAAATAGACTAAAATGACATTCTTGTGAAATCATGTATAGACTAAAAGGACAAACCTTTTGTATCGACAGAAATGCCGGCCTCAACACACCTGAGTAAGTTTTCCATATCACCTTCTCTCGCAAAATCATGTATAGCATCCAGTTTTCTGCAAAGAATATTTTAGCCATCTATAACCTTACTTCAAATATATACAAGATCAACTTTAATATTAACGAAAAAGGCAGATACTCAGAACTGATATTAACTAAAAAGGCACATACTCAGAACTGATAACCAAACATATTGAGGTTCATGTGTTCACCTTCAAGCATAGCTATTCCACGTTGTACATCTTTAGGACGCTTTGAATGAACAAGAGCCCATGATAAGCGCAGACGACACTCACTTTTGAATTCTTCAGAAGAATCTTTCTCAGCTGCAATAACCTCACGCTCACAACCCTGAAAAGTTAAAAATGTCACCAGTAAAGGAGGCGGCCTTTAAAATCTTGCAGATGCTATTACCACTACTTATTACTACTATATATGCCAGAGAAACCGGACAAATAGAAGTTAAGGAAATAAGCAAAAGTATCAAAGTTGAGATTTTACTCTCAATGCTGATAAGAAGTACATCAGAAAGAGCAGTGGCATATGTTTCACCATTGAGTGTCCCGAGACCGTCAAGAATGCTGGTTTTCCAAAAAAATCCTATGAAATAAAAAACGCAATTTTTTTAGATATAATTTCATGTTCTGCAAACGATGTTTAAAAGCTTGATTTTCTAAACAGCAATTCATATAGAGATCATAAGGACCGACTATGATGCACCCAAACATTATGTAGCTTCAAAATTTGAGAGAAAGAAAAAGCCTTACTTGCGACCAATCGATCGAACCATTTTCTGTTCTTGGAATGGCATCAGCTGAAGAATCAGTAGCTTCTTTGGAGGTCGGTATCTGTTACCACAAGAGTTTAGATCTAAATACTAATGTAACATACATACATATCCAATATTATGAGCTTCATCAAAGAGAGCTTCATCAAGGAAGAAAATGAAAATGACAAGTATAGAATAAATCAATCCAAATGCACGTCTGCATTCACAGTGTTCAATTGTCTAACTAAAGTCACAAGCACACCTACACGTTCATAAAGGTTTTTTTTCATACTTTAATAGCCTAAAATAAGGTAATGATATCGGTTACTACCGTCATGACGTCCTACAGTCAGTATTCTCGCAAATCAACTTGATACACTCATAAGCCGTAAAAACTGCGCTTATGATCTTTTATTACTTTAACTGTCTATGCCTTGGTTCGAAAACAATGATCTTTCAAATTATTTAATGCACTGAACTTCCTCAAACGTTGAACTTTATCTTTTTCAAATAAAACTGGAAAGAACTAATGAAACTAATATTTTTTAGAGCATTGAAGTATGTTTACTGATAAATCAATCTGTACATGTACTTATTTGAAAAAGCATGAAAACGTTGACTCAGGCTCATCGTCTCCTTCTCTCTGTTTCAGAAAAACTTTAATCTTCAAACAGAATGTTCTTAAGAAAATACTTTTAACAGAAAAAGGATCAACTTAAAGAATTAAAGTTAAAAATGTGCAAGTAATGCATACAGTTTGCTTATATAAGTTGCTTCTAAATAGTACCTCCTCAGAAGAGAGATCACCTCCAGTCACCAGCATCTTCAACTTTTCTTGATCTCTACTCTGGAAAAATATAAACAAAATAAAATTATAAGAATAATGCCACCCTCCTAAGTCCCAGGTACACATTTCCATTTCGAAACTAAACTTGAAGAACAATATGGGAAAGAAGCAGCCTGTGTGATACCATTTTGATGTTTTACAAGTTAAAGTTGGGGATAACAATACAAAAATCATCGTCACCTCATCTCATCCGATCAGATGATCTACATTAAAACCTAAGTATATCACTACTCACGAAACGAACCGCACACAACTAACATAACATACAAACAACAATCTAATGTTCGCCAACAAAAATAACACACAATTACGATATAGCGAACTCGGAACAACAGCAACAACTAATAAACATTTAATTCAAATATTCACAAAATCAAAACAATATATAATAATCCAAATCTAAAAAACTAATAAATGTAACATCATATACAGCAATAAATTCGATATATAATCATGAATTAACATTTCAAAATTGTGTAACCAATGTGAACTAGATCTGAACATAATTTGATTATGATTGTAGATCGTAATTATTTGAAGTTTAGATTTTAACCTTTTGATTGTTTACAAGTTGAAGTTGGGGATAACATGTAGAGGGGTGTGAGATAGATTAAGAAAAATATTTGGGGATAACATATTAAGAAGATAGATGTGAGATCTGGGAAAAAAGAAAAGATAAAAAGATGGGTAGAGGGGCAATTTGATTTTGGGTAAAAGTTTAGGCGGGGCAATTTCATTTTTTGGGAAAAATTTAGGCGGAGTATGTGAAAAGTTGAGAGTGAAATTTTATTTTGAGAATAAGTCACTTTTTAAATAATGTGTGACAAACTTGAGCATATGATTTAGCCACATACACAATTATTTCGTGTGACCATATATGGATTTTGGTCACACTTTTTAATTGTGTGACATATATTTGTCACATATGTATATATATATCGTGACTAATGTTTCAAATTTATTTGTGTCCGTCACACGTCCCAAATTATAAGTGACTAAAAAATCAAAACAAGTTTTACCAGATACCTCTAGTCACGAACATATTCAAATGTGTGGCTGTAGCCTCAGATGTAATTCCGAAATGGTCACACAAGTCGGATCAAGTGTGGCTGTTTATTTTATTCTAGTACATTTAGTCACATAAAAAAGCTACTGTGTGGCCTTTACTAACATTTAGTCACACAAAGCATGTTTTTGGGAGTGTATTTAGTCACATACAACTAACCATCAAGTGACCAAAAGTGTTAATAAGTGTGACCATATGCTATTTAAAGTGAAGGAATGTGTATTTTGTGTGACTATTGATCATCCACTTGCCACATTAATTTGGTTTTTGTGTGGCCTTTGTTAACATTTAGTCACACAAATCATGTTTTGGCTACACTTAAATAATGTGTGACAAACTGTTTAGTGTGACTATATGTACTGGATTTTGGCTACACTTAAATAATGTGTGACAAACTGTTTTGTGTGACCGTATATGGCATTTGGTCATACTATTAGAAGCAAATGTGACTATAAGTTTAGTGTGACCATATATGGCATCAAGGTTACTTGTATTTGTCACACGTTCCAAATGCGTATGTGACTAAATGATCTGGAACAAAATCACCAGTTACGTTTAGTCACATAAGGGTCGATTGTGTGGCAATAGAGTTCTTATGGTCACACATTCGAAATGCTCATGTGTGACTAATTCGTAAATGCTGTCAATTTACCTACCTTCAGCCACACAAATATTTGAATGTGTGGCTGTTCCAAATCGACCATGTGTGACCATAGGTCATTTTTGTACTAGTGGATGAGTCTAACAACATTGCCAATGTCCTTTTGGGGTTATGCTCTAGAGTCTGCTGCACGCATTCACAACATGGTTCCAACCCAGAAGGTCGACAAGACACCATATGAAATATGGCATGGGAAGGTCCCTAATCTGTCTTACTTGAAAGTCTGGGGTTGTGAGGCTCTCGTGAAACGAGACACACCTTACAAACTTGAGCCCAGAGCTATCAAATGTATCTTCGTAGGATACCCAAAGGAAACAAAGGGTTACTACTTCTACTACCTACCCGAGAACAAAATATTTGTTGCTCGGTATGCCGAGTTTCTTGAGAATAGTCTCATTTCACAGGAAGTAAGTGGGGGCAAAATAGACCTTGATGAAATTCAAGAGGAAGATGCACAACCTTCTGGTAACACTAGTCAGCATCAAAATAAGATTGAACATGAAAATGTTGAACCTCATCAAGATGTTGCTCCCATTCGTAGATCCGCAAGGATACCTCAAGCACCTGAGCGATATGGTTTCTATGTCGATGCTGAGGAACATAAGTTAGGGGATCATGGTGAACCCGCTAACTATCGAGATGCATTATCAAATCCTGAACATGATAAATGGATCGAAGCTATGAATACAGAGATGCAATCCATGAAAGACAATGATGTCTGGGTCGAAGTCGACCTACCTCCTAACGCTAAAACCGTTGGGAGCAAATGGCTCTTCAAGAAGAAGACCGACATGGATGGAAATGTACACACTTATAAAGCTCGTCTGGTAGCAAAAGGTTACACTCAAACCTATGGGATTGACTATGAAGAAACCTTCTCGCCTGTTGCAGACGTTAAAGCAATTAGGATTCTTATAGCCATAGCAGCGTACTATGACTATGAGATTTGGCAAATGGATGTCAAGACAGCTTTCTTGAACGGCCACCTGAACGAAGATGTTTATATGGTGCAACCCGAGGGCTTCGTGAATCCTAAACATCCAACTAAAGTATGCAAGCTTCAAAGATCCATTTATTGATTAAAGCGAGCATCCAGAAGTTGGAATAAGAGATTTGATGAGGAAATCAAGCAAATTGGTTTTACTCAAAATCTCGATGAGCCATGTGTATATATGAAAACTAGTGGAAGTATAGTCGTGTTCCTAGTCTTATATGTCGATGACATATTACTCATGGGAAACAACATTCCAATGCTACAAGATGTAAAATCCTGGCTTGGAAATTGCTTTGCCATGAAAGATCTAGGAGAAGCCGCGTACATACACGGAGTCAAGATCTATCGGGATAGATCAAAATGATTAATTGGCTTGTGTCAAAATGCATAAATTGACAAAATCCTGAAGCGATTTAGGATGCAAGATTCCAAACGTGGAAGTCTTCCAATGCAACCAAATAAAGAATTGAGTAAAGCTCAAGGACCCTCTACACCTTCTGAGGTGAAGAGGATGAAAGGAATCCCTTATGCTTCGGCTGTGGGATCCATAATGTATGCGGTTAGGTGCACTAGACCTGATGTAGCGTTCTCTCATAACCTAACGAGTAGATTTCAACAGAATCCAGGAGAATGTCACTGGACTGCTGTTAAGAACATATTAAAGTATCTACAAAATACTAAAGATATGTTTTTTGTTTATGGTGGTGATGTCAAGCGTGAGCACAGTGTTACTTGTTACACTGACGCAGGCTGGGAGACGGATCGTGATGAAACCAAATCCCAGACAGGATATGTTTTCATCATGAACGGAGGTGCTGTTGACTGGAAGAGTGCCAAACAAAGCACTATTGCAATGTCCTCTACAGAAGCTGAATACATAGCTGCTTCTGAAGCTGCAATGGAGGCGATTTGGATATGTAAATTCATTTATGGGCTTGGCGTTATCCCCAGCAATGAACGACCTATGGATATGTACTGTGACAATACAGGTGCCATTATCATAGCCAATGAACCAGGTGTTCAAAAGGGTGCCAAACACTTTCGTCAGAAGGTTCACTACATTCGAGAAGTTATCGAAAGTGGTGATATTCGTCTTCTAAAAGTTCACACAGATGACAACTTAGCTGATCCTTTTACGAAACCAATGCCTTGTACCAAACATGTTGAACATGCTAGGAGCATTGGACTTCGACCAGCTAGTAGTCTCATGTAGATCTGTTTTTTAGTATTTGAATAATTGGAATGTTAAACAGTTTATATTTATAATGAATTGATGTACTGGTTATGATCGTTTTCATTCATATCAACTGTATTCTATATTTGCATGTTTAATCCATGAATGATTTATTTATTCTAAAATTGTCCATTGTCGGTTGACGATACGGGAGTATCATCAAATTAAGGCAAATGTGAGCGTGTTGGTGATTTATTTACCAAACTCACATGTTGTTCATTGTGATTTATTGACCAAACTTAAATGTTGTTCGTCAATAGTGAATCTCGCAAGTGGTTATGTCTCTTATCCTTAGACTTGAGATGCAAGTAGGTCTTGCATGTGTGGAATTTCATTCCTTGATATGGTTAAACGCTGTCCTGAATAAGGTAGTTATAAAAACCATCTTCAGGAGTGATATGAAACACATGAATGACACGTGCAGTCAAAATAGGATTTGTTCCTCCACATGTTATGGAGTTAGATACTATTGGGCCCCTCGATGAATTGGACAGATGTTTGTATGGCCGTACCCAAATGAGATTAAGATGAATCTTAATCCACTTGGTAATCTTGTTCAATATCTATATCGAGAAACATAATAGTTGAACTATTAGAATGACATTTGATCCATGTCTAATGTTCAACACGGTATCTGTAACAAAAGGATAGATGACATATAAACCATCTAAAATGAGACGTTTAAGAAACTAACCTCACATATTTCTAGGGGCATTGGCGTGTTGCTAGACGCTAACCATTGCTTGTATGATAACTTGATTATTATGACGTCGCAAGTGGGAGCTGTTGGAGTATGCTCGTGTCATAATAACTAATTATATGGCTAGACATATGTGAGCCTATGGGGTCACACACATATACACTGAGGTACCACTTTATGTATCATGTTTATTGTATTTATGATATATAAATAACCTTACGGAACTCGGGATCACTATTGGGCTTCTAATGGCTAATTAAAGGACTTGATCCATTGGACTTGGAAATCAAATGGGAAGCCCATTTGAGCCTAATATGCGGCCGGCCTAGGAGGGATTTCAAAGGGGGTTTTATTTTTGAAATTTGGTCAAATATATGGGAGATATCTTCTCATAATTGGGATAACAATTTACCAAATTTTCTCCCTCTTTTCTCTCCCATAAGTCACGGCAAAAACAATATACCCACATAGGGTTTTTGTTTTCTTGATCTCTCTTTTGAATCTTGTTCATTCAAAGGTGACTTGCAAGGTTACGGGGTTAAGGACTAGCATCCAAGGGTATACGGTGACGTGTAGTGTGTTTCATCCATAGAAGAGATCAACCTTATTGATCTCTTGGGTTTCTTGTTCCAAACGTGGGATAGGCATTTGTTGGTGACTCCCGGATCATGCTACAAAGGTATAATCTTGTTTGTCTTTTATTTTATTGATCATATGACTCTATGGATCCGTTGTTTGTGATGTTATCCGCTGCGTTTATTTATTTAATTTGTTAATTTATATTTTACATCACCTATAACAACTGCCAAGTTAGTACTGCTAGAGTAAGTTAGTATACTGCTAGACTAACTTACTACTACTGAAGGAAGATACTACTGCTATAGTTATAAAGACGTGTTAAGTTATTCAGTGTATATTCTATATAGTTAGAAAGATACGTAAGATTTGTAGTTATCTTGTAAAGGACTCCTTAGTGTATAAAAGGAGATTATAGGTTATGGTGTTTAACACAATAGTTTCATACGTGATTTTGATATATAGCTTCATGGTTGTAAACCCTAGTACTACACAGAGTACTCATATTATTGTTAATAATAATATTGGAGCTTTTCAGTTTTTCAGTAATCTCATTGTTCTTACAAGTTTACTGTTTCATTAATATTCTTCTAAGTATTGAAGAGTAGATTCCGCATACTCTTTAGTATTCACAAAGTTTCTAACATAGTTGTTTTGGATTTATCCAAAGTAACTTAACCTTTACAAGCTAAGTAATCGATCTATGTTTGGGATCAATAGGTGGTATCAGTGCTTGGGGGCTCTTGAAACATTGATCTAGAAGAAACTACCAACTCATAAGGAAGAGATGGAACAAGAATCTGCTCAAACCATTACTACTGCAAAATTGCCCATTCTCAAACAGGGTGATTATGATATGTGGAGGCTTAGGATTGAGCAATACTTTCAGGTACAAGACTATGCTCTATGGGATGTTATAGAGAATGGTAACTCATTCACACCAGTACCTAAAGTAACTACAACTGATGGTGTCACAACTACAACAATACCAGGTCCTGTAACCACTGAAGAAAAGATTCAAAAGAAGAATGATGTGAAGGTAAGAAGTATGCTATTGATGGCACTTCCCAGTGAACATCTGATGACTTTTAATCAGTACAAGGATGCTAAGACCTTGCTTGCTGCTATAACAACAAGATTTGGAGGTAATGAAGCCACAAAGAAGACTCAGAAGACTCTTCTAAAGCAAATGTATGAGAACTTTAGTGCTCCAAGTAGGGAGTCTCTTGAATCTATTTTTAACAGACTTCAGAAGATTGTAAGTCAACTGGCTTTCTTAGGTGAAGATATTTCACAAGAGGATCTCAATTTGAAATTTTTGAGAAGTTTGCCTTCTGAGTGGAATACTCATGTTGTGGTCTGGAGGAATAAACCTGATCTAGACACAATGAGCTTTGATGATCTTTACAACAATTTCAAGATTGTTGAACAAGAGGTTAAAAGAACTGCAAGCTCAAGTTCAATCTCAATTTCTCAAAACATGGCTTTTGTGTCATCTTATAGCACTAGCAGTACTGATGAAGTTAATGTTGCTTATGAAGTTAGTACTACTAGCACTCAAGTTAGTACTGCTACCACTCAAATTAGTACTGCTAACTTGAGTGATGCCACTGTTTATGGATTCATGGCTGATCAATCAAATGGGTCTCAGCTTGTAGATGAGGACCTTGAACAAATCCATGAAGATGATTTAGAAGAAATGGATTTGAAGTGGCAGTTAGCATTGTTGAGTATGAGGGCAAAAAGGTTTTTCCAGAAGACTTGTAAAAAGATGACTATCAATGGGAGTGACACAGCTGGATATGACAAGTCCAAGGTAGAGTGTTACAACTGTCACAAGTTAGGATACTTTGCTAGGGAGTGCAGAGGACCTAGGAACCAAGATAGCTGAAACAAGAATCAAGAAAGCAAAGGACCTAGGAACCAAGAAAGCACTAGAAGGACTGTGAATGTGGAAGAAACTTCTTCCAAATCCATGATGGCTATTGATGGGTTTGGTTTTGACTGGAGCTATATGGCAGAAGATGAAGTCCCTACAAACATGGCTCTTATGTCTTTTTCAGACTCTAAGGTATACACTAACAGTACTTGTTCAAAAACTTGTTTAAAAAGCTTTGAAACTCTTAAAACTCAATATGATGATTTAAGAAAAGACTTTAACAGATCTGAGTTCAATTTAGCTAATTATAAAAGAGGATTAGAAATTGTAGAAGAGCAACTTGTCTTTTACAAAAGGAATGAGACTATTTTTACTGAGGATATTGCTGTTCTAAAAAGAGATATCTCATATAAAGACTCAGAAATTAGTATGCTTAAAAGTGAGTTAGAAAAGCTTAAGCAAGAAAAAGAGAACATTCAAGTTAATATAGAGAGATTTGAAGGTGTTAGCATTAAAGAAAAGTGATGGTCATTCTTCTATTTAGAACTTTGTGTCGTATATTAGAATTATGCAATAGTCTAAGTTAGTGGGCTCGTGGACTAAGCTAATAGGTTTGAAGATATGTATAAGTTATTCACTTAAATCCAATTGTAATCTAAGTCAAATCCAAGTCCATATGAGGCCCATAGAACCCATTAGGGCATATTTCTTGTACTACAAATACACCTCAAATGACACATTTGAGGTGTGTGCTTGAGTGTGTAAGAGTGTGTTTTTCAAATGAATAAAAGTTACATTTTCTCATCTCTTTCTCTCTAGTCTTAATGCACCATACATCTCTTGCCACCATCATTCGTGCTTCATAAATAGTGATAAAGTTGATATATCTAAGGTCCTACAAGTGGTATCAATCGCCTAAAAATGATTTAGGAGTGATTTTGAGTTTGTTTTGTCATGACTTCTAAACTTTCTACTCGTATTTTTTCATAAAAGTCTTTACTTTACTCTTTTTTTTTTTTTTTTTTTTTTTTTTTTTTTTTTTTTTTTTTTTGGGGTGGTTTTAGCACTTTTTTTTAATTACAAACTAGTGTTATAAACCTTTTGTCACAAAAAAGTTTCAAGATTTTGGCTTAAATTTGAAGTTTAGATTCGTACTTTTCAAGTTCTTGCAAATTTTGAATAATCTTCTTAGGCCTTAAAAGTGTTAAAGTTTGCTACTTTCTATAAGTTTTAGTGTTTTTAAGCTTAGTTGTACAAGAAAATCTTAGTTAGAAACATTTCTTGGTCGATTTTTAGTGTTCAGAAAAATCTAGGAAAATTTCAAATAGTCAATCCCTAAACTTTCGAATAGTGTGGTCTGAGAAAATTTCGAATAGTTAAACCCTAAAGTTTGTAATAGTCAGAACCCTAAAATTTTGAATAATCATACACGGCAGTTTCTTCAGGATTCATGGATTACTCAGTGTTCTTCTTTATGGTATAAGTGAGAAAAACACTTCAACTTGTGGAAAAAACTTCTAATTTGTACTAATTAGAAAGTTTCAATATTTCGAATAGCTAAAAATTTCGAATAGCTGAAAATTTTGAATAGTCAGAAAATTTCGAATAGGTAGAAAATTTCGAATGGGCAGAAAGTTTCGAATAGGAATTTTTTTTTGAATAGATAGAACATTTCGAATAGAGAAAGTTTCGAATAAGGAAAGTTTCGAATAGTGCTTTTTTCGACAAAACTTCAAACGGCTATAACTTTTGAACCGTAACTCTGTTTTCGACGTACTAGCAAACGACCGTGAGACCGAGGAGACCGACATGTTGAATCAACTAAAGTTCATTCATGCCAACCTTCGAGGCCCAAAAATGCTCAGAAACGAAGTTATCAACGTTTTTAAGTTTTAAGACCAAATTTTCACTTCTAGAAAGGAACTTTACTTTCACCAAACTCAACTCCTACTTCATTGAACCGATCCAAGATCAAATTTATCATACATCAATGGAAACTCAGCAAGATATCCATGCAGCCGGTGCATAGAACTGTTCTTCTACGCTTGAAAAAGGTGGGTATCTTCCATGGACAAACCGCATGCTTCGTTACATCAAAACAAAGACTGATGGTAAACTCATGCTCCAATCCATTCAAGAGGGTCCCTTTAAGCCAAGACAAATCCAAGATCTCAGAGATCCCAATGCAACACCTCCTACTTTACCATTCTTTCGTGAACAAACAGAAGCAGAATACATAGATGATGACCGGAAGCAGATCACAGCTGATGATATGGCAATGCACCTAATCCAACTAGGATTACCTCGAAAGATCTTCGCTGTAGTCGACAGCTGTGAAACTGCATATGCAATGTGGGAATGAGTTAGGAGGCTATGTCGTGGAACAGAAATTGGGCATCAAGACGTTGAAAACAAGCTACTAACTGAATGGGAGAAGTTTACATCCACTCCTGGTGAATCCATTGAATCCTACTATACCAGGTTCTGCACTTTAATGAATGAGCTAATCAGAAACAAGTTGAAACTAAGAAAAATCGCGAGCAACATCAAGTTCATCAACAATCTTCAAGAAGAATGGGGACGATATGTCACTATTGTCAACCAAACAAAGGATTTGCATCAGGTGAATTATGATCAACTCTACGATTTTCTGAAGCAAAACCAAGCTGAGGCTAATGAAGTAAAGAAAGAAAGACTGGCAAAGAATCATGATCCTCTCGCACTCATTGCTAACACACCGAAACCTTTACCAGTGAACACACCACATCAACCATCTTCATCTTCAACTCACAACTACATGCAACAACAAACTGCATTCATCCCACAACAACAATTCTACCCACAACAACAACAGGTTATTCCACAACAACAATATCCATAATTCCAAGAACCAGAGTTCACTGACAATGATGAAAAAGGCATTCTAAGGACGCTATTCTACACCAACCAACAACAACCAAAGGATTTCATCGAACACTCGCAACAGGCAGATTGCACAGCCGAGTTTCAATATGGGTCAAGGAGGACAAATGGTTGGAGTTATTGGGAATCAGCAGGGATATGCTACTGGATTTCACATGGGTAATCAGAATATGCAGAATGCAGGACAGTATGCAGGGAATCAGTTGGGTCAGTATGCAGGGAATCAGATGGGTCAGTTTGTTGGAAATCAGAGGGGTCAGAATGTTGGGAATCAGGCAGTAGGTAATCAGATTGGGAATGTTGCAGCTCCAGTTGTCGGGAATTATGGAAATGTGAATCAGGGTAATCCGATAAAGTGTTTCAACTGTCAGGGTATAGGTCATATGGCAAGGAACTGTCCTACTAAGCCGAAAAAGAAAGATCCAGCTTATCTGTAGAAAGCATTGCTGTTGGCACAGAAGGAAGAAGCAGGGTTTCAGTTGAATCCTGAGGAAAATGATTTTATGGCTCTTATGGATGACATGGAAGACCGAGAGGACATCGATGCGAACTGCATATTTATGGAAAATCTTCAGGAGGCTAAGTACGACACAGACTCTAAAATACCTCCTATTTATGACACCAATGCAGTATCTGAGGTACCATTATTCAATACATGACACAATAATGATATATTTAATATGTCTCCTCTTGAGGAACAGCATTCTAAGACTCCAGCACCCACTTATGATACATACCTGGACACGCCGAGTAGTAGCAATATTGATTTGGCAACTCCAGATATGAATCATAGTGGAGGCTCAGTTTCATAGCATGCTGAGCATGATGAGGAAACACGCGCTCTCTTTGAATCATTATTGAATAATTGTAGCATTGAAATTGAGAAAGTAAAAAAGGTCAATCACGATGTTAAGGCCGCGAATGAGAAAATGACCGCTGAGCTTGAGAGGTATAAGGAAAACGAAAAAGCTTTTGAGTTTCATAAAAAACGAAAGTCAGACTTAGAAACTGGTTATCAAAATTCCGTTTCAAGGGAAAAGTAATTGCAAATCAAGTTTGACACACTTGATGTTAATTCACACATGAAAATAAAAACCTTAAACGCGGAAATTTCTGATTTGAAAAACCAACTTTCTAAACAAAAATCAACTTGTTCTGATCTTGAAAAAGAAAAGAAACAGTTGAAAGCAGTTTTTCAAAACGAGAAAACGATCTTCTTGATGAAATCATTGAGAAACAAGAAATAATCAAAAAGTTGGAAGATTTGCTTGTGAAAATGGGTCATTCAAGCCAAACCATTCATATGCTTATTAAAGATCCAAATCCGTTTTTACATACAATGAAGAAAATGGCTATCGGTTGTGAAAATCCTTGTACTCTCAAGAAAGCTCAGAAAGAACATAATGTTTTGTACAATGGAAATATAATATATGCTAAACATGACCCTCCCATTGTTCATGATTCTGAGGAAACAATAGAACTTGTTGAAGAGAGTCGAATTAAAATGAAACAAAAGAACCCAGAGATAAAACCAATTGATTACAAAAAACTCAATATACTTTTTGGAGTTAATTTTGTCCCTAAAAAACAAACACCAAATTTTTCCAAAAAACTAGTTGTTACAAAACTGTTTTCAAAACAAAAAGTTGTCTCCCAAACCCTTTCAAACATGGAACAAATGTCCTCAAACAATCCTTTTAACACAAGTGATGCTAGAGGATTTCTAGATGATGTTAAAAAGAGAATTGAAACACTTCAAGGGATTGTTAATTCTAAAACTACTATCAGTTTTAACAACTGGCATTCCAGCTTTCATGCAGAAATGATAAAGGTGTTTGAAACCGAAATTACTATTCCATTGAATAACATCAATGCGAGGGTAATTCATTTTGAACAAGCATTTTTGAAAGAAGCAGCTGACTTTGTCAAAGATCACAAATCCCTGGTTAAGGAGACAATAAAAATCACTCTTTACACCACTGTCCAGAAAAATAACTGCTGAAACACCCAGAAAGTATGCATTCAAAAGGCATATCAAAACACTTTGGAAAAATCCACAAAAATTTATGAAATTACTACACATATAGAAGTTACTTCCTGCATAATCCCATGGCTTAATTCTTTATAATTTAGAAAAGAAAAATAAAAAACATCGACTAATTTTCAAACTCAGATTCACCATTTTGACACTTAATCTAGTAAAAATCAAAAGACTACTCTCCCGACCTCCAATGACCACGAAATTTATATTTCCAGAAAGTACTCTGATTGAACTTATGTTTAAAATAAAAAATAACCCAAAAACACGTTGGCAACATCAGTTTAGACATCCATCAATCCGACCCAATTTTTGGAAAGCATCACAAACAAAACCCTAACCCTAACCAACGCAAGATAAAACCTCTAACACATCCCTAATTATGTTTTAGTGATCAAACATGTTGAATTACTGGAATTTTAATAAACCCTAATCATATCCATCAATTATAGTTACATAAAAAAATTAAAAATAGAAGATGTTTAAGAAAATAGGTGATTAATCATACCAAACCTTCGCGGGATTATCACGAATCTTGATCTTGTGTTCTTGATGACAACCAATTATGGAGGCTAGGGTCTCTTTTTTTTCCCTTCTGAATGTAATTTATGGGAGGGGGAAAAACAAACCGAATTTTAATTTTTTTGTTTAATGGGTTGGATCAAATTCTATTTGGGCTTGGACTTGTATGGGTTTATAATTTGGTAACTAAACAAAAGAGTCCATAAACCTTATTTTATTAAAAATCCAATCGGCCCATATATAATACATGTATTTTTTCACTTATACTTAGGTATTAATCATAACAAATGAATCAAATGTTAACCAAAATTTAGGGTGTTATAATCAGTGTCCTATTCCTCCTTTCAGAAACCCCATTCTACTGAGGAGTTCTAGCTATACTAAACTCTCTCCTAATACCCTTTTATTTCCAAAATTCATCCATAACTCTACTTTTAAACTTTGTCCCATTGTCACATCTGATGATTTTCACTTTTTTATCAACTAGGTTTTCTATTTCAGTTATAAAGCTATTAAGAATGTTACTGGTTTCATCCTTAGTTCCTAAAAAGAAAACCCATGTGAACCTGCTATAGTCATCAGTTACCACAAGACAGTACTTCTTATGCATTAAACTACTCACAGATGTAGGACCAAACAAGTCCATATGAAGCACGAATAATGGTTGAGAAATAGAGTTTTGAGGCTTGGGCTTACAAGAAGCTTTGTGTTGTTTGCCCTTAAGACATGCAACACAACTTTGGTCATTTTCAAAACGTTTTTGAGGTAAACCTCTTACCAAACCATCTTTTACAATCTTATCAATTATTTTAAAATTAACATGACCAAGTCTCCTATGCCAAAGCATTGATTCATCCAATGTGGCTTTTGCTACAAGACAAGTTAAACTCTCTTCAGGAATAATTTTCTTCATATCAACACTGTACATATTGCCCTCTCTAGGAACTTTAAGTAATATTTGACTTTCATCAGGTAACTTAAAGTCAGGAGATAGGACAAGACATTCAGTATCAGTAAAAAGAACTTTTTTCTTTTTGTCACACATCTGTGAGACACTAAAGAGATTATACTTAAGTTTCTGTACAAAATACACATCTTCAAAATCAAGTTTACCAGTCTTGATTTTATCTTTACCAGTAATCTTAGCACCTCTTGCTCCTCCCCCAAAGGCAACATATCCTCCATCAAAAGCTTTGAAATCTGAGAGGTAGTACATGTTCCCAGTCATGTGCCTAGAGCATTCACTATCAGCATATCCTTGATCTTCTTCATCATCTTGTTGTGGATGTCCCTACATATAAAATAAAGGAAATTAGTTTCCTTTGGGGACCCAAACCATTACTGACTTGGATCTGCCTCGTGCATCAATGTAATCATATTTCTTCATTATGATTGATGCACCATTGGGTTTGATAGGTCTCCATACCCAACATGTTGAGGCCTTAACAGCATTGCCCCCTTTTACCCTGACAGCATTTCTTGGCCTAGCAGTACTAACTGCTGGTCTAGTAGTACAAACTGCTGGCCTAGCAGTCTTAACAATTTGGCTATATAATATTGTTTTATATTGAAAGGGCCTTCTAATAGTGTGTTGTGCTGGTTCATTACTCATACATCTCTTTAGTATCATGCAATTACACATTTTAACAATTTGCCTCACCTAATGTCTAAATCCTTGTCATGTACACATCCTCTTATATCGCTTCATTTTCATCTTTAACTCCTCACTAATACGACATTTTATTTTCACCCTTCTATAACAAGCATATCACTTATCCTTTCTATACTCATCTTCTATTACATCTATAATACACGTTCATATAATCATATAACAATCACCGACACAACCGGAGGTGTACGGTAATTCCTATCACTTAAGCACATCAAGCCCTTCACCACATATATCACGTAAAACACATTCATAAATTTTCATCATTAAACTCATATAGTAAGCACATAATCAATTTCATAACTCAACATTCAAATCCTATAACTTACATAATATTCGCCCGCATTACTTAAACTTAAGTTCAACGCGTCTACGAGTGGTTTAAGTCTAGGCAATCCTAAAGAAAACCTAATTCACTTAAACCGAAGCTCTGATACTAAGTTGTTACACCCCGTGCCCGCTTAGACAAAAAATTTAAACTTTACACACCAAAAACGTGAACTAAAACTGACCTGCTGTTACTCTTTTTCAATCTGACAAAAATCTATAAACTTCTAGACCATGAGACTAATTTTAAATGAAACTAGACTCAATTACCTTCAAAACGATAGGTGGCACGACCCGTAACGACTTACGGATAAAAAGATATGATTTTTCAAAGTTTACCAAAATCTGCCCAAATGAAACCGAAATTTGGGATTTTGTACCAAATTTCGGTATAAACCGAAATTTGGGATACCCAAACCGAAATTTGGCCATTTTTCACAATAATTGACCCATGCTACCTTATATCAACACCAAACTCACTCAAAGCCATTAACATAACATATAAAATCGTTTACATACTCAATCAACCCGAAATAGTACTTTAAAATTTGACAGGTTATGCACCAAAACCCATTTCAACCCATTTACACATCAAACTACTCATACCACATCCGTTTTGCACAAAACTTTACCAACTTTAATAATTTAACGTATCAAACATGTTCCAATGACACTTGATCCGTTTACACATCAAAATGGGTACATTTACCCTTCTGCCAAACACCCCCCTTAAACATTGACCATAAACCATTTAACATACTTGGACACACCGTTGACCACCCAAACTTTACCAAAAGCATTAGATTAACATAACAAACATGTTTCATGGGCACTTGACCCGTTTATAACCCAAAATGGGTATGTTTACGCTTAAACCAAACGCCCCTTAAACTTTATATATAAACACATAAACTACACTTTGACTCATAGTTAGACTCCCAAACTTTACGACGACCTCGACACACATTATACAAACCAAAAGAAAGACTCTCGGGGGTACAACCTTGTCTCGAGCTCGATATTCTACCTAGCTCCTACTACTTATTATCTTCCGAATTCACTTCCAAATTCTTATGCTATAATCCATGAAACTTCCTTCCGTCGCGCATAAGCCTACAAAACATTGACAACTAAAAGAATAAACTTACGCTTGGTAAGTAACCCAACATAAAACATATATCATACACATACTTTCACATAAGCATCATAACCATCATAAAGGCTTCTAATCTACAACATCCAAACCATATCCCACATAATCTCATACCATAACCATTATCAATCACAATAACCATAACCAACTACATACCTTAAATAGTCCAAATCCAACAAGCTACATCCCCTTAGCCACAAACCATTGATCGTTTCAAGTTTTAAAATACAATATATTTTGAAAATCTTGAGTAACGTAGCTCTAATACCCATAGTGGAAAACTAGAAGGGGGGTTGAATAGTTTTTACCATTTTAAAGTTAATTCGCTTTGTGACTTAACATGATTTCAAAGTAAATACTCACAAACAAACAATATAAGTAAATTAAGTAAGGATAGGAACAATCAAACCACAACACGGAGAATTATAGTGGTTCGGCTACAAGGACTCTATTCCTTGCCCTACTCCACTCCTCGAGCCTTTAACTCGAGAGTTTATCTTCACTAAGAAACAAACTCCCTTCTCGGCGGAGAAAACCTTTATACCCGTCGCTTACACTTTATCCGGTACTAAGCTAAACACTGGGTTCTACTTCAAGGAAGAACCAACCTGACGTCGCTTATACAATTACCGACACTAAGCTAAATGTCGAGTTCTTTACAAGGGTACAACTACTCCCGTTTACTCTATGTGTTTTGAGGACTAAAACACTAACCGGACTTTACTGAATGAAAGGTATAAAAATGATGTGTAAACTCTAACTAATCACACAGTTTCTACTTTACAAGACTTGCAACAGTATGTTGAAGCTTGTTGATGCTTGATCTCTTTTGCTACAAAAAGGAAGATCACTAAGAATGATGAATGATATGGGTTAGTAATGTATGAATGAATGTATGTATAATTTATGCTATGTAAGTGATGAATGTGCCAAAATGATCAGCTTGCTATTTATAGGCAAACTGATAAAACAGTTGGCGGATTTGGCGGATCCCTAAATTTGGATCCGTCCTTGTATGGGTTTGGATCCGCCAGTGCAGGATAGCTAAGAGATTCTCAAATCTTTCCATATTGTTAATACAAATATCGTCCCAAAAACGTTATTTATATTTTACGATCTTTACTTAGTTTTGTTAATGACAAATACAAGGTATATCTTTTAGCAAATCATAAATACAAGTTAAAGTCTTTTTAGAGCACATTTACATTTAATAAGATCACTAGAATTTACATTTTATGCATTTGCATGTTTATTTCCTAAAATGGAAACTTTATTTTTTTAAAAGTTAGGATGACATCATGGCATGCATCATATACACAATCTTGGTAAGATTTTGTGATATTTTGTTTAGATCTTCAAGCCAAAGAGTTGACATTTGAAGATATGGAAAGATATGGCAAGATTTGGAAAGATTTGAAGATCTCTTAGCTGGCCTGACACGGCGGATCCAAATGGATACAAAGACGGATCCAAGTTTTGGGATCCGCCGGATCCGCCGCCTGTTGCTCAGCTTTGCCTATAAATAGCAAGCTGATCATTTGGCCATTCTCATCACTCATATAGCTTAAATACATACTCATTCATTTACTAACCCATATCATTCATTCATTCATCTTGTATTAGTTCACACTTCATTGTTTGTATCATTTATTCAGTAGAGTGAGGTTAGTGTTTTAGTCCTTAAAACACAAAGAGTGTCGGGAGTGGTTGTACCCTTGTAAAGAACCAACGGGAGTGGTTGTACCCTTGTGAAAGAACCAAACGGGAGTGGTTGTACCCTTGTAAAGAACCCGGTGTTTAGCTTAGTACCGGAAAAAGAAGTAAGCGACGTGTAAAGGTTTTCTCCACCTAGAAGGGAGTTTGTTTCTTAGTGAAAGATAACTCTCGAGTTAGAGGCTCGAGGAGTGGAGTAGGGCAAGGAAGAGAGTCCTTGTAGCCGAACCACTATAAACATCCGTGTTGTGTGGTTTGATCATTCCTCTCTTTACTTTTCTATATATTGTGTGATTACTTGTTTGTATATGTTTTCTTTGAAATCATATTAAGAAACAAAGCGAATAAAATTTTAAAAATGGTAAAACTATTCAACCCCCCTTCTAGTTTTCCACAATTGGTACCATAGCAGGTAACTCAAGATTTTCAAAATATATTGTATTTTTAAAACTTGAAACGATAAATGGATTTTGAAAACTTTAAAGAAGGGCAATCTATGCAAAGACCACCACTATTTGAACCAAATTGTTTCATATATTGGAAAAATCGCTTTGAGACATATGTGAAGTCAAAGGACATAGATCTGTGGTATATTATTGTAGAGGGTGATTACATGCCCATAAGTAATGATATTTCAGGTGGTCGGGATGTAGGTACTTCTTTTATTCGTCATAGTGATGAACAAAAGAGGTTGATTGCCAAAAATAATGAAGCCAAAATGATGCTTTATAATGCCTTACCTAAGAAAGAATATGAAAGAGTTTTTATGTGTAAAACGGCTAAAGATATTTGGCAATCACTAATTATCACTCATCAAGGGAACTCACAAGTCAAAGATAACAAAATTGATCTTCTTGTTCAACAATATGAACAATTTGTTACCTCTGAAGATGAGACCATTGATAGTGCGTTTGCTAGGTTTAATACTATTATTACATCTCTTAAAGGACTTGACGAATCTTTTTCTAGTAAGAATTTTGTCAGGAAATTTCTAAGAGCACTCCACCCAAAGTGGAGAGCAAAGGTGACAGCTATTGAAGAATCTAAGGATCTCTCAAGTATGACACTGGACGAGCTCATAGGAAACCTCAAAGTTCATGAAATGGTGATGGAAAAAGACTCAGAAATAGTTAAAGGTAAGAAGGAGAAAATGAAGTCCATTGCCTTGAAAGCTAAAGTTGAGTCAAGTGATGAAGAGTCTTGTTCTAGTAGCGAAGACGAAGAATATGCCACAGCCGTAAGAGATTTCAAAAAATTCTTCAAGAGACGAGGAAAGTTCGTTATACCACCTCGTGAAGAAAAGAAATCCTTCCGAAAAGACCGTGATGATAGGAAAGGAAAAGTAGACATAAAGTGTTATAGGTGTGGTGATTCTAGTCACTTAATAGGAGAATGTCCTAAGCCTCCAAAGAACAAGTCTCAAAGAGCCTTTGTCAGTGGAGCTTGGAGTGATAGTGAAGGAGATGATGACGAGCCTAAGAACGACGAAGTTGCTCTCATGGCTCACGACACAGAAGAGGTGTGCCTAAAAGTTGAATTAGAACCTGATGAGTGGATCAAAGATAGTGGGTGCTCAAGGCACATGACGGGAAACAAAAGCCTTTTCTCAACCTACCAAGTGTACGACGGAGGTAATGTCACATTCGGTAGCAAACTTAAAAGTAAAATCATCGGAAAAGGTACGATCTCTCATGACTCTCTCTCTATTGATGATGTTGCTCATGTAGATAATTTAGGTTTTAACTTGCTTAGTATTAGTCAATTATGCCGCAAAAAGTATAACGTCCTTTTCAGTGAAAATGGAAGTAAAATACTTAAAGACGGCATAACAGTAGGAAAATGTGTTTTAAAGAATAACGTATATGTTATGAAATTAGATAAAACACCTAAAGAAAAACTTTGTCTAACTTCTTTGGATGATAACTCAACTCTATGGCATCGACGCTTAGGTCACGCCAATATGAGGTTAATTCAATCCTTATCATCTAAGGAACTCTTTAGGAACCTGCCCCAGTTGAAATATGACCAACACTTTTGTGATGCTTGCAAAATAGGAAAACAAGTTCATAATAGCCATAAGGCTAAAAACATGGTGTCCACATCTAGGTGTCTAGAATTATTACATATGGATTTTTTTGGTCCATCCGCTATACAAAGTTACGAGGCAAACTTCTATACGTTGGTAATAGTAGATGATTACTCTAGGTATACATGGACTAAGTTTTTGAAAACTAAAAACGAAGCATTTGATAAATTTGAAATCTTAAGTAAGAAAATTCAAAATCAAATAGGAAGTAACATAGTATCAATTAGAACTGACCATGGTCGTGAATTCGACAACGAAATTCAACTTGAAGCTTTTTGTGATGCCAATGGCATAACTCATAATTTCTCGGCTCCTCGAACCCCTCAATCTAATGGTGTGGTAGAACGCAAAAATAGGACAATTCAAGAAATGATGTGAAGGATTATACAAACACTTGGGATGTTGATCTTAATAATGTGTTTGGGATATTTAGGAATGAATGTGATTTAGTACGCGGAATTTACTATAACACACTTAAAGGAACAAAGGTGGTGAATATGCAAATGTGAATTATTTAGAACAATGAACACAACGTGAATAACACAAAATGATTCAATATTATTTATGAGTTAATATGGGTGATCTAAACTATCACCGGGATTACAAAGGTAACCTTGAATCTTTGATTCGTAAAAGGGATTTGTGAATTTGTAACTAAGTTACTAGAAAGGTTGTGGTGTTTTAGGATATTACAAAGTTTTATAGTTGAAGAGATATATTCTAAGGTGGTGACTAAGGGTTCCTTTTATAGGTAAGGAACCCTTTTTACATGTTGTCAAGTTGCATTATAATAAGATAATAAGACTTTTCTAACCTACTATTACAACTTCCAATGTAAAACACTCAACATTATCAACTGCACGACATGGAAGACTGTACTACTTTTACTTAACGTGTACAATGTACAAAGACTAATAATACAACTAAAATATCTACAAATAAAATATCTAACAACTTGACGTTTAAACTGGCAGGACCTTCTTTAACTAGCAGTACCTTCTCACCCAGAAGGTACTGTTAGTTTATCTTCAACTTCTTCAAAATGAACTAGCAGACCTAATACTTCATCTGGCAGGCTCTTTGACTTAAGCATTTTATTCCCAACAATCCTCCCCTAAACTTGTTATTCCCTTTAAAATAAACAAGTTTCTTATGAATAAAATCCATACCTTGAGGATCTGAGGGAACTCTTCCAAAAACTTCACTCTCTATTCTTCCTTTTTCTTTCACATTGTTCAAAAATGCTCATCAACAAACTTTGAACAACTTCTGACCTTTCTTCATCTTTATCACACCTTAACCTCTTGGAAATCATGGTTGATAGAACTTCATAGCTCAGTGGATACTCTTTTTCAGCTAACATAAAGAGCTCAATCCCACTTTGTGTAAAAAGATGATGCACATTGCTAAGACTTAGGAATTCCCATGTGGTGGTAGGATCATGGTATGGAAACTTCCAATGAACATCCTTTGGATCAGGATCATATATCCTATTGAACTCTACCCAAAGTTCTTGTTCCTTAACATCAGTGTTATACTTAGTGTTTATCCTGATTTGAACTAGATTCCACAACTCTTCTAAATCAGCTCTATCACATGCCCTTATCAGATTCTCAAAATTTTCGAAGATGGCAGTTTGACCCCCAACCCTGGTTATCTTCCATGCCTTTCCTGACCTATCATGGTGAATCTCTCAATCTATAATAGGGTGTCTAGACCTAATTGGATCAGCATGTATAATTGTTGGTAAAGCAATTATCATTTTCCTTACTTGTTCTGGATCCAATTCTGCTTCTTGTTTCTTTTGAGCACCTTTCTTTTTCTTTGAAGGTTTAGCATCAGATGGGATCTTGAAGTAACATCTCTTGTAGGCATTAAGATAAAGGAAGTTCATTTCATCAGGAGTTTTCTTCTTCAGTTGAGATTCAGTTCAATTAGCTTGACTTCTTAGAAACCTCTTCATGAAAATCACTTGATCTTTCTCAGATGAGCCCACCTTAAAACCTTTCTGCTGGCTTTCCTGAATCTTTTGAAAAATATTATCCAGAGCTGCTTCTTAATATTTGTTGTTGATAAAAGCTTCAAGCTGTGCTGTTTTCTCTTCAGAGTTAAGATTCTTGTCATCCAAAATTATGGTAGCTTGACCTCTCACTATTGGATCATTGGCAATGATCCATTGCATCTGAGCATCAAATGTTTCCTGAGCAGCTTGAGTGTCAAGAAGAATTTGAGCAGCGTCCTTTTGCTCTTGCATTTCTGCAAGCAGTCTTGAATCTTCTAAAGCTTTTTGCATTTCTTCTTCATGAAGATTTTTGGAGACTTCCTCATAAAAATTCATCTGTACTTGCTCTCTTTTCTTCAACCATTTGGGCCTAGGTTCATCTTCAACCAGAATTTTCTTGCCCTTTTCTTTTGGTGTTGGTTCTTGACTTGGAGCAGCAGATTGTTCATCAGCAACAAATAACCTTCCTTGAACAAACAACCTCCCCTGAGGCTGTGATTCCCTCTTTCTTTTGTAAACATTTTCAGCAGTACCTCTATAATCCATAGCCAACAGCCTCTTAATCTGAGCAGGCTCTTTTGCACTAACAGGCTCTTGCCCTGCACCAGCAGGCTCTTCATCATATACTTGTGTTCCTTCATGAAATTGAAACTGAGCCTCCTCTTCACCTTCTGAACTACCCATCCTCCCCTTTTTGGAAGAGAGACCCATGCTTTCTGCATCTGAACTTGAAGAACTAGCTTGGTGTTGATCTTAGAAAATTTTGTGTTCTGTCTTTGAAGAGCATTTTCCAAGAGCTGCACTTTCTCCTTTAGTTCCTTCACAGTCTGAGAATCCAGACTTTGATGTTGAGGTGATTGGGATGGTGATGCATGATATGATGGTGATGGTGTTGTTACAGATGGTACTGGTGATGGGATTGGTGATGGATGATGAGATGGTGATATGTATCCAGGTGAAGAATTTGGTGATGATGATTCAGATGATGTGGATGGTTCTTCAGCATTTTGTGGTAACATTTCCTCAAAAAGTGGTACTTCTTCCCCATTAAAACCAATTTTCATATTTGAAAACACCTTGTGTGTAAGTTTTGGAGTTTCATAAGGAGAGTGTGGGGGAAGTAACAAAAGTTTTGATTTGGTGATGATGCATTGAATAAATCTGGGATACATCAAAAACTTTGTTTGGCTATCCACATTTTTAACCAATCCTTCAAAAATATGTTTTGAAAAGTTGAATTTTCGGTTTGTTGCCAAGCAAATGAGAGCTGTAGCCATGTTACCACTAAACTGCTCCCATGAGGTTTTCTTTTAGCTAAAACAATGAAGGATGGTATGGATAAAAAATCTCCATTGTGGGGTAAAATGCTTTTTAAGAAAAGTGAGTTTATTACTATTTACATTATACCCCATTCTTTCCAAATTTTCAAAGATTTCAGTATCAGGCAATTGACTAATACCATCTGAATCATCCAATCGAAGATGTCTTCTAATGGATGACTCGGTAAGAGTCAAGGTTTTGCCAACCACTTTGGCTTTTATCTTTTGGTCCCCATTTTTAAGAGTTTTAACTTTAGCCGTTTTTCAAAATTGTAAAATTGTTGATTCATAAATTGTGGGATTTACAAGTAAAGCAAACCTGTTGTAAGAATCAATTAGAAAGTCCACTATTTGATGAAAAGATTCATTATCCTCAGACTTTTCCAAAAATGCTAACTGGTTGTGACGTTTAACAAAAATTAGATCAGCCATGGTGAAGGTTAAGGAAAAACTTGATTAGGATGGTGGGATTTGATTGTGGTACTGGTAGAAGATGAAAGGTGAGTGTTAATTGTGATAAGGATTGATTAAAGATATTATTAGAGATTTACTTTTAACCAACTAAGAGAAAATTTATAGTAAGTAAATGAAGAGGCGGTTAAAAAGATCTTTTATATGAGAAATATAATATAATTACCAGACCCCTAAATCGAGGAAAACATCAAAAATTTACAGAATTACCCCAACGGCTAATTTTAACTACCAGAACTAACGGCTATAATTTTAACTGACAGACTCAACGGTTATTTAGCAGTACCATTTTACTCTACCAGTACCAAAATTTGAACTACCAGTACCTTTGATTTTGAAAGAAAATTTTACTTGGTAGTATCTTTGTAATTTTAGCAAAAATCCCTTATAGTTTTTAGCATACTATCAGCTATCAACGGATTTGTCTTGTCTTTACCAAAAGCCGTTTGCTTTAGACTAGTCAACTATTTACTGTAAAGTATGGTTAGTTAAATACCATATAGTTTTTGGTAAACTATCAACCATCAACGGATTTGATGTGTCTTTACCAAAAGCCGTTTGCTTATGGACTAGCCAGCTCTTAAGTTTGTAAAACTTGGTGAACTGAATACCATCTCTACATCATGATCCTTGTTTTGTTATCAACTTGAGTAACCTGAAATTTGTTAGTTGCAGACCAAAAGAACAGAGTGCAAAGCACTTGTTTTATAGCATTGTAAACATTTAAGCATCAAGATGAACAAAACAGAGCAAACTTTATACTAGCAGGACCAATTATGAACTGACAGTACCTTTTGACTAACTAGCAGTACCATGTTAAGAGCCAGTACCATTTATTTTATGTACAAAAACACATGTTTTTCAAAGATTAATCATTCCAATACCTGCTACCAGGTATTTAAATCTACCTAAATCAAAAGCTTTGGTGAGAAGGTCTGCAAAATTATTTGCAGAATCAATTTTGACAACTTGTATTAACCTTTTCTCATTGCAATCTCTTATGAAATGGTGTCTGATTTCAATGTGTTTTGTTTTTGAATGTTGAACTGGATTTTTAATGATACAAATAGTACTGCTATTGTCAATGTAAATAATGGTGTTAAGAAAATTGTACCCATAGTCAAGCAATTGATTTTGGATCCAAAGCACTTGCCCACAACAACTTGCACCAGCAACATATTCTGCTTCAGTTGTAGAGTTGGCCACCATTGTCTGCTTCTTGCATTGCCATGATATGAGTCTGCAGCCAAGAAATTGACATCCACCAGTTGTGGATTTTCTGTCTAGGGTTGCACCAGCATAGTCACTATCAGAATAAGCCACCAAGTCAAAAGATGATTCCCTTGGATACCATAGACCCAACCTAGGTTGACCCTTGAGGTATCTAAAGATCCTTTTGACTGCTGTGAGATGAGAAACTTTGGGATTTACTTGAAACCTTGCACATACACACTGGGAACATGATATCTGGTCTTGATGATGTAAGGTACATCAAGGACCCAATCATTGATCTGTAATTGTGCACATCCACATCTTCACCCTCAGCATCCTTGAGTAACCCCTTTTCTGAATCCATTGGAGTACTTGCAACCTTAGAATCTGCAAACTGAAACTTCCTCAGGATCTCTGCTACATACTTATCTTGGCTGATAAATATGCCTTCATTTGATTGTTTCACTTGGAGACCCAGAAAGAAAGTAAGTTCCCCCATGGAACTCATTTCAAACTTACTATGCATAAGTTTTTCAAACTCCACACACAATTCTTGGTTTGTGGATACAAAGATAATGTCATCAACATAAATCTGCACCAGCAAGATGTCTTTCTTGGTTCTTTTGATGAACAAAGTTGGATCAATCTTGCCTCTTTGAAATCCATTTTCCAATAAATAAAAAGCCAATGTTTCATACCATGCCCTAGGAGCTTGGTGTAGACCATAAAGAGCCTTGGTAACCCTATACACCTTGTTTGGATATTCTGCATCAATGAAGCCTGGAGGTTGAGAAACATACACTTCTTCTTGAATAGTACCATACAAGAAGGCACTCTTAACATCCATTTGGTAAACAGTGAAGCCTATGAAAGAAGCATAGGCCAAGATAGCCTAATTGCTTCAAGTCTTGCAATTGGAGCAAAAACCTCTTCATAATCCACCCCTTCTTCTTGAGTATACCCTTGGGCCACCAATCTTGCCTTGTTTCTGATCACAATCCCCCTTTCATCTTTCTTATTCCTGAACACCCATTTGGTTCCAATTGCCCTGTGACCTTTGGGCAAATCAACCAGTTTCCAAACCTTCTGAAGCTTGAATTGAAGAAGCTCTTCTTGCATTGCTTCAACCCAACTTGAATCATCTAAGTCTTTGTTAATGTTTTTGGGTTCAGCCTGTGAGAGAAAACATGAAAACAGGCATATGTTGGCAACTTCATGGTTCTTTTCTTCATAGACAGATGAGATAAACCCTTCTTGGTCTGAAGACAAGACTTGAGTTCTTGTTCTAACACCAGAATCAATACTGCCAATCACATTATCAATGGAGTGACCTTTGAGAATCCTTGTGTTGTATGTTGTAGGAACTTCATAGGTAAGTGGAAGATTGCCAATCCCCACATCTTCTGGTAAGAAATCATCTGATTGAACATTTAATGGTTCAGCAGTACCAACTTGTGAATTGGCAGTACCATCTGGTGAACTGGCAGTACCATTTCCATCTGCACTACTTTCTTGATTCTCTTGACCCTGAGTTCCATGATCATCTTCAACACCTTCAGTTGCTGTATTTGAAGGTTCTCCATGACTTGAAGATAAATCCAATCCTTTCCAAATTGGCATCAAGATGTAATCTTGATCTTCAACTGTTTCAACATTGTCTCCAAAACCTGCATTATCATTAGTATTTGTACCTGTAATAGGCACATAATTCATAGATTCTGAAAGCCTATCAATGTCAAAAAGCCAATCTGGCCCAATGCCTGCAACATTTGGTAGTTTCTCTTGAAACTCTATGTGCAGATTTTCTTCCACTAGCCTAGTGCAACTATTATACACCCTATAGGCCTTACTTTGCAAAGAATACCCTATCATGTAGCCTTCATCAGCTTTTCCTTCAAACTTTCCTAGATGGTATTTGGTATTGAGAATAGTGACATGACATCCAAAAGGTCTCATAAAACTTAAAGATGGTGTTCTACCAAAGAAAAGTTCATAAGGAGTCTTTTTATGGGGTTTAATCACAAGAACCCTGTTCTGCACATAACAAGCAGTACCTACAGCTTCAGCCCAAAATGAAATAGGCAACTTAGAGTCTACTAACATTATTCTAGCAGCCTCTATTAGTGTTCTATTTTTCATTTCTGCTACTCCATTTTGCTGTGGGGTTCTAGCTATACTAAATTCTCTTTTTATTCCTTTTTCTTTGCAAAATTCATCCATAACCCTATTCTTAAATTCTGTCCCATTGTCACATCTAATTACTTTCACTTTCTTATCAGCTTGGTTTTCTACCTCAGTTATATAGGACTTAAGGATCTCACTAGTTTCATCCTTAGTTCTTAAAAAGAAAACCCAAGAAAATCTGCTGTAATCATCAGTAACTACAAGACAATATTTTTTACCATTCAAGCTACTCACAGAAGTAGGACCAAAAAGGTCCATATGAAGCATGTATAAAGCTTGAGAAATTGAGTTATTGGACTTGGGCTTACAAGAAGCTCTATGTTGTTTGCCTTTAAGACAATCAACACAGGTTTGGTCATTCTGAAAAATCTTTTTGGGTAAACCTCCAACCAAATCATATTTTGCAATTGTATTGATTGTTTTAAAGTTTATATGACCAAGCCTTCTATGCCATAGCATAGATTCATCCAATGAGGCTTTTGCTACTAGACAAGTTAAACTCTCCTTAGGAACAATGTTCTTTAAATCAACACTGTACATATTGTTCCTTCTAGGGATTTTAAGAAGAATCTGACTTTCATCAGGAACTTTAAAATCAGGAGAAAGAACAATGCATTCATTGTCAGTAAAAAGAACCTTGTTCTTTTTGTCACACATTTGTGAGACACTGAGGAGATTAAACTGAAGCTCTTTCACAAAGTACACATTTTCAAAATCTAATTTACTGGTTATGATTGTACCTTTACCAGTAATCTTTCCTTTGATTCCTCCCCCAAAGGTAACATATCCTCCATCAAATGATTTAAAATCTGTGAGGTAAGACATGTAGCCTGCCATGTGCCTTGAACATCCACTATCTACATATCCTTGATCAGCAATATCATTTGAATGTTCCTGCACATATATAAACATATTAGTTTCCTTGGGGTACCCAAGCCATGACTGACTTGGGTTTGCCTCGTGCATCAATGAAATCAAACCTCTTTAGGACTGTTGATGCAACTTTTGATTGGAGTGGTTTCCATATCCAACATGCCGAGGACTTAACAGCATTTTCCCTTTTAACCCATTTTGTGGTCCTTGGTCTGACAGTACTAATTTTGGCAGTACCATTTGGTCTAGCAGGACCTTTTGGTTTTGGTCTCTAATCTTGTGTTTTAACCACAGATTTCTTTTCAATGGGACTTTTCACAACTCTTGGTGCATGTTTGAAAGTATTTCTTGCACCCTTAGTAGTTGGTTTTGAGTTAACTGGCTTATTTGGTCTAATAGTATGATTAACTTTTGGTGTGTTAGACTTCTCAAAACTTTTTCTGGGGTTTGTTCCACTTGTTTTAGACCTTGATGTACTCCCAGAAACCCAATTGTTACAATAAGCATGAGTATGAGTAAAACTACCACAGTAATAGCAGGCCTTATTATACATAACAAAATCATCACCAAGTTGGTGTGACTTAAGATTGTTCCAATTTCTCTGGCTACCTCTAGGTTTGCTATTACACTTAGCACAACATTCAACTGTTTTCAGAACAGTTTTAGCCTTTGTCTTAATCTCTACACTTTTAGGACTGGGTGGTCCTACTTTGTTTCCTTTCTTTGAAACAGTCTCTTTTTCCTCATCATCAGATGTCCAATCTTCAATAATTGGAGCATCTGAGCTCTTATCAGTGAGCACCCTTTTTTTAGAGAGTGAAGCATCACTAGCACTCTCAAAAGGTTCACTTTTCTCTATAGGTTTCTCATTATCTAGTGGTTTATTGGTGAATTCATGTGAGCCTGATTCTGCAAGATCTAAACCTGGGGGACAGGGGATTCCTCTGTAAGGAGGTGGACAAGTATTGTATCCAATCCCAGATTTGATTCTCTTGTTCATTTGATTTTCAACTATCCTTCTATTACAGTTAGAAGCAGTTTCTAATGTGGTAATAGTTAGTTGAATATTATCCTTTGCCAGTTTCACTTTAGCAAACTCAGTTCTTAACAGGTTTATTTCAGCATCTTTCAAAAATATTTCCCTATTAAGAATGCCTTTTGTGTCAGAAAAAGTGAGTTCATTTTCACTAAATTGGATTATCTGCTTCTCAAGTTTGGCCATACCACACTTATGATTAACTAGGTCTTGATGAGTTTTTCTTTGTTCTACTTTTAGTTCATCATAAAGTTTTCTTAAAGTTTCTAATTCTTCAAAAACTTCACAAGTATTAGAACATTTAGTAATTTTTACCTCAGGATTGGTGAAAGCCATTAAAGCCATTTCATTTGAAGTTGACTCCTCTTCACCTATAAAGCTCCAATCAAAACCTAGCCCATTAATAGCTACCATAGCTTTAGGCTCAGTGATTTCCACAGACTTGCTCTTGTTCTCAGAGCTTCCCTTGTTCTTGTTCTCAAAACCTCTTCACTTATCATCCTGCTTCTTTGGTCTTCTACACTCTCTTGAGTAGTGACCCTTCATGTGGCAGTTGTAGCACTCCACTTTAGACTTGTCATACCTAGCAGGCTCATTACCATTGATGGTAATCTTCTTTCCAGTCCTCATCAGAAATTTCTTAGCCCTCATGCTAAGAAGTGAAATTTGCCACTTTATGTCCATTTCCTCAAGATCTTCATCATTGATCTCTTGAAGATCTTCAAAAGTCAATATGGAACCATTGTGTTGTGATGTTAGGAAAGCACAACCAGTTGTTTCATCTAGAATTGTTTTGGTACTGCTAGAAGTATTGGCAGTACCAAAATTTGTGTTGGCAGTACCTTCTTCTCTACCATCTTTTTCTTCATCTACTATCCTTGAGGTGCTGGGAGATGACACAAAGGCCATATTCCCTGAGCTTGAGCTAGTAGACTTCTTTAGTTCATGCTCTACTATCTTGAAGTTGCTGTAAAGATCATTAAGACTCATGTAATCAATATCTGGTTTGTTTTTCCAGACAATGACATGCATGGCCCATTCAGAGGGTAAACTCCTAAGGAATTTGGAGTTTAAGTCTTCTTGAGATATCAGCACTTCCTGAATGGCTAACTGACTTGAAAGCTTTTGTAGTCTATTGAACATGCTGTCCAAAGACTCATTTGTTGTGGTTGAAAATTTTTCAAACTGTTATTTGAGGAGAGTTTTCTGAGTTTTCTTGGTGGCATCATTTCCACCAAATCTAGCCACAATAGCTTGAAAGAGGGTTTTAGCACATTTGTACTTGTTGAAGATCAAAATCTGGTCATTTGGAATGGACATGAGAAGCATACTCCTGGCCTTAAGATCAATTCTCTTTTGGATTCTTTCTTCTACGGTTGTTGGGTTCACTTGCACATTTGTTACTATTGCATCGTTTACTATGAAGGTGGTGATTGTAGGTTTGAATGAGTTTCCTTCTTCAATAATCTCCCAAAGTGCATAGTCTTGCACTTGGAAGTATTGCTCTACCCTCAGTCTCCACATCTCAAACTCATTCTGTTTGAGTAATGGAAGTTTTGCAGCCACATTGGTTTGAATGTGTTCAACGTCCATTGTTCTTTTAAGTCATAAATATCAGCCAAGCTCTGATACCACTTGTGAAGGATTATACAAACACTTGGGATGTTGATCTTAATAATGTGTTTGGGATATTTAGGAATGAATGTGATTTAGTACGCGGAATTTACTATAACACACTTAAAGGAACAAAGGTGGTGAATATGCAAATGTGAATTATTTAGAACAATGAACACAACGTGAATAACACAAAACGATTCAATATTATTTATGAGATAATACGGGTGATCTAAACTATCACCGGGATTACAAAGGTAACCTTGAATCTTTGATTCGTAAATGGGATTTTTGAATTTGTAACTAAGTTACTAGAAAGGTTGTGGTGTTTTAGGATATTACAAAGTTTTATAGTTGAAGAGATATATTCTAAGGTGGTGACTAAGGGTTCCTTTTATAGGTAAGGAACCCTTTTTACATGTTGTCAAGTTGCATTATAATAAGATAATAAGACTTTTCTAACCTACTATTACAACTTCCAATGTAAAACACTCAACATTATCTACTGCACGACATGGAAGACTGTACTACTTTTACTTAACGTGTTACAATGTACAAAGACTAATAATACAACTAAAATATCTAAAAATAAAATATATAACAACTTGACGTTCAAACTGGCAGGACCTTCTTTAACTAGCAGTACCTTCTCACCCAGAAGGTACTGTTAGTTTATTTTCAACTTCTTCAAAATGAACTAGCAGACCTAATACTTCATCTGGCAGGCTCTTTGACTTAAGCATTTTATTCCCAACAAATGAGTAGAACCATGTTAAATGAATAAAACATACCTCAAAAGTTTTGGTGTCAAGCTGTAGATACATCTACATATATTCTAAATCGAGTTCTAATTAGACCATTCTTGACAAAGACTCCATATGAGTTATACAGAGGCAAAAAGCCTACTTTAGGATATTTTAAAGTGTTTGGAAGCAAGTGCTTCATTTTAAACACAAAGGATTATCTCACCAAGTTCGACCCAAAGTCGTATGAAGGTGTATTTCTAGGATATTCACAAACTAGTAAAGCATATATAGTTTTGAACAAAGAAACCTCAAGAGTCGAGGAATCGTTGAACGTAACATTCGACGAAAGTCCACCTCCCTCTAAGACATCACCTTTGGTAGATGATGACTTAGTTGAAAGTCAAATGGTTGAAAATATAGAAAATGATAAAGAAGATGAACCAGTAAAAAGTGATTTAGTCAACATCAAAGAAACAAAAAGTCATCCATTAGAAAACGTCATAGGAAAACTTAATGAAAGAACATTGAGATCTAAAGCTCAAAATGAAAGTAATTTCTTTTGTTTTGTTTCAACAATTGAGCCTAAAAATATAAATGAGGCTATAAAAGATGAATCATGGGTTATTGCTATGCAAGAGGAATTAAATCAATTTGTTAGAAATGACGTTTGGACACTAGTTCCACAACCTAAAAATCAAACCATAATCGGTACAAAATGGGTGTTTAGAAATAAAATGGATGAAAATGGCATAGTATCTAGAAACAAAGCCAGGCTAGTAGCACAAGGCTACAATCAACAAGAAGGTATAGATTACGATGAAACATTTGCACCCGTAGCTAGACTAGAGTCTATTAGGATACTACTTGCATATGCATGTGCACATGATTTTAAATTATTTCAATTGGATGTCAAAAGTGCATTTTTAAATGGATTTATAAATGAAGAAGTATATGTTGCACAACCTCCCGGCTTTGCCAATTTTGAAAAACCAAATCATATTTACAAACTTAAGAAAGCTTTATACGGACTTAAGCAAGCACCAAAAGCTTGGTATGATCGACTTAAGACCTTCCTAGTTGACCATAAGTTTACCATGGGCCTAGTAGACAATACTCTGTTCACCAAGAAAAATTGATCACATATTATCATCGTCCAGATATATGTAGATGACATTATATTCGGCTCAACTTGTCAAGAGTTATGTGACGATTTCTCAAAAATCATGCATGGCGAGTTTGAAATGAGTATGATGGGGGAACGAAACTTTTTCTTAGGTCTCCAAATAAAACAATTAGAAGATGGGATATTCTTCAACCAATCAAAGTATATCAAAGATATGCTTAAGAAGTTTGGTCTTGAAGACTCAAAACCTATGAAAACACCCATGTCCTCAGAAACCAAACTCACAAAGGATGAAGAAAATGAATCCGTAGATAGCACTAAATATAGAGGAATGATTGGTAGTTTGCTCTATCTTACGGCGAGTAGGCCGGAAATTATGTTTAGTGTTTGTCTATGTGCACATTTTCAAGAAGATCCCAAAATATCTCATCTTGAAGCCGTTAAACGGATATTAAGATACATTAAAGGCACTACACATTTTGGATTATGGTATCCCAAAGGGACAGGTGTAGAAACCATAGTGTATGCCGACTCAGACCATGCCGGTGACTATGTTGATAGGAAAAGTACTAGCGGTATTTTTACTTTTGTAGGACATTGTCTCACCGCATGGTTTGCTAAGAAACAAACAGCCCTCGCCATATCAACAACTGAAGCCGAGTACGTGTCATCAGTAAAAGCTTGCCAACAAGCACTGTGGATGAAACAAGCTCTCGTCGACTATGGAATTGAACTCAACGACATTCCTATTCTTTGCGACAACAAAGGAGCTATCGATCTCAGCAAAAATCCAGTCCAACACGCTAGAACCAAACACATAGAAATACGTCACCACTTCCTATGTGACAATGTTCGAAAGGGAGACATCTCAATTGAGAAAGTTTCCTCAGAGGACAACATTGCCGATATCCTCACAAAACCTCTCAAGAGAGAACCTTTCAACTATCTTAGACTTGGTTTAGGATTAATGGAACATAGTGAGTCGAATAAACGTTAGCTCAAACCTTAGATTAACCAAACACGGCAACAACCAAACTCATGTTCTGATCCTGCGGATCCAAACGACAACAAGGGCGAAACCCTTGTTTGGGATCCGCCGGATCCGTCATCTGCTGAGGCAGTTTTTATATATATTAAACAAATACCCTGTACTATTCATCACTCTTCCCTAAAACTTATCACCTACTGTATTCGACTTATAATTCACCAAAATCATAATTTAGGCTATCTTCTTCAACCAATTTGTGCTCAAATCATCACTGTAAGTATCCTTAACATGTTTACACTCCTGATCTGCGTCTAGGATTTCTATTTCATGCACAAAACCAAAACTTGGGGTTATGCATAATTCTTGAAAAATCATGAAGCATATTTACTAAATTGCATAACAAATCATGTTTTTCATAGTTAGGAATTGCATCTTGTAGTACATTGTCATTATTCATCAAAAACCCCATGAGAAATTTTTGCTAAAATCTTCTCACGACTAGGAAAAACGGTTTTTGAACATTGTTCATACAAATACAAAAACGTTATGTTTCAAGCATCACTTGCATAATGTATTTTCGGGTACATTCAATCGTAGCTACATTGAAGTAGGAGCGTTTGGGTTATCTCTCGTTTTATCATAAAACTTGCATAAACATAATTTTCATGCATCAAAAGGAGTCGAGATAACCGCACCTCCACATTGTCCCCATGTAGGCACACACTAGACCTTTATACGTATTTTCGATAATTTCAACTAAACTATATATTTTTCGTGTCTAGGATAACTATGCCTCCCGCAACCAACTACGATCACAAAAAGACCATCGATTATCTTCCCAAACACCACAAAACCAAGGGTCTCACCGAAGCCCAAGTCAATATATTCAAAGCCTTAGAAAAATGATACGTCCATGAGGGTAGGGTTGTAGACTCCTCATTCTATGAAGATACCAATCTCCGCGAGCAATTGGCAGCGATTCATTTTGATTGTCTTTTAGACATTGATGAGCCCATCATTCCTCGGTTCATTCTCGAGTTCTATGTAACCGTAGGTCTTAGTTCAAGCGACAATGGTCTTATGAGCATTCACTTTAGAGTCAATGGAACCTTATTCAACATTCCCTTAGATCAATTTGGTGATGTCTTAGGAGTTCCTAATCAAGGAACATGTGTCTACTCCGATAAGTGGTCATTGACAATCTTAGAGTCCAACCTTAAAGAGAACGGCACCATATGCCACACCTTTGACCGACAAAGAAACCATTAGGGAACATCTCTTCTTACCTAGGAACAACCGAACTAGGTTGCATCGAGGTCGTCATGTACCTTGAGATCCTTTTGCCATGGAACTAAATGAACTTAGGCCAGAATTTAGGAAGTTAGAAGATGTTTTGAGAGCTAATGTCATTAGCACGGTAGGGAATCGAGATCATATTAACGCATGTCTTTGTTATATGATGTATTGTATGTCAACTCATCAACCTTTCAATACTATATCGCCAAATGAATGGCCGATATTCCGGTACAAGGTACCACCGCAATGCCCTACGGGATGCTCTTGACTCGTCTCTATAGAGCCTTTGAACCCATTCCTAGAAATGCCTTAGGTTTTGTTCTCGACTACTAAGAGATTTCACACACCTTTGTCGCTCTAAGTGATTATAGGGTGGCGGTTGGAAAAGGAAAACGTCCTCGTCCTCAAACATCATCATCATCATCATCAATGAGTGATGATGACGGCTTGCCAAATTCTATGATCGCTCCGCCGGAGTACTTGAGTCAACTTCCACCGATCCCGAATGAATCCGAGGAGCATCGTCAAACAAAGGGAATGGTGAAGAATTTAGGGCGTTGGATCATGAAACTTCACAAGGGTATGAAGAAATTGAGCAAGAAGTTCAAGTGAGAGGAGTGTTTGGAATTAGACGTTACTAGACAATGATGTGTTAAACATGTATGGTTCTTAACTTATTATGGTAGTACTTGACTTGTATGTGAACTAACTCAGATTTGCAGGTCGATAACACTTAGTGTTATCAATTTTCCGAAAATAAGCCACTGTTTGGCTTAACTTCATTTAAGGTAAGTTATGATGATCGGATTTATTTATGAGTAAACGTGTGGTAGAAAATATATGTTTAGCATATTTGTACTACATATTAGCTATTACATCCGTTATAGGAGTATTTTCGGGTTTTGGTCGAAAAATGCAAAATTTGACATGCGCTCTGTTTGTTTTGGCACATTCGGATGACGGATCTGGTGGATCCTAGTTTTTGGATCCGCCTAGTGTATCTTTTGGCTCCGCCAGTCCAGAACCCACGGATTCCACGACTCCCAAACTTTGGCTCCGCCTTTGTTGTCGATTGGATCCGCGGGTACCAACAGTAACTTTTTTCAAAAATTCCCGACTCATCCCGACACTTAGATTTTGGTTTGTAGCTTTTTTAGATTATATTAACTGATTATTAAACTCTCTAGAATGATTTAGGAACTCTTATAACCCTGAGAACTCAATTTCCCACCAAAATTTGAATTTTCAAAATTTTACATGTGAGTTACCTTTCTAATACAAGCAAGGAACCCTTTTGAGGGATCTGTAAAATCCGTGGAAACATCTTATCAACAGATTTTCCACTATCTCCTTGCATTTACTGCAAATCCCCCTCATATCACTCAACTCCATTTCAATGGGTTGACCTTGAGATGTGACAAGCTTAAATTTTTGTTCCAAATCATTAGGAACCAACATTCTCCATTGGATTTACATCCAATCCAAACACACAGACCAAAAAACCTTCTGCCTATAAATTAGTACCTTAGGACCATCACAAGTCACACAAAAACCATCTTCCCTACATTTCTCTCCTGTACATCTTAGCTACATTATCAACCATGACAAAATCAAGTACCTCATCTACTAGCAAACCCCCAAAATGAACTGCTCGTATTAGTGTTAAGCCATGTTGCTTCATAAACTTAGCAAACTCATCATCAGAGGAATCATCTCCTCTAAATATTTCATCACCTATTGCAAGTGAGAATTTCCTCACACTCTCCACTCGAACTCCACCAAATGTAGTGATTCATAATCCACCACCAATAATTACTCCAATAGCTACCACTCCACCACCTACTCCGTCAAAACCTGTTAAATCACCATCACCCCCAAAATCACCCAAACTACAGCCAATGGAGCTATTTAGCACTCCACCTTCATCACCACACCCATACCTTGATGACTTGGAAGACCTTCTACCAAGGTCAACCAATCCTCCACCCATGACCTTTGAAGGTCAACAACCCATGCTTTTTCATCCGGTTTACCCGGATATCCATGGTCCTTTATACCATGATGCACCACCACCACAACCACAACCACAACAACTCTCACCAAGATCCACTCTCCATTCCATTGATGAAGAGTTTTGGATTAATCAACCCAACACCCAAGACGAGATCAACGAGGAACTAAACCGCCTCTATGCATTCTCAAACATGGTTGACTCCCATCTCCATGAGGCTATAGACTTACAATCCACCTTGTTAGCCTCCATTACGGGTCCAACAACCACTCCACCACCACCTCCATCCAATAATCCACCACCACCATCAACCAACAACCAACCACCATCACCACCACAAAACCATGAGACTACTCTTCCTCCCGGTTTTTCAAGCCATGATTGCTCGCATTGCAAGAGAACCGCTCATTTGGCCCAAAGGACCAACATTTTGGTCCATGAGCTCCAAAATGAAATGAGGTTCATCTTGAACCTTATTCTAGAACGTCTCAATGCAATCTCTCATCCTCCTCAATAGGAGCTTTGTTCGTTTCCTCTTATAGGAACTTTTAGAATATTGTTTTAGAATTTTTCTTATTAGTATTTATTTTACTTGTTTGAATGTAACATCATTTTTTCCAAAGTAATGAATGTTATGTTTTTATGCTTGTGGGTGATCAACATTAAGCATATTATCTCATTTTAGAATACTAACATCATAGTATGGTTGTTTTAACTACACATATTGCTTTGATCAAATGTACATTAGGTACTAAATTTTGATCAGACACTTCATTTTGACTTTTTAAAGTCAAATGTGCTGAAACTTATTGTTTGGTTGACAATTATATATGCATTTTACTTCCATGAAGTAACTAACTTTTCTTTTATAGCATCTCTTATCCTTGAAATGTATACGTTGGTACTCTAGCAACGGGGAGTATACATCGAGGGGGAGCACATCATATTCTAACCATTTGTTTTGTAGGTTCATACATCATAACCTTGTTACTCCATTTAGGGGGAGTATAAATCAAGGGGGAGCTTTAAAGAACTCAAAATCGCATTCCGCTACGCATATCTTCTTTTTGTTTCGACAAAAAGGGGGAGAAAGGATTAAGTTTGCATTACTGTGAAACATCACAATACATACATTTATACTTGAAATTGTTTTCAAAACTTGCATAAAACAAACTTAATCTATATTTTTAAAAAGACTCATACTTCATTTATTCATTTGCTTAAAAATACACCTTATGTTTTGTCATTAACAAAAAGGGGGAGATTGTTAATACAAATATCGTCCCAAAAATGTTATTTATATTTTACGATCTTTACTTAGTTTTGTTAATGACAAATACAAGGTATATCTTTTAGCAAATCATAAATACAAGTTAAAGTCTTTTTAGAAAACATTTACATTTAACAAGATCACTAGAATTTACATTTTATGCATTTACATGTTTATTTCCTAAAATGGAAACTTTATTTTTCAAAAGTTAGGATGACATCATGGCATGCATCATATACACAATCTTGGTAAGATTTTGTGATATTTTGTTTAGATCTTCAAGCCAAAGAGTTGACATTTGAAGATATGGAAAGATATGGCAAGATTTGGAAATATTTGAAGATATCTTAACTGGCCTGACACGGCGGATCCAAATGGATACAAAGACAGATCCAAGTTTTGGGATCCGCCGGATCCGCCGCCTGTTGCTCAGCTTTGCCTATAAATAGCAAGCTGATCATTTGGTCATTCTCATCACTCATATAGCTTAAATACATACTCATTCATTTACTAACCCATTTCATTCATTCATTCATCTCATTTGATCTTTCCTTTTGTAGCAAAGGGATCAAACATACAAGGATCAACGTTCTGTCGTTATCCGTCTAGCTTAGCCACTGTGTGATCTTGTACTAGTTTGCATATCATTGTTTGTATCATTCATTTAGTAGAGTTTGGTTAGTGTTTTAGTCCTTAAAACACAAAGAGTGTTGGGAGTGGTTGTACCCTTGTAAAGAACCAACGGGAGTGGTTGTACCCTTGTGAAAGAACCAACGGGAGTGGTTGTACCCTTGTAAAGAACTCGGTGTTTAGCTTAGTACCGGAAAAAGAAGTAAGCGACGTGTAAAGGTTTTATCCACCTAGAAGGGAGTTTGTTTCTTAGTGAAAGATAACTCTCGAGTTAGAGGCTCGAGGAGTGGAGTAGGGCAAGGAAGAGAGTCCTTGTAGCCGAACCACTATAAACATCCGTGTTGTGTGGTTTGATCATTCCTCTCTTTACTTTTCTATATATTGTGTGATTACTTGTTTGTATATGTTTTATTTGAAATCACATTAAGTAACAAAGCGAAACAAATTTTAAAAACGGTAAAACTATTCAACCTCCTTTCTAGTTTTCCACACATATCTTGCACAATCTTTCCATATCTTCAAATGTCAACTCTTTAGCTTGAAGATCTATACAAGATATCTCAAAAATCTTTCTAAGATATGTTCATGATGCATGCCATGATGTCATCCTAACTATTTCTAATTTAAGAAATAAAGATGTAAATGTATATAATGTTATTCCTAGTAATCTTGTAATGTGTAAATGTGTTTTAAAAGACTTATCACTATAAATGTAAAAGACTTAATCTTATATTTATGCTTTGCTTAAAGATAATCTTTTTAATTGTCATTAACAAAATTAAGCAAAGATCGTAAAATGTAAATAACGTTTTTATGACGATATTTGTATTAACAATAATGAATGAAAAACCTTGTTATAATAACATTGTTCTTTGATTTTTTCTGCTGCGTATCTATCTTTGTGATTGTGTTATCCAAGGTATAAGATCTAATCAATCTTGAGCTTAAATGGCCTAAGAACTTATAAATGGCGTGCATAAGTTCTATCAGGAGGTATCAGAGATTGGGATCTCGTGATATCTGGGATTTACAAGGTTTTTGTGATCGTATATGTGAAGGTAGAAGGTGTCGAGTTGCTGTTTTTGGTATGTGATCGTGTTAGGTTAGTGTTTAAGGTAATAATGTCGATTAAGCATTTTCTTTGATGTCAAGATTTGCTTGAAAGTGTGTTTCAATTAATTTATCTGCTGATTCGATCTTGTTAACCAACATGGGTTGCATAATCTTCTGTTTTTGAGTATTGATCTAAATCGGTAAAAATAGGATTTGCTTGAAAAACCTAAAATCGACATAACAGGAGTTTCAAGAAAGATGCACAGGTTTGATGATGTTGCTGATTCATTTTTAAAATCAATTCTTGGTTTTTGTTAACAATCGACAAGACTTGGTCTTTTGATACAAACCCTAAATTCAAAGTCGACATCAATGATTCAAGCAAAAAGGTTTATGAGGATCCTAGCTATTTGACATAAGGGCAGAAGATGAAGCCAATGGTAACTTTAAAGCTGTGATGATCAACTTGTGTTGTATGGTCAGTATTTACTGATAAGCTCAGCTTATGTCGACAATCAATCTACGCTCCTGATTATTACTTCCTAATGTACTTTCTACTGCAAAGAGAGGTATTGAGGAATTATACTACTGCTGCTCATAGATCAAAGATTACTACTACTATAAGGTTAATATTGCTCGTTCCTGATTCATTAATGCTACTCCTTATATACTTAGTACTACTTTCGTTGTTAATGCTGCTAGCATGTGGTTAGTGCTGCTAGCATATTTTTAGTGCTGCTATTTTAACTCGTTAGCACTGCTTGTGTTTCATAGTGCACGATAGTGTTTCATAATGCTGTTGAGCTTCGTTAAAGCTGATGGTTATAATGGTTTTCTACTTAATACTGCTCATGTTTATATTAGTACTGCTAGCTTTCATTGCATTAGTACTGCTTGGGTTAAGAGTTAGTACTACTTGCCTTGTCAGATATCGGACAAAGTGGTATATTGGATCTCGGTTGGACAATGATGTTGGACAACACAACATTTTGGGTTCTCGAACGGCACCGAATAAAATTAAGATTAATTGATTTTTTATTTTGGTTGGATTTTGAATTGGAACAGTAAGGGTATGTTCCAACACACACACAGAAGGTAGAAGATTTTTGGATATTGGTTTACGTTCTTAAAGGTTTAATGGATCGTATTATTTGATTTAATTGATTACGAAGAAGGTTATTTATCACTTATTTGACGCTGAAGTGGAGTTTACAGGTTTGTGTTTTATCTTACCTTTTAGCAGAAGGTAACTTGTTCATGCGTTCATGTTGTGACAAAGAATTGACAAATCTAGCAAGATGGTTTTGCTATCACTTTAAGGAGTTATGTTATTGTGCTCAGTGTCTCATTGAAGATGAGGATTATTGTCAAGAGATTGCGATCTCCCTATACTTCAGTTTTGAGTATACGGACATGTTGTGACAAAGAATTGACAAATCTAGCAAGATGGTTTTGCTATCACTTTAAGGAGTTATGTTATTTTGCTCAGTGTCTCATTGAAGATGAGGATTGTTGTCAAGAGATTGCGATCTCCCTATACTTCAGTTTTGAGTATACGTTCGAAGTCACATCTATAGTACAAGATATAAGACACAAGTTTGGGTTGTTCTACTTTAGCATCAAGTTGGTAATACTTAGTTTTCTTCATATGTGATCATTACATAGAGTCTACAGACTTCAAGAATCATTTGATGTTCATGCACCACTCGAGGGATGTGATGGAACTCAAATAAGTACATTTTATTACTATCATTTATCCTATTAATTTGACTTGTTTTACTATATTATGTATGAGGATTGATACTTAATCGTTTACTTTTGTAATTCTCAGGTAAAAACAAGCATTTGGTGAAACTTGGCGATTTTGGACTAATTGTGGAGCAAAACGTGCATAAAGTGAAAGTCTACTGACATGGACAAGATCAAGTCAATTCTGCTCCAGATGCGCCGCATCTCACTCTCGAAATGCGCCGCATCTCTATCAAGATATCACCAGATACGATCCAAGATACAAGAGGACATGCGCCGCATCTAATCATGGAGTTACGCCGCATCTTCTGGCGGTGTACGAATATTCCTGAATATTATAATCTTGGACCCCACGCGAAGTTAAGTACATGCGCCACATCTACTTAGTAGATGCGCCGCATCTTCCCTCAGACAGAAACTATAAATACCCCGTAGACCAGACGAATTACAAGTTCCGGAAACCTAAAACCGAAGACCAAACAGGAGGAACAAAGGACGAATTCAGTCAAGGAGGCAGCACAAGACACACCCTAATCAAAGATACAAGAGCTGTAAGAAGGTGCTGCATGTGTTTAATTCATTAAGTAGTTTTGTTTTATTGTGTTAGCAAACTTTAATTCATCAGGATTGGTGGCTTGTGTAATGTGACAACGAAAGATTGCACTCCCTTTAATACTTGCTTTCCCATCAATTAAAGTTTATATGTTGATGTCTTTGGTTACTACTTATTAGTGCATTGATAACCTCTGTGTTTATTAGTGGCTTGCGGGCATTTGACTGCGGGACATAATGTGGCTCCCACGGTTGTTTCTAAATTGATCACTTAGGAATAACTTTTAGACATAAGTAATCATTAAGGGTTTACTCGCCGATAAGATTAGGACCAACGAGAAAGGATTAACTACATACACTTCATATAAAGCTATCAATAAAACAAGTGACAATCTACTTAATCATAAGGACAGCCCTCTTATTGTCTCAAGTATTTATCTGTGTACGTGTGTGCTACTTGCTGATTCGTGCCTATTGGTTTATTTTATTATTTAATTGCAACAAACCGTGCCAGTCTCTCAGGCTGAAACCCCCTTGCGTTAGGATATTAAAATACTGATTAGAATAACTAGATAATACGTTCCACTCTTAGTGATCGACACTCTACTTACCATTATCTTCATATTGACCGGGTACACTGCTCGTTAAGTGTGTGTGTTATTGATAAGTCGGCTAAATATAAATTTAAAACTTGAGTAGGCATTAAAACTGCTAAACCGCAACGACACATCACGCGCATCAAGTTTTTGGCGTCGCTGCCGGGGAGTGAATTGTTATTATCTGTTAATTTGATTAGTATTTTAATTAGGTTTTTCTTTTTATTAGATTAATTGCATCATTGTACTATTTTGCATATTTGTTGTATTGTGTGTTATTTGTTTTCTTTTATTTTTGTGTGTTTTATTTTTGTTTGTGTGTTTAATTTTTGTTTTTATTTTTCGTATTTTTCTGTTCTGCTATCGTTGTACTGTGCTAAATCAAACGATACAGCGCATCTGATCTCTCAGATACGGCGTATTGCGTTTAATTTTTTAATACAACGCGTTTAATTAATTCGATACGACGCATCTTTTCCCCAAGATACGGCGTATCTGTTTTTAATAGAAAATTTTTTCTAAGCGATAAAGTAATACGACGCATCTGCTTTTGCAGATACGGCGTATCTGTTTTTAATAAAATTTTTTTTTCTAAACGTTAACGCCATACGACGCATCTGCTTTTGCAGATACGGCGTATCTATTATTTTAATTAAAAACAGTTTGCGAATTATTAAACAGATACGGCGTATCGATCTCTGTCGATACGGCGCATCTTACTGAATCAAAAATATTTTATTTTTAAACGTAACGAAAATACGGCGCATTAACTTTCGTTAATACGACGCATTTAATTTTAATTAGATAAGCTGATTTTTGATTAATTAATTCGATACGGCGCATTCTTAAATTCTAAAGCGGCGTATCTATTTTCTGAATAAAGTCTGATTTAATTTTAACGTATTAAGATACGGCGTATCCAACTCTTTGGATACGGCGCATCGTCTGCAGATATCAGTAACTTTAATTTTTCGTATTCCGTTTTCGTTATTAATTATCTGATATACTACTTTCTCGAGCATACCCTACTGATATTTTTGTGTTGATTTCAGGAAGTGCATGACCAGGAGTTCTACGAAGAACTTGATTCAACCTTTCGAAGATCCTGAACGAGCCCTGCATTCGCTTAAAAGGCTTTTCAACACAAGAAGCTTTGATCTTTCAAGTTCACTCGAGCTTGATTACTTTTCTGAAGAAAAAGAGGAAGTTGAAACAGAAACAATGGGCGAAAACACTACTATGGAGGAATACATGAACAATACCCGTGCTGATTACACTTCAGGAGTTGCTAGACCTAAGTTTGATGACAAGTCAAAATTTGAGTTGAAGGGTCAGTTTCTCAAGGAGCTCAGAGAGAATGCTTTCAGTGGGACGGAACAAGAGGATGCTAATGAGCATGTTGAGAAGGTCCTGGAGATTGCAGATTTGTTTACCTCAGAAGGAGTCAATACTGATCAACTCATGCTAAGAATCTTTCCAATCTCACTAAAAGGAGCTGCTAACAAGTGGCTAAGGAATGAACCTGCTAGTTCAATCACTACATGGGAAGGTTTGAAGAGCAAATTCCTGAAGAGATATTGTCCACCTGCTAAGACTGCTAAGAAGATGGAGGCTATCAATAGTTTCAAGCAAGAGCCTGATGAAACCCTTTATCAAGCTTGGGAACGATTTAAAGATTTATTGATAAAATGTCCTCAACACTATCTAACCCCTATGCAGGAGATAATATTGTTTTATCAGGGACTGGACGTGCCAACTAGACAGATCTTGGATGCTAAGGGAGCTGTACCTCAGATGAGTGCAACTAATGCTAGGAAAGCGATCCAAGAAGCTGCTGATCATTCTCAGAAATGGCACGATGGGACCTCTACTAGATCTAAGAGCAGCACTAATTTTGACGGGATTGCTGCTATTCAAGCTCAATTGGATAAAATTAGTAGAGAGATGAAGAAGCGAGATGAAAGAGCGTATGCTGCCCAAGTTGGATGTGAAAAGTGCGAAGGACCTCACTACACTAAAGATTGCCCGAACAAGAATGAAAGTGAGACATTTGAAGAAGCATATTACACCCAATTTGGACAACCATTCCGACCTTCAACAAGATTTAGGGAAGCTAGTCCGGGATTCTATCAAAAGAACAACTTCAATCCCGCTTATCAAGAGAGGAGGCAGACTTTAGACGATACTTTAAAGCAAATTATGGCCGATGCTGCTAAAAGACATGAAGAGAATACTGCTATGATCAAAGAAATTCGAGCTTCAACGGACACTACTACAAGAAATCAAGGAGCTTCGATCAAAGCATTGGAAAAACAAATTGGTCAAATGAGCAAGGTTCTTCAAGAAAGGGGATATGGAAGTTTACCGAGCTCAACTGAAACAAATCCAAGAGATCATGTCAAGGCCATAAGCACCACTGAAGAAGTCACTCCTAATATACCTAGAAGATCGATGAATGGTGATGATGGTGCAAGACCCGAATTTTTCTTTAATTCTTCAATCAGCTTAAGGAGACTACTAAAAGAGAAGACAAAGATTGAAGAGGAGATCAAGGCAACAATGAAAGAAGAGAGCCCTGCAACCGACTCAAATGCCTTGCCTCATAAAGAAAGAGACCCAGGAAGTTTTACTCTACCTTGTTCTATTAATAGTATATCTTTCAATAATGTGTTAGCTGACTTAGGAGCTAGTGTTAGTGTTATGCCTCTTAAGACATTCGCTACCCTAGGACTAGGAAAATTAGCAACAACTAAATTACTTATTGAATTGGCTGATAAAACGGTAAAACGACCTGAAGGGATTGCTAATAATGTGCTAGTTAAGATTGAGCAGTTTATTTTTCCCGTAGACTTTGTTATACTAGACATGCCCGAGGATGTTAAGATTCCTTTAATCCTCGGAAGACCTTTCTTGTCTACTGCCCATGCTAAGATTGATGTGTTTAAGAGAAAAATTTCATTAAGGATAGGGAATAATAAACTAGTCTATAAGTGCCAAGATCCGGTTAAAAGCATAATTAGAGGTGTTTATGTGCTAGGATTAAGAGAGCGTATGGACCTCGATCTTGAAGCTAGACTTATGGGAGAAACATTGATTCAAAACAACTCAACTAGTCCTAATCATGAGAACTTTGAGGAATTCATTGACCTTAATGTACCTACCGAACTTAGACGCAATGTTGTTAATGATTCTGATGATGAGTTGTATGATTGTGTAGTAATTAATAAACGTAGGAGAGTAGTTGAGAAAACGAATTTGAACAATGATGTGTTTATTGAACTACCACCCTACCTTGCTTATTTGTGCTTATATGATAATAAGAATTTCCTGTCTATCATTTTGTCATCTCTGCCCGAAAGGGACAGGACTTTGTTTATACAGATATTAAAGAGGAACGGCGTGGAAATTAAGGACAAGCAAGGAGTGTTCAATATTACTGAATTGGCGATGAAGGAGCGTGATGTTTCCGACTCCTTCAATGATCGATACTAAAGAGCTGAACGTGAGTCTAACTTGAAGACTCTGGAATAAAGACAAGTGCTTACCGGGAGACAACCCGGATTTATCTTTTATTATTCTGTTTTCTGTGTCGAGTCAGTCCAGGCCGCATGAGGATACGGCGCATCTCAATTCTGAGATGCGACGCATCTCCTGCAATGGTCATATCTTATTTTATTTTTCTGCATTTTTATTTTCGACTTTAAAACTATTTATCAGTTTATTTTAATGCGGCGCATCCCTGGTTAAGGATGCGGCGCATCTTTATTCTGATCCGTATTAATTCCAGGCTCGATACGGCGTATCTTCTTCAATAAGATACGGCGCATCGACTGACCTGATGATTTTCAGTTTTAATTTTTAAGTTTTATTTTTCCTAACTACTAATGTGTTATGCAAGTTGAACCTTTCTTATCTTAGGTGTGTTTTAAAGTATTGGTGGTATTATAGTTTCCTGGATTTCCTGTGGATACATCAAGTATGAAGCTTTAACGTTCTAATCCACAAGAAGATGATTTTTGCTCTTATACAAATGGAGGATCATACCGAGCAAATCTCAGGGGAGTTTTTCTGTTCTAATTCTTTTATTTTCCAGTTTTTAACGTTTTATACAAACAACGAGGACGTTGTTTAACTTAAGTGGGGGGATTGGAGAATTAGAACACTTAACAATTACTTGTCCTAAACTTTTTCAAAAATTATGCTTAAAATGTGCTTAATATATCAAACTTAAAATTTTTTTAGCATGTTTTTGTTTAAGATCTGAGTTGCATAGCTGCACACATGACGTTATTTTCAAAAATTGTGATTTTCCAAAATTCACAAATCTATGAGTGTGCCGGTGACTTGTAAACTTTAGAACTTGGCTTGTATACTATTCGAGACCACCATAATGAGTATTATTTATATAATTGGAATGACTTGTCTAAATTGGTAAAATTCTAGGATTACACCCAAACAGCCTTTATATGTTATGTGTTATTAGCTAACTACACTGGTTAGTTAACCCCGTAAAACCCTTTTGTTACTCTCATTTTTAGAGTAAGATACCCCTAGAAAAACACTCAGAGCCATTCCTTTCGTTTCTTACACCTATGTTTAAAATGTTTCGTTACACCCTTACACCTTAGCCTACCCTGTAGATTAGAATCCGTGGTTGGTTGATTGCTATAGGCAAAGTGTGTTTCCTTACATTACCTGTGTTCGCGTGCGTAATTCATTATCTATGGTTAGGTCGGGAAATTGCACAATGCAATTGGAGTGAAAGTAAATATTGTATATTTTGGAGTTTATTTTTCGTGTGTTTACTACTTTCACTATTACCATTATTTCTGAAGTCATGAAAAGTATGGAAAAATTATCCGGAAAGAAAGTTATAGTGATGTGGTGAAATTTTACACATCTATGTTCATCAAAAAAAAAAAAAAAAAAAAAAAAAAAAAAAAATCGAAAAAATGAGAAAAGAAAAAGAAAGAAAGAAAAGTTGGAAGTTAGTTTTAACCAACTTATGTAAAGTTATGTAAGTGGTCGATATCACCACTATTTGTTGTACTATATCTATGGATTGAATGGGAATTGGCAGTTATGGGACGCCAATTAAGGTTTATTCTTTGATTAAGATCTTGTTGAGTATAATTCGTGTCTACCTAAAGCGTGTGTTTCAAGTGTTAAAGCGTGAGTTATTCGATGATATGAGTCTTATTCATGGGATGGTTGGGATAGTGATTAACCACACTTAGGATTTTAATTTATTTGTTTTGTTTATTTTTATTTTTACACCAATTTATATCCCAAATGTTATCCATGCCCTTTATTATTCTTTATCCAACCAAACCATTGATTTATTGAGATTAGGGATTTGAGCAATCTTAAGTATCGTAGTCGTGGATTCGGCTATGTATTTATGATTTTGTCGCCCTTTTTGATATATTATTATTGGTGAAGTTTGGACCTATCTTTAGCCTATTCGAGTTAAGGATTTGAGCAATTGCAAGTATCGTGTTCGTGGATTCGATCATGTATTTGTGATTTTGTCGCCTTTTCTGGAATTTGAGATCGATAGTGATTAAGAATAATTAACCCTTAAGCCTAAAAACCCTTTTTACCGCTTTAGACTTGTTATTCCTTAACTTTAGTGGTGGAGATGTGTATACTTGCCAAGCTTATGATAGAATATTCGTCGCGACTGGACAGTTAAACGATTAGATTTGATTTTATCAACTTATTTTATTTTACTTCTAATTCGTTATGTGTTTAGTTGTGTGATTATGAAATAAACGAATATATGCTTAAATATAAAAATAAATCCTAACATCTTTTAGGATACATTTTCATAAAAGAAATTCTAAGGTTTACTTGGGGACAAGTAAAGTTCAAGTGGGGGGATATTTGATGAACTCAAATAAGTACATTTTATTACTATCATTTATCCTATTAATTTGACTTGTTTTACTATATTATGTATGAGGATTGATACTTAATCGTTTACTTTTGTAATTCTCAGGTAAAAACAAGCATTTGGTGAAACTTGGCGATTTTGGACTAATTATGGAGCAAAACGTGCATAAAGTGAAAGTCTACTGACATGGACAAGATCAAGTCAATTCTGCTCCAGATGCGCCGCATCTCACTCTCGAAATGCGCCGCATCTCTATCAAGATATCACCAGATACGATCCAAGATACAAGAGGACATGCGCCGCATCTAATCATGGAGTTACGCCGCATCTTCTGGCGGTGTACGAATATTCCTGAATATTATAATCTTGGACCCCACGCGAAGTTAAGTACATGCGCCGCATCTACTTAGTAGATGCGCCGCATCTTCCCTCAGACAGAAACTATAAATACCCCGTAGACCAGACGAATTACAAGTTCCGAAAACCTAAAACCGAAGACCAAACAGGAGGAACAAAGGACGAATTCAGTCAAGGAGGCAGCACAAGACACACCCAAATCAAAGATACAAGAGCTGTAAGAAGGTGCTGCATGTGTTTAATTCATTAAGTAGTTTTGTTTTATTGTGTTAGCAAACTTTAATTCATCAGGATTGGTGGCTTGTGTAATGTGACAACGAAAGATTGCACTCCCTTTAATACTTGCTTTCCCATCAATTAAAGTTTATATGTTGATGTCTTTGGTTACTACTTATTAGTGCATTGATAACCTCTGTGTTTATTAGTGGCTTGCGGGCATTTGACTGCGGGACATAATGTGGCTCCCACGGTTGTTTCTAAATTGATCACTTAGGAATAACTTTTAGACATAAGTAATCATTAAGGGTTTACTCGCCGATAAGATTAGGACCAACGAGAAAGGATTAACTACATACACTTCATATAAAGCTATCAATAAAACAAGTGACAATCTACTTAATCATAAGGACAGCCCTCTTATTGTCTCAAGTATTTATCTGTGTACGTGTGTGCTACTTGCTGATTTGTGCCTATTGGTTTATTTTATTATTTAATTGCAACAAACCGTGCCAGTCTCTCAGGCTGAAACCCCCTTGCGTTAGGATATTAAAATACTGATTAGAATAACTAGATAATACGTTCCACTCTTAGTGATCGACACTCTACTTACCATTATCTTCATACTGACCGGGTACACTGCTCGTTAAGTGTGTGTGTTATTGATAAGTCGGCTAAATATAAATTTAAAACTTGAGTAGGCATTAAAACTGCTAAACCGCAACGACACATCACGCGCATCAGGATGTTTTTGATCTTTATTAATGCTTATTATTATTACTACTGCTAGTTGAAGTTTCTACTGCTCGAATTCATTTATAACTTATGATGCGTAATGGTGGGTAATTCAAAACATTGGAAGGCGTAGATTAGAAGTATGATATTGATTTTTGGTGGTCAAGATCATAGTTGCATACATTCCCTATTTGATTATAACAAAAAGGGGAAGAGATGTTGTAGTTGCATGACATGGAAATTGCAAAGGAAATCAAGACTTAAGGGGAAGCTTGTTTCATTCATGGGTGAGATTTAATCATCTCAACTTCTCTACTTTGTCTAGGGAAGTTCGTACAAGATTGGTGGTTGTTTTGTCATCATCAAATAGGGGAAGATTGTTGGGTTTATTGATTTGATGAGATAAAACAAGAAGAATGAAAACAAGAAGGACTAAATCTGACTTTATGGAAATCTAAAAAGACTGAAGATTTAGAAGACATTCTGAATTGTTAAAAAGATTTAGTTCGTATTTATTTTATTTCCTTTGTAAACCCTAATCCTCCAATATATAAAGAGGACATGGGACGTATTGTTTGGTGTGCACAAAATATGTAGTCGACTGAATAGTGTCGTGTGTATCTAGGCCTTTGTCATGTAAGCGTCTAGGGTTTAGTTGGTTTCGCAACAAGAATCGTTTGATTCCAGATATAGTTAGATATCCGTCCTACACTTGATCAAGTAGGATTGGGGCGTGTATGTGAAAGATAATGAATGAAAAATCTTGTTACAATAACATTATTCTTTGATTTATTCCACTGCATATCTATCTTTGTTATTGTGTTATCCTAGGTATAAGATCTAATCAATCTTGAGCTTAAACGGTCCTATGAACTTATAGATGGCGTGCATAAGTTCTATCACACACCCCAAACCCTAGAAGCATCACAAGACCCCTATAAATAGGGCTGCTCCTCACACACACAAGCATCTATTACTCGTCATAATTTTTAGCTTATTTTACTGCTTATTGTAATTTTAATTGTCTTTTAAATATTTTCATTTCCTTTTTCCAAAGTATTGTAATCATTTAAAAGTTTAATAAAATTCAGTTTAATTTCAATTATTGTCCAATTTACTTTATTGCATATATTGTTTGTTTTTAATTATTAAGCTTTAATAAGCTCTTATTACTGTGACTTATACTCAAACAAGCTTTTCAATAGCTTGTTTGAGTCTGAGCAGCTTGTGGTTTGATTTTTAAAACTGTTTGGTTTGGTAAATTGATTTTAAGACATAATAAGCTAAAATGGAAGATAAGCCAGAAATTGAAGGGCTTATAGGGTCTCACCAGCTTATCAATTGATAAGCTGGAGCTTGTAGAGTAGCTCCTCGAGCTTGTTTGATCCTTGTTGAGCTAGGATCAAGGTAAAAGTTCTAATTCTTCAATTTAGCTTTAAATAGCTTATTGCTTATTAGATCTGCTTATTTGCTTATTATTGTTTTAATCTGCTTATGATTTGTCTATTATTGCTTTTATTTGCTTATTTGTAGTTTAAAACTCATTAGTTTAAGTTTTCATTAAAATTCATAAAAATCCAAAAGTAAGTCTTATAGTTATAGCTTATTGCTTAGTGCTTAATTTCTTTCTTAATCTGTTTTCATTTAGTCATTAAGTCATATTAATCAGTTTTCATCAAAATCTTATATGTGTAATATCTTTATTCAGTCTTAAAAATCATTTTCAGTTTTTAAAGGGGTGTTTGGGATAAGCAGCACTAAGCACCACATATAGTTTTTTTAATCAACTTTGTTTAGCTTAAAATTAGTCTATTAAGTAGTTTTTAAGTTGTTAAAAGCATTTCTACATTGATTAAAAGCCTTTAGATTGGTTTTCAAAGTTTCAAGGTTCAAATCTTTTTATAACAACTTATTTTGATAAGATCTTCAATAGGTCTTTTTAGGAGTTGTTTTTGAATCATTATAAGTTGAGAAGTCATGCTATATCCTCAAGTTAAAGTGTAATAAATTAAGAGTCATTTTTAACCAAAATTTCTAGTTTCAAAAAAAATCAAATCAACATAGTTCAAAACCTATGCTTATTGGATCAGCATATGTATTTCATAGCTTATTTTTCATCTTATTTTTAGTTCAAAGTTTTTAAAATTTGTTTCTAAGTGTTATTTAGTAGTTAGTCTTAATCTGTTTTAAGATTTTAAGGTTTAGCATTAGCTTTTAGTAGCTTATTTTTAAGTTAGAAAATAGCAGTTCAGCATAAAAGTTTCAAAAATTCCAAAAATAATGTTTAAATATCTGTCTTATCAGCATGTTTTTAAGCTTTTTTTTTTAATCCAAATTATTTGAAAATTGTTTTATGTGTTCTTTGTTTGGTGTTCTTTGCTGTTTCAAAGTTCTAGCTTAATTCATTAGCTTTTGGTAGCTTATTTTAGTATCAAAAAGTAGCTGTTCAGGTCTGCTAGCTTTTATTAAAAAATAAAAATAAATAAATAAATAAAAAAAGAAAAAAAGAAAAAATACTCAAAAATATTGCTTAAACTTTCTGGCTTATCAGCTTAATTTTAAACTGAATTTTAGTTCAAAATGTCTGAATTTGGTTTTACAAGTTCTTTGGTGGGTTATCTATGCTGTTTTGATATTTTAATGCATTAGCTTATTAGTTTGGTAGCTTATTTTATAGCTTAAAAGTGACCTTTTAGGCTGTTTTGTTATCAGCTTTCATTTTTTAGCTTACTTAGTTTTTGAGCTTTTGGCTTGTTAGGATTGCTTATTTTAGTTTAGAATTGCCTTTTTAGTCAGCTTTTAGGTTTTAGTAGCTTATTAGGTTTTAGCCTATAGCTTATAGTAGCTTATTTGCTAAATCTGTTAGGTCTCTTTGTGTTTAGTTAAATGTTAGCTTTTTCATCCTTTTCTAGCTTATTTTCAAAGATATAAAAATATTGCTTTTACAAAAGTTGCTTATTTCCAGCTTATTTGAATAAGCTGGTTGTTCCAATTATTTTTTCCTAGATTCTAAACACTTTAAAGTACTTTTCCTTAAAATTTCAGATTTTTCTTTATTAGTTTAATATTTTTAATAATATTTTTAGATTAAAAGTTTTTTTAATTCATAATAAATAAAATAAAAAGCAAAAAAATATAATTCTTTTTTCTAAAATTATTTTTAATCATTTAGGAATTTTAGAAATTAAATTTGCATTTCTAGGGTTAAAATTTGATAATTTAGGTTTTTAGGCCCGTTAGGTGTTTAAGTGCCCGTTTTTAGTTTAGTTTGCGTTAGGACTTAATTGTGCTTTGTTAAGTTGTTTTAAGTGCTTATTATTTGCTTTCTTGTTTACGTATTCTATTTTAACTTCCTTAACCCAAAACATCTTACTTATTCAAATCACCCGATCACGAACCGAATCCGATTTTCCATTCACACTTCGTTGGGACATAAACGACCCAGGAATATCAACTACTTCCGGAAATAATATAGTTTGACTTTCTTCGACCGTTCGGGATTTTTTCTCTCGGTTAGAGAGCGAAATAATATAGTAATACTCCTCTGTTCTATTCTGATCATGAACTCCTATTCTGCATAGAGTTATCTTTGACTAAAACTTTGCTGCCATTTTCATCAGGAAATTAGGAAAAGGTTTTCGATCCCGGGATACTCGTTTTTGATGGAGTTGACTCTTTCACTCCACAACGATCCCGTATCATCAGAGATACTTTCATGATCATAATATTTCACCAGAATATTTTGAAAGTGATCCTACTGGAGGTTGAGCTAGACCTCCAGTGTTTCCCCATGGACAAATAAATTCGGGGCGAGTCAAGCTAAACGACTCGATAATAAACAAGCGCTCCTCGGGAGGCAACCCGTGTTTCTATCTTCTTTCTATTTTCTAATAGGTGTAACGTGAGGAGGCCCGCCTCTTCCATTTCTTGTGTTTTGTTCTTGTTGTTTTATGTCCAGGATTTGCCCGAATTATGAAGACTCTCGTGCTCGTTGTTTTGTCTTTCATCCACTCGATTTTTATCCTTCAATGCTTATTGGGAAATTCGATATCCTAAATCTTATCGATTAATGTTTATCTATTAGCATAATTAATAAACAGCTTTACATTTGCATAAGAGAACCCTTATTTCAAAACATTGAGGACAATGTTTCATTTTAGTCTAGGGGGTAATCATTCGATTTGATTTTACCTTGCATTTTTTCCTTATACTCCAGCAACCCCGTTTTTCCTCTAAAATTCCAAAAAAAATACAAAATTTAAAAATTTTGCAAAAATATAATAAGTGTTTTGACACATTGTTGACTTTTCGTTGGTGAGAATAGGAATAAAATTTTGACTTGATCGAGCGTGTTCAGCTCTAGCTTGTCTCCTAAACCTTTATAATTGACTAAGCATTCGCGGATCCTTTTATTTAAGATTTTAAATTTGCGAAGAACGAAAAATGATGGAGTTAAAATAAGTTAGATGCTAAGCGTGGAGTAGTTGGATCTCTTTAGAGCTCATCGAGGTTAATTGTGGCTTTTTGCTCCCATCAGCTAAATAAACACAAAAAAATAAAAAAATTCAATAATTAAAGGTGCACGGTTTTGGCGATAGTTAGTTTTTACTCCTTCTTTAGAGAATTCTTGCTTATGAGAGTTGGGTACACATCAAGGTACTGCCAGTGTTACGGGGAAATAATACAACTGATTCCTGATAGTTCGCTGCTTATGAAAGACCGTAGGACTCGGGATTTGGCGCCTCATTAAATGTGAAATAAACCGAAGCCATAATAGACTATTGTGCCCTGATGGTTCGTTCCCGTTGACATGGTTGTTCAAAAGGTGGAAGTAATAAATTAAATAATCCAAAGCCATAAAAGTTTTCTGTTTCCTGACGGTTCGCTCCCGTTGACTCAGACTTCAAAAAGGTAGAGGAAATCCCCAAGGTCATAATAGGCTACTGTTTCTTGACGGTTCGCTCCCGTTGTTGCAGTTGTTATAAAGGGCTGAGGGCTAATGTGCTTAATAATGTTAATAATGCCAAATTTCGACTCCGGGGATATCTAAATAAAGTTTCTGTCTCTAGACTCGTAGATGAGTTGTTTCGGATGAAATAAAAAGGATAACCCCTAAATCGGGCTAAATTAGGACCTTGATGTGGACCTCATTTTTATGGGCAGCGGTTCACGAGGGAAGGATTCGAAACTAGTTAGCTTCTAAACTAGGAGCCTTTATCGGACTAAAAATCTATCAAAATAAAATAAAAAATCATTTTTCAAAATAAAATCCTTATAGGAAAAAGAAATAAGGGAGCAAGGAGTAGCTACGCGTACACAATTAGCATCTATGTGTAGTGTTAGCATCTAATTTTATATTTAGCTGTGATTTTGTTTTTAAGCTAGGTTTGGGGACTTGTGAAACATTAAGGACGACGAATTTTATCTATATGGACGCTTTTTCATAAAAAGTGCTTCATACTCCGTGATCCTAAAAGTTATTTAATAATGAAAGTCAACATTTCGTCATAAAAAGAAACATACAAAAAGACAATATATATATATATAATCGTCAAACGAGGCGTTTTTAGAGCTATTGATTTCTTAATCTCTTTTGGGGAACACTTTGCTACTTTTCAAAGTTTTTAGTGAAAAGAGGTTTGAAATTTTTTGTTTTAAAGGCGTGATGTAATGACATTGCATGAGGGCACGACAATACCTTAGTCTGGGAGATTTTGTTATGTGTGTTTTCACATACCCTTTATATATCAAAAGCGGACTCAAAAGACCAAAAACGTATTATAAATGCCAAATATATGATTGTTTTTGTGTTGGTGTATGTGCAGGTAACGGATATGAGAAAAGCATAAAAATAAAGACAAAACGGACAAAAACGAGCACGAGATTGGAAAGAGCGTGAAAAGCCGAAGCCGGGGATGTGTTTCTACATTTTGGATCAAGCTAAACCTAGAAATACCAAAACCTAATCTCTAATGTTAAAACCCTTTTCACCATTTGTCCTTAACCTTTACACCGTTAGTCCCTAGCTATTTCAAAGTTAGTCCTAAAACTAACGGGTATTAAAGTCCTAAAACTATTGTGAATAAACAAACACTAGCCCAAGTTAAATAACCAAATCTAATATTAAAACCCAAGTCCACTACCCAAACCCGGAACTCAAACCTTTTAAAACCAATCAACACCCCTTAAAAAAGAAAAGGCACGAATTTCTGTTTTTCACTATTCACCGTCTCCCCCAAACTTACCCTGCCCTTTGACACACCAATTAACCCCATTTAAAAGATTAACCCTTCTAGAAGGACTGACACGACTGACATCAGGTGTCCACAATGGCAATCTAGAGGTTTATGATTGGTCGAGACACATGGCACATGATCCAAGGGTGTAAATTAAGGCTTATTGATGAAGCAATGATTGGGTGGTCAGGATTAGAAGGAAGAAGCACACCCCAAACCCTAGAAGCATCACAAGACCCCTATAAATAGGGCTGCTCCTCACACACACAAGCATTTTTTACTCGTCTTAATTTTTAGCTTATTTTACTTCTTATTGTAATTTTTAGTTGTCTTTTAAATACTTTCATTTCCTTTTTCCAAAGTATTGTAATCATTTAAAAGTTTAATAATATTCAGTTTAATTTCAATTATTGTCCAATTTACTTTAATGCATATGTTGTTTGTTTTTTATCAATAAGCTGTTTAATAAGCTCTTATTTCTGTCATTTATACTCAAACAAGCTTCTTGTTGATGCAAATAATGTTCTAAAAACGTTATTTATATCTTTCGATAACTTTACATTTTGAGGATGACAAAATGTCCAAACACTTTACGTTAAAATTAACGTAAACAAGTTTTTAGTCGATAGATCCCATTTCTACACAAATCACTCTAGGTATGAACAAACAAATTTACAACTTGACAAATGATCAAAGAAGTGAATTTGTGTTTAAAACTTCACATTTTAAATGTGACAATACATTTTTACAAAAATATACTTTACAAGTTATTTTTGTATAATTAAGAAATGTTTTAATGGAAAAATAAGTTCAAATAACATAACAGCTATTTTCCCCCCAAAATCAGCTCCAAACTTCCCAAAATAAGTTTTCACTACAAAAGACAAAAAGAGGAGCGTTTTTGTCTGGCACGGTACCACGGTACCACTAAATTTAGTGGTACCGTGTGTGATTTAGTGGAGCCGTGCCTTCATAACGGCCAGATTTTTTCTGCCTATAAATACCAGCCCACTTCACAGTTTTTGGGCATCCTTTTTCACACAGAACTTTCTGAGTTCAATACCCTTATCACATTTTCTCTTCTTGATCATTTAGTTTAGTTTTCTTTCGTTTAAGAGTGATCCATTCATCCAACCAAGTGATCACCTTCATTCCTCTTCTAGTGCAAGAGAAGAACACAAGGTATCCAAGAAGATACAAAGTGTTGTAGTTGTAGTTGGAGCACTAGTAACATTTGTTACACACTTGTTGTATCCTTGCATACATCAAGTTCATTTTTCTTTTGAGAGTTTGTGAGAGAAGATCATTGTAATCTTATAGAGATATCGATTATCTCTTGTAGCTTGTGAGCTAGTGTGTTGATCAAGTTGATCAAGGGTAGTTCGGGTAGATCGAGTCTAGTGTGTTGATTGTGTGAAGTAGAGAGGATCAAGTGGATCATGGTAGATCGGTGCTAGCTAAGATTAGCACTCGACATCTAGCTCAGTGTAGGAAATAGGATAAGTGTTGGACACCTCTTTTAGATTCAAATCACACCTATGTATTATATGTTTAGAGAGAGAAAGATATGTGTAGAGAGAGAAAGAGCTAGAGAGAAAATAAGAGAGGAATTTCTCTTACACTTCACAATCCACCCTTCTCAAATGATAGGTTTACATATATATAGTCCTCCATGATATGAGATAAGGGAAGTGTGTCGTCTTTACATATTTCACTAATTCAACATTAACGTAAATACTAAGACTAAACTAGACGGCACACTTCTACTATCATGTAGACTATATATTTACGATTCTAATGAGCTATTACATGACCATATTACAAGACTCATTGACTCGATAATGATCGTCACTTTAAGCATTCCCAACAATCTCCCCCTAAGGGACGATCATTGAGATCTCTCTTTGATTACATTTATGATCATCACTTTTGCGTTTCCAACAATCTCCCCCTAAAGGGTGATCTTTGAGATCTCATTCTGTGACATGTGGGTTATGGGTCCATCAATAGAAATGGAAGATCATTAAACTTCTTTGATGCTTGTTGTCTTGAACTTTGAGTCTTCGTGTAATAGCTTTGCTAGATTCTTTGTTCCAATCATGCTTTGTGATTTTACAACCTTAAATGACCAATACTTGAATTAATACAAAACGTGTTCCCAACAATCTCCTCCTAAGGATTGGTCATCAAGGTTGCTTGACGTCTTCTTTGGTTCTTCGGCTTCGACGTCTTTAGAATCTTTGTTCTTTGTTCTTGTTTTGATGTGATATGGTAGTGTCTTGATCTGTCTTCCACCAACGTTCTTTGATGACAGTGTCTTTACATCTTTTCTACCATGCTCATATGTCTTATGACTTTTGTTCATCATATCTCAAGTAGTTCTCACTTCATAAGCTTCTTTTGTATGAATTGTAAATGTTTGACATGCTTGATCCTTGACTTTTCTTTAAATTCGTTGAACTTTTGTTATCTCTAAGTCTTTATGAGAACTTTATCTTCAGGATATGAGCATGATGGAAAATGGTGGTGGTGGAACTCCCGGTCTCCATGATTACCTGCAGTGTAAACAATTAGCGATAAATCATCCGGCACCTACAGATTCGGACATCGAGATCGTCAATAGCATAGTGTGAAGACTTTCTCTAATCCTACCCAAGGCCGTTCTGAACCGGATACCCCCGAAAGGGCTTACACAGATACACCGAAGTGCATCAACGATTCAGTGAGTCGCTGAAGTATACCGAAGTATCACTCCACGACTGTAGACCATTTTGGAGCTAACACTAAGCGTAATCCTCAAGGGATTACCGAAGTGACCTGCTGTCAGGGCTGTTTGATGTTAACCCTGGCAGGATTTCCATTCAATCACTGAGAATCATAGTTTATGAATTCTCTCATAAATGTTCTCGGCAGATTGCTAAGATCTGCGAAGGACACTCTTATAATTTACAACTGGTGTTCCTTTTGTTGAACAGCCAGTGTATGCTAAGTGTACCTAAGAGATCTTTGATGTATCTCATGGCTCTAGACTCGATTAAGTGCTTATATTTGGTTGTCGGAGGCATGGAGCAGAGTGCCTCCTTTTCAATATCAACACATCTCGGAGTGAGAGGTCGATAGATAATGAAGGGTTCTCCGTGAGAAATGAAACAAGTGTCTTTTGAGAGACACCTGAGTGGCTAGAAGGTTTAGTGCAGTGCGTCACTGGGCCCATGACGGCTTAATCTTCAATACCGGTGTTACCGTAGTAAAAACTAGTAGCATATGTATTGAACCCGGTGTCTGCCCTAAGGTTGATCAAATGGAGGGCTATTTCTTTTCACCCTTCTCTTTACTTTTCTTTTTCATTCTTCAACCCCTTCTTTTCCCTTTCATTTCTTTATTTATTTATTTATTTATTTTATTTTTTTTTTATTTTTTTTCCCATCATACCTAGGACTTTCTAGTACTAAACTATTGGTATTGTCCTTGGGTAGATCCCTCCGGCTCTGGCGGATCTTAGGACGGTTTTTCCTAACCTTAGTCACCTTATAACTCCATGACTATCCTATTGTTGCCACAAACCAAACTTTTTGAAAATCTCTCAAAGTGCTTATGATTGTAAAAACATATTTCGTTAACACTTTGAGAGTT